>JAOTQP010000929.1:263187-281527 GCA_026413545.1 Cichladusa arquata
CAGCCTGAGCTGCCCTGGCCCAGCTCCAGCCCTTCCCTGGTGCTGTCCCTGTCCCAGGGAGCAGAGATCAGAGCTGCCCCTCAGGAGGAGCTGCAGACCCCAGTGAGATCTGGGCTCAGTCTCCTCTGCTCCAGCTGAACACTCCAAGTACCCTCAGCTGCTCCTTGTGTGGCCCCTCCTGACCCTTTGGCATCCTTGTAGTCTCTTTTGGATGCTTTCTAGGATTTAAGATCAAACAGCACTTGGAGAATTCACTCTAATACATCATACTCCTCTTCAAAGATGAATTACCTGCTTTCTAACAATCAGAAGGTCTTAAACATATTCCCAGCTCTTCCCACTGGCAAAGCTCATGCAGGAATATCACATCCATCTCATATGGGTGACAGAATGCTCCTGAGGAGGACCTGGCTGCAGCACTGACCAGGAGCTCCATCACCTCGCTATAAAGACTGTGAACCCCTGATGTCTTTGGTGCTACTTGAGCATCTCTCGAGTGTGGGTGAGAGCCAAAGCAAATGGTTGAGCCATGGCAAGTCTCCAGCTGGGCTAGATATTGATTTTTGGGGACATTAACATATTATTTTCCTCCTGGTTATCACCACAAGCTCTTAGTGGTTCCAGGTGGATAGGGCTATTTTGTCTGTGCTCATGTCCAGTCCTTTCCTTTGTTTCAGGGGCAAACCCTGTATTTTTATCCTGCCTGCAAGAAAGTTCCTTGGCTCCATGATCAGAAGCTCCAATTCAAGTTTATAAAGGTTTTCCATTTGTAGTGGACTTGCAACATGCAGCTGGAAATACAATGCTAACATACAATAGAGCCATCCACAGCATCACTCTTGGTTCTTAATGGAATTTGCTTGTAAACAGACATAAACAAGCACCAGCTTCAAGGCAAGAGAAAAGCTTTGGTGGCTCTGTCCTGGGGAAACCTTGTGCAATAGTAAAAAAACCCACAGTCTGCTTCCTGCCCTGCTTACAATGAGTCCTCCTGCACATTTTATAAGAGAAACTGCCTGGGTATAAAAAGAAATGACTCACTGAAACTGGTAACACTGAACACAACTTGGTTTTGATCCAAAGCCAAAAAGGCTTTATTTATTTGAAATGTAAATAGTTCCTTTATCAACTGCCTGTTTCAGGGGTTGTTTAGGGCAGTTTCCTTCCAAATAGGTTGCTCAGCCCAGAGTTTTGCAAAATACTGGGACAGAGAAAGCAGCGAGGAAGATGCAGAAACCCTGCTGGCTGATTTATGGTGAGTGGGAAGGGGGCCTCCCATGCCTTGGGAAAGCATTCCCAGAGCTGCCTTTGCTGGTCACTTGTTGCTGCAACAAGATGAGCAGCGTGGCTCGTGCTGCAGCCACCAGCATCGCTCCGGTCAGCATCAACCACAGCTCTGAGGCCCCTTTCTGCTTCCAGCCCAGCCTGATCTCCATGGGGGCACCATGGGGGCACCATGGGGGCACCATGGGGGCACAGGGATCCCAGCACATTCCTGTGTCATCCCTGGAGCCTCTCCCTCTGGGCACCATGGGATTCCTGCCCTGGCTCTGGCTGTGCTGCTGGGGACACAGACAGGGCTCCTGCCTCCAGCTGGCCTGGGTGGATCCAGTGCTGCTTGCTCTGCTTTACCCTGGGCTTCCTGCCATGGCAAGGGTCTGCAGCCTGGCTCGGTGGGAGCAAGGGAGACTGAGATGCTGCTGGAGCTGTGCTGCTGCTGCCCAAAAGCATCTTCCTGCTGTATTATGACAGGATTTGGAGGAGCTGGAGGGAAATCCATGGGTCTGCCTTTACTCTGCTAGGCCCAAGGGACACAGGTCAGGGCTATTTGGGGAGTGGATGGTGTTGGGAAGGAGGAATGGTGGTAAAGAGAAGGGGATGCCCACGGGCTCACATGTGTGTGCAGCATTCATTAAAAGGATGGTGGGATAGTGGCAGAATTAACTGATTGCATGAAGAATTGATTGATGGGGAAGGAACATCACAGGGAAGAGAAATCCCACAGGTACAGCCAGGGAGAGAAAAAGAAAAAAACCCAGGGAGAAAAAGGGAGAATGTGCTACTGAGCTCTGAAGATTTAATCTGATTAATTCCTTCAGCATGTTGTGTGCAGGCAAAGCACAAGGAGGAGAAAAATACCAGTTTGTGGGGAAGGAAACAAAAATGAATGTTTTACCTGTTGTGTTTCTTCTGAAACGAAGAGCAAGACCTTCCCCAGTCATCAACCAGCAGCACAGACATGCTTGGGAATGAGGAAATTTATATCCCAGCTCTTCTCTGGCCTTTTTCAATCCCACCCATGAGAGAGATGAGTTCAAGACAGCGTGAAAACCGTCTGGAGACTCATTGAATAGTTGTGTGGTCCCACTTTGAGCAGCAGAGACATAGCACAGCCCTGCTCTGCTCCTGCCATGGATAACAAACCCCGGGGCCGCGGGCTCTGGGCACCTGAGCCTGGAGCAGAAAATCCCTCTCGAGTTTTAGGAGTGTGCACAAAGCAACCCCGACCCACAGAGCTGCTGAATTCCAGCACAGCCACCACCCCAACCATGGAAACCACCTCAGTTTGGAAGAAGCTTCTGGAAGCGTTTCTGAACACCCGGGGAATCTGAGTCGACTCAAGTGCTGAAAGGGACACGGACAATGCCCTGGTTTAAAAAGCTCCTTCAGTTGCTGCAAAAAGCCACTCTCTGACCCAGAAGGACCCACTGCTGATGACATGTGAGGGCACCAGTTGCATGATGGTGAAGCCATAACCCTTTTTTTGAGGACAAAACACACAGCTGAAGGCACCCTGGTCCAGCATGGGAGTGGGTGGGAAGGGGTTTCTGGGAGGAAAGCTGGCACTTCTGGGGGCTCTGGCACTGATACCCTTCTGCAAAGGCCTTCAGGACATTTCATGAAAGAAACAGCTTGGAAATGTTCCAGAAGCAAATGTATCTGACTCCAAAAAATATCTTGCTTACATTAGAAGTGTCTGGATGGTGAATAATGCAGAGAGGAGAAATTGTCATGGGGCAATTAATAAGCTGAGGCTGTACATGGTGGCAAGGAGAAAAAAATACTAGGGGAAGTGACAGGCCAAGTCAATAAATAGTGGAGTGTTACTTGAGAAAGATCTGGCACTTCTGCAGCTGGCTGGGCAGAGCACAGCAGCTCTCTTGAACCCCTCCAACACTCCATTTTTCTCTAATGCCACCACTCTCTTTTTCTCCTGAAGCTGGAATTTGCCCATCAGCTGCAAAGTGCAGGATGGAGGCAGCAGGTTCCCTCTCCATCCATCCCCACATCCTTCTTCCCACTGGGTTGGGCTGTCAGGGGAGTGTAGTGGTTTGTCTTTACAGCTCCTGCTCCTGAGAAAGCTGTAGGATTTGAGAATTTTAGGTGTCAGATGAGGTTTGTTGTGGAAACCAGGGTGGTGCAGTATCCAGCCAGTGTGAGAAGGTGAGAGCTGTACCCCACTCCTTGTACACCCACAGCTAACAGCAGGTTACCTGATTAAATGAGAGGCACCTCCAGTCCCTCCAGTGAGTTTGCAAACCCCACTGAGCATCATATAATGGGTCTTGGCACAAGGGACAAACCAGTCCCACACAGCATGATCAGGGCTGAAAGAATAACTTGAGCAGGCAAAAAGATCAACCACAAGTTTTCCCTGCCCAAGGAGAAATATGACTTGGGACAAAAAATTTCCATGTTTGCCTGAGCAGAATAATCTGCAAATGCAATCAGCCATTTGGGTGATTGATGCTCCTTGCTCTGCTAAAACTTCTCCATCAAAATTGTGGAAGGAAAAATCACTGCTGCAGAGAAACTCACATCTCCTAAGTGCAAGGACACAGCCACACAACCCAGCACAGCCCCGAGGGAACTAACAAGAGCACAGAGCAGCATTTGATGTTCCTGAGCCTGCTCCAAGCAGCCCAGCTCCCCAGACCGGGAATCCGATCACAGTAACAAAAGCAAACAAGCCACGGTTTAAATAGAAGCAAAAACGTTGGAAGGAAAAAACCAAGGAGAGCAAATGTTTACCCCAAAGATGGGATAGTTTAGAAATTATGGCTGGGAGCCAACTCTCCAATATTTTTAGTTTCAGAAGGTTTGCAAACAGCTGCCAATGTGGCCCTGGCCCCTCTGCCCTTGGACGGGTGACTGGCTGCAGGTGCAGCTCCTCCCTGGGGAGGAGCAGAAGGAAAAGTTCAGTGCCTCATTTTGGGGCACATTAGAGAATGGTTTGCAATTTATCAGCTAATTATGATTAGAGCAGAAACAGGTTAGTTAATTACTATGGTTATGGACACACAGTGAAGAAGCTCAGAGGGCCATTAAGGAAAAGGGAAAACAAACCCCAAAAAGGAAGAGTTTTAACACGATTTATACTGAGAACAAGTTCTTGCTAGTTTTAGTTAAAAACCCAACTTTGGGAACTGCTTTAAGAAGATGAAGAGTTCTGGGATTGTTTGTGATAGGAAACCACGAGGGATTATGGAATTCAAGAGGAAACCATGAGCCTTCCAGTGCCTGCAGTGTCTCTGGGAGAGCCAGAGAGGGACTCGGGACAAGGCACGGAGGGACAGGACACAGGGAATGGCTCCCACTGCCAGAGGGCAGGGCTGGCTGGGATCTTGGGAAGGAATTGTTCCCTGTGAGGATGGGGAGGGGATGGCACAGATTGCCCAGAGCATCTGTAGCTACTCCATCTCTGGATGGTCTTTAAGGTCCCTTCCATCCCAAACCATCCCAGGATTCTATGATTAAAACCCAGCAGCAGCAGAGTGAGGAACTGGGGATCAGGTGCAGCTGCAGCAGCCAGTGCTGTCCTGTGAACACATCAAGGAGAGCTCAAGTATGGAGATAACAGATACAGACAAAAGAGAGAAAAATGAAGATGCTGCCTTGTGCTGTGACTGCCAGGTTTAGGTTAAGGGGAAGGACAACAATGTGACGATCAAACCTTCCCAGTGCCAGCCCTCCGGGGCAGCCAGCCCCACGTCTCCCTGAGCACTGCTG
This sequence comes from Cichladusa arquata, assembly GCA_026413545.1. Classification (NCBI taxonomy): domain Eukaryota; kingdom Metazoa; phylum Chordata; class Aves; order Passeriformes; family Muscicapidae; genus Cichladusa; species Cichladusa arquata. The sequence goes on from JAOTQP010000929.1 coordinate 268,198, forward strand.
AGGTCAGCCCCACACACAGAAGAAACAAACTTACAGCTGTGAACTTATATTAATTTTATTCACATTTCCAGAGGAAAGCATTGGTGGAGTGCAAGGTCATGGCTAGTGTTGAAAAGTATTTGGTTTAAAACAGGCAGACATTTCTGAGGCTGAGCTGAGCCTCTGCTCCCTTCCCCTGCTCATCCTTCCAGTTCAAGTAACAGGAATCTCCAAAATAAGCTGGCTCATCACATGATGGGGGGGATGTCAAAAACTTTAAAGCTCTCTGTGGTATAAATCCCTAAGCAGGGCATAAAAGTAGCAGGCAGGAAATCTTGTACAGCTGAACTGGCTTATCCCTGGGCCAAATGTTGGGCTTTTCCTTCAGCAGTGGAGTTTTGCTGTCGGCGACACCAAATGCTCCTGTCCAACTTTAATGTGATTCATTACCCAGAGCTGAAATTTGCTGCTACTGGATTACAGGGATGATTGTTGGTGATGGCACAGTAAAAATTTAACAGGACTCCCAGCCAAGGAGAAAAAGAGAAAAGGAGAAAAATTTGATTGCTTTGAATTTCAAAACCAGTGGTAAGGGAAAAGAAACAAAGCCAGGAATAAGATTCTGATAATTGGAAATTCCCAATTGCACTGCTGGCCCATGGGAACTTGTCACAGCTCCGAGTTGCTTCTAAGGAATCTATCTGTATTGCTAAGAGACTTCTGGGTTCAGCTGGGGCAACAACTGGCTCCTGCTGACATCCAGCAGACTCTAAATCCTCCCAATCCCAGCTGGCATTAACCAGCTTCAGTTTTGCTCCCCACAGAGCCAAAATTTTTAGATTTTTACTTCAAAGTGCACATTTCAAATCACACAAGGCATCAGATAACCGAAGGCCTCTGCAGAGCCCTGGCCATGCCACAGGCCTGGAGCAGGACTGGGAAGAGGCAGAGCAGAATTTGGACAGGCAGCAGGAACAACTCACACTCCCTGACATAAATGGAATGGCACCAGCAACTGATGAATTCCTAAGTTATGGGGCTAAAAGATGAGCTGATTTAGTTTTTTTCTATCTTGTAAATATCAGGGAGTTTTAAATGTGTCCAGTGAAGGCACTGGAAGTCTTTTTGTCCTGTGAAGTGCCGGATTTTATTGGAATACAGCTATATTTGGGAAAAGAGTGGGTAATAGATGTGTGCACATTCTTGCTTGCTCTGCAAAGACAATTATCAGATTACAAAAAAAGGCACAAGAAGCACATTCCTCCTCCTTCCATCCCTAAAAGGTTCCTCCTTCCCCCCTGCTGAAAGCACTGCGCTGGCTGTCACTGAACAACCTCCAAGTACACACTTTCCTCTTTGATCCAGCTGGCTCAGAAGCCCCAAGGATTAAAGATTTCTCTTCTGTTTGAATAATTTCACTGACTAGAATCTCACTGCTTGTTTAACCGATTCTCTTCATCCTCCATCTATATATAGTAAAAGAACTCAATATTATATTTTGGTTTACTGCTAGAGGCAATCTGCTGTCCCCCAACTCAGGCTCCCAAAGCAAGGAGGTGAAACAGAAACTCTGGCAGGACCTGCTTGCTTGAAACAATAAAAAGGCAGAATTGCACTTGGCCCACCTGGCTGGGTGTCACAGAGGGGGAAAGTGGGGCAAGGAAGGGCTCAGGGTCATTTAGCAACTCAGTGGAGAGCCAGGAATAAACAGCCCAGCTCTGGATCCTCTGTTCCAGCTGTCAAGAAACAATTTTGCTTTGCCCAGAAGGCAACATGTCCCAGAGGACATGCCACTTACAATTTAAGTCTTAATGTTGACACTGGATGTGCAGAGCAGGATAAATGAATTTGACTCTTTGGTGAATATCCTGGTTATCATACTAAAAATTTATTTTAATAAAGTAAATTCACCCGTTGCTAGTCCTTAACACTGCAATAAATTTCTCCCCTGCAGCTCCCTGGCTGATACATATTGGTTCAGCTATTAAATATCCCACCAAACCTGAAGGCTTAAACTCCTTAAATTGTTATTAAAAATATATATATAGAAACAAACTGCTCTAAGTATTATTCCAGGACTGAATGGCTTCAGTGGTGTGGATTCTACTTTCAATTTAAGGAACGTTCTGCTTCAGACAAGTCACAAGAACCTTCTCAGCAGCAGGAGGGTTGGACAAAGGATGTGGGTGATGCAGAAGGGGGAACAAGTGTGTTCCTTGTGTCACCACACAGTCATGGACAGCATGTTCACTCTGTTCCTGACAGCTCCTGGGAAGCCACACTGGTGGCAGAGATGCCAAGGGAATTTGAGGAGCTGTGGATGGATCACATCCCCATGCATTGCCCTGAGACACCCACACAGCCTGGCAGAGGCTGAGGGCAGAACCTGCCTTTGGCAGCACCAGGACACACCCCCAGGGCTCCCCAGAGTTCCCACATACAGGAGTCAGCCTGGAGCTCCAGATGAGGGGCTGCACGGGCTGCCTGAGCAGGTGGCTCTAGAACAGCCAAACAGCCAGCAGGGAGAGTGGCCAGGGGCAGAGCCACGAGCTGGTGCTGCCAGCACTAAGTGGGAACACGGAGCAGAGCCCAGCAGGACTCACTGTGCCTGCCAGGGCACCCACGGGGACAGGACACCCTGGAAACCCGTGTGGAAACCCCCACCCAGGATGTCATGGGCATGCTCCTTAAACTGGCTCTGCTGGAGCAGGAACCACCGTGCTCCCACCCAGGAGAGCACAGGCTGCATGTGCAGGAACACAGCCCCAGGCTCCACTCCTTTCCCCACACACAGCAGCTCTCTCTTTTGGGAAGTAACTGTTCCCACATTTTGCTGTTTAAATCCTGATTCCTCTCCAATCTCACATCCCTGTATGCTCTGCCTGCCCCCCTCCCAGAGGAAGAGGAGCTGCTGCCCTGCCCTCCAGCTCTCTGGCAGAACACACCAAAGTTCACAACAAGGGGAGAAGACCAAAGCACTTCACATTCATCAGTTTGGATGGTTCAAAAGAAAAGTCATTTGTTTCTAGGAAATCTGTTTACACACACACTCTGGCCACTGTTGGCTTTCCATCTCCTGTTCCTAGCGTTTGGCTGACAGTGGAGAGGGCAAGAATACACACCAATCCTCAAGTGCTCCTGATTGTGCCATTTTGCCAGAAGATGTTCCTGGCCCAGGAGAAGGAGCTGCACAAAAGCCCTGATGGGAGAATTACAACTAAAACACATTTCTTTGTCTCCAGCAGCAGATGCCCTTATGGGATCTTTATCTACCCAAAGCCCACCTGCACTGCCCCTGCCTCCTGACAGGGAATGAGGACATTTTACTTGCTGGCAGTACCAGTGCAAGCCATCCCTGATGGAAACCCTCTGCCCATGCTCCCTCCCTGCTGGGGTGTAAAGAGCCCAGCAGCCAAGGGTATCACAACAACCAGGATCAGTAGGAAAATTGGAATTTAACAGTCTTGAAAAGGTCAGCTCCTGAGTCACAGCAGTGAAGGATATGGAGGAGTTGCTCTGAAGTGCATCTTTTTCCTCTCTCTTTTATTACAAAGAACACGTTAATCTCGCTGGTGATCACTCAGTCTTTCAGGCACTATCACTGGACACAAAGCCAGTGTCTCCAAACTTTCTTCTTGCTTGTGCAGCTCCACAGTGCTACCCTGGATTCCCCTTAGAACTGGAGGTTTCTTCTCGATCTCAAAAAGAGATTGATATATCAAAACCAAATTCAATTACAAAATATAATAATATCCTCTTCTTGGAAGTGAAGCTGCCCCATATTCCAGACTGTGGCAGGATTTTTATAACCTCAAACCATTTTTACTAAGTTCTACTTAAAATACATCCGAGTCTCAATCCACCTGTCTGGTGTGTTGTAATGCTCACAGCTGAAGATCCAATCCCTGTCAATTCCTCCTGGATCTTCCAAAGGCCTCTTCTCAGTTGTCTTCTGCAGACTTGAACATAAGGATGGCATTGTAGATCTTCAGGGCAGGGCCCAGCTTGATGCTGAGTATTTTAACGATGTCATTCTGCTTGAGGAGCAGGAAAGCCTCACCATCAATCTGCTGGAGGTTGGAACATGAACAGGACAGAGATTAACCACCAAAGGACAGGCAGGATTCCTACTTCCAGCCATTCTGGGATTCCTGCCTAGTTCTGGCCCCTACACCCATGATGTCCCCTTTCCAAGGGACACAGACTTCATCTCTCAGCATGCTCCCTAGAAATGAGAAGCTCCTGGCTTGCCATCCATGGCAGAGGTAGAAAGAGATGAGCTCTAAGGGCCTTTCTAACTCAAACCATTCCATGATTCCATATGCTATATAGACTAAGGCATAGTGAAGAAGTAATATGGCTGGGAAAACACTGTCTCCTAATCCATCAACAAGGAGATACATTTGATTAGATGCAAATTAAGCAAGTGATGAACATACTACCATGTGAAAATCCAGGATGCTGTAGGTAGCAGCGAGTGAAATCATGACATACTGTTTCTGGAAAAGGTTAAAAATTCACTCGAGCAAAAAGATCCACAGAGACAACATAGATATAATTAATATAAACCCCAAATGCTGCAGGGATGAAGCCAAAGATTAATGGACACAGACAAACAATATGTGTCTCCCTAAGTTATTCCATTAAAGTCCATTTACAGAGACTGACAGCGTCTCCTCCTCTCACTTGATGCTCACCAGTGCAGCACACAGCACTGGACACTCAGACTAGCCAGAAGAACAATTCTGCTATTTTTGTAGTCTTCCCAACTAGAATATTTTCAGATGTCAATGCCTGGTGCAAGAGGAAACACTGAGTAAACTCAGAGAACACATATTTAAAACAGAGTTGGGAGTCAGGAGATTTGGTTTTCCCACCTCTCACCAGACAAGAGACTCTCAGCAAGGTACCTAACCTGCCACTTAAGTAACTGGGAAGTTAATTCTTCCACTGGAATTGACAGCACTGCTCCCAGTGCACAGATGGTCACACCATGTCCTTGCATTTTATTTTCAAGCTGCCTCAAGTCTACACTGCTGCAATGAATGTGTTAAAAATAGCTTGAAACAAATGGGACTGTGCTGCTTAAATTAAATAACAGAGTCAAGATGAGCAGAAAACTGCTGGAAAACAGTCCTACATTTCAAAATGGTTTTGTGTCCAATATTATTTATTCCTATGCTTCATTTTCACTGCATTGCCTCACACTTGCTTATTTTAAACAGTCCTGCCCTGAACTGGACCTAGAAGCAAGTCTGTGCTTTATTATTAATTTCTTTGTTCCATCTTATTTGGATGGGTTTTAGAATCCTGTGCACAATTTGTTCTCTTCACTGCTAATGTATGTAGCAACTTATCCCCCTCCAGCCCCCCCACCAAGGGAAGTCTGCAAGGGATTTATTTATCCTGGACTGGACAGCACAAGTGGAAGCACTTGGAGGCTGATCCTGGACTGTGCGGGGGAGTTCAGCTCTCCTGTCACTCACCTGCACACCTGTATTCTGGCCAAAACCAAACTGCTGAAAGGGTTTTAATTTCAAACTGACAATGTGGTTTGAGCATAAACTGGCAAAACAACACAAGCCCCTATAAATTGGGCGTAGGGAATCACACTTTGAAGCTGCAGAAAATAAGGATTAGAACAGACCGTGGCTATGGCACTCTCAGAACCAGAAAGCAGTTGCTGTGTTCAGGACCAGAAGAAATAAAATACATGGAGAATGGCTGGATTTATTAGGAGATTTGCTGGTACATCTCACCTCTGAATACACTTTCCCTAGAAATCCCTTTTACACTCAGCTACAGTGAAAGATGGGTTCATTTAAACAAATGTCACTATTCCCACTATATTCGGTTAACAAGTACTCTACTGTATTGTCACATTGTGGACAGTGCTTTTTGCAAGCCTGTATTTCTTTTGCCTCCTATTTTGTATGTGCCTGCATGGTTTTTAAAACAAGGGAAAATAAACCACAGATACATAAATCCACAAAATGCACTGCAGCCTGATTCTTCCTGAAAAGGAGCCAGCTCTGGAGCAGACAGCGATTACAGAGCTGCCCATTCCAGTCACTGCCATGCAGAAGGAGTGACTCCAGCCCTTCCCTGGAGCTCCTGCAGCCACACAGGAGAGCTCTGAGGACAGAATCACAGAACCATGCGATGGTTTCAGTTAGAAGGAACCTTAAAGCTCATCTTGTTCCACCTCCTGCCCTGGGCAGGGACACTTTTCACTAGACCAGACTGCTCCAAGCCCTGTCCAACCTCACCTTGGACACTTCCTGGGATGGGGCAGCTACAGCTGCTCTGGGCATCCTGTGCCAGGGTCTCCCCACCCTCACAAGGAGGAACTTCTTTCTAATGCCCACCCTCCTTCAGGTTAAGGCCACTGCCCCTTGTCCTGTCACTCCTCATCTGAAGTCCCTCTCCAGCTCTCCTGAAGCCGCCTTAGGTACTGGAAGAGGCTCTGAGGTCTCCCTGCAGCCTCCTCTTCTCCAGCTGAGCACCTCCAGCTCTCCCAGCCTCACTCCAGAGCAGAGGGGCTCCAGCCTCTGGAGCACCTCTGTGGTCTCCTCTGGATTCACTCCATGAGCTCCACATGCTTCTGAGGCTGGTGCCCATGGCTGGGGGGAGCTCTGCACGTGGGGAATCATCTGAGCAGGACAGAGGGGAAGCATTGCACCCCCACGAGCTGCCCACGTTGTGAGATGAGTCCAGGACAAGGTGCAAATTCATCGGTGGCTCCTAAAGAACCTCCAAGTTTTACCTGCAATGTAAGTGGAAGCTGAAGCACCCAACAGATCGTTGTCTGTGATCCACCTACAGAGGTGTGCCAAAAACCAGGACAGCCACACCCTGTGCCCATGGAGCTCTCACAGAGGCCATGGCAGACACACCAGGAATGGTACCAGAGCCCCGCCCGTGGCAGTATTGACAAGACACCCCTCACCCAGGACATGCTCTGACTTCCCAACCTCTGCTTGTCAAAAAGAAAGGTTCCCCTCCTGCTCTCACCCCAGCCCACGAGGGAAGCCAGCAATTCCTGGGAAACCCTGTGCCTACCAGGATCCCCAGGAGCAGCAGGCACATGTCCTCATTAGAGGCAGTAAATGAGATCCTCACTAACCATTCCAACAGGGCATCTTTAGAGCAGTGCCAAACCCATAGCACAACAGTCCAAGACAGGATGTTAAGCATAAGCTCCATGGTTGGAACTGCAGGGGAAATTTAAAGCAGCAGGATGCAATTAGCCATGGTGGAATTCAGCTCCATGCTGAAGCTGCCTCCTAAATGCCACTGCTCTGCAATGACACGGCTGAGCAGGTCTGAGCTCTCTGCCCTAATTCCAGGGATCTGCAGCACAGGGTCTGGGCACACCCCACTTACCTCTTCCCTGAACACAGATGCTTGTTCTTTGCAACCAGGTAAACGCTGGATAAAGCTCACCACCTGCAATCACATGTGAGAGAAAGGGAACACAGACAATTAAAATGAGACAACATCAAGAAAAACCCTCTTATTTCTGTACGAGAGGTCTCTATGCAAGAATTTTTAAAACTTTATTACTCAAAACTCTCATATTAATGAAAGACATAGATGGAAAACATTGCTGGGTTGTTGCTGCAACTCCTCTGCATATTTTGGTCACCACCAATAACTGCCCCTATTGCCTTTTGACCATTTCTCTCCCTGTAAGAATCTTCCTCACTCCTCTAAAAGGTCCTCACAGAATCAACATTATTTTTCCAGATTAAAAGATATATATGGCTTAGACTAATTTAAATTCACTCACAACTTCACTTTCTCTACAGTACTGTTGGAAAGCAAAATTAACAAGAAAAAAGAATTTAGACAGTTTCCCAAGATGACATGCCTGTAAGAGACAAGATAAACCAACTGAATGAGCACTGCTGGTTCACCAACATGCAAAGGCAGAAGAGCTGGGAAGGAAAGAAATTTTAGCTTCATTTAATCTGTGTTGGGTGCACAGGATCCACAGAACCAAGAGGATTAAACAAGTAAAAGTTAATTTTACATTTCACATTAGAGAAAACCTTTCTAAGCAAGAAATCTGTTAACATTTGGAATGATCTCCCTGGAGTCAAGCAGCAGCCCTGGGGTTACATTATGTAACAAGGAGTGTGAGGAGCAGCCCTGTGTGCAGTCGAGGACGACTTAATGTGCATTGTCCTCTCCAGCTGCAGCTTCACTGGTTCACAGGAGATTTGTATATTGAGGCATAATCAGATCAAACATCTCCTGTTAATTGGATGCTCCCTTGCAGCAGCAGCTCTGCTTCATGAGGCATAACCATGTGAGTTGTTGCAGATGTGACATTTCTTCCCTGCACACAAACAAGCAGCTGGGAGGGGTCACTGTCAGATACAGGCTCCCTTCAACTTGGAATTGTCAAAGTCTCTCCTAAATCATCTCCAGATCATCCTACCACTAGACTTGGAGTCATTCCCTCCCCCCAGTTCCAGCCAGGCAGGAACAGGGCTCTCAGAGTAACCTCCAGGTTTGCTCTGCCCTGGCAGGAGCAGCTCTGACTCCCGTGGTTTCTGTTATGTAACCTAGAAGCAGAACATCCCTCTCCTTCATCCTCCTCTTCCACTCCATTTTAAAGGGAACCCCTAAAATCCACATGTCTGTTGGGCAGTGACTCCAAATTTTCTTCTGTAGAAGTGTAAACTCCCATTAGTAATAAAAAACAAAATACTACTTTCGAGTCCCCCCATCTGCTAATAATTAAAACACAAATGAAAATCCTTCTGCCAGGTCTGGTTCCTCGAGAATTTAAAAGACAGTTGGACCCTCGGGGCAAGAGCTGAGTGCTCTTTAGTGTGTGTGGCACTGAGAGGCTGGCAGACATCTCGAGGGAATGACCTGGGCTTGCCTTTCTCCTGTATCCTTCCCTGTACAACTGCTGCTGGCTACTGTCACTGACACAGAGTGACAGACCTTTGATCTGCCCCAAAGTCCTTTGTAGGGATATTGCAATTCCCTGCACCACTGAAGAGGCCTCTTGAACAAACAGCAGCCCTGGGATTTACCAGGAATGGAGAACAGAGAGGGAAGGAAGATGTAAGAGGAGAAAATGGGAGAGACGGTCCCCAGGACATGAGACAGACGCCAGGTACCACTGAGCACAGGGACCTGCCTGGCTGTCACTGCTGAGGAGAGGGTTCCCAAACCAAGACTGGGCAGTTGAGGGATGAGGGAGCCTTGGGAGTACAAGAACAAAACACCACAGGAAACAACACAATCCCACAACAGCGGCAGGGAAGCCTTGAACCCTGGGAAAGGCTGAGACTGGGGGCCTCAGAGTGAGGGTGGCACAGGTGTTGGACAGGTTTGGAACATCTCAGTGGGATCAGACCCTTCCTGCTGTAATCACCCCATGGCTCAGAACTGTCTGCTGTAAACTCTCACACTCTCAAAGCACATTGGAGAAGGAAAAGGGCTTGAAAAAGAGCTTTGTGTAATCCTCAGAACACCCTGGAAACTGGACATGACCATTCTGGAAGGCGCTGAAGGGTGTCAGACACACTGAAATCAGCACAGGACTGATGGCCCGTGGTGACAAAGCAGCTCCACACCCCTTCAACAGCTACTGCAGGACTGACCCCCTCTGAGGCCACAGAGAGGAGCTGGGGTAACTGGGATTTAGAAAGCCACTCACACTTGGCACAAGGACAGTCCCCCCCAAGGTATTAGCACTTGATGCAGGATTAACTAACGAACAATACAACTCTAGCACATCCTAATGTTCTTCTATGAGTCAATAGTCTGCTCTGAAAACATGACAAGAAGCTTTCAATAAATACCAAAGCTGCATTAAAGTAACTACTCTTAGTGACTGCTCAGAGTTACCATGACTTTCTTAGCTTGAGGGCCCCTAAATACTGCTGCTGCTGCTCTGCCATTTCAGCTGCTCTCAACCAGCAGAGAATTAAAGAAACATTTTTTTTCCTTAATGTCGGTTTTATAAAATAAAAACAGCTCTTCAGCCTGAAACCAAAGGAGAATTTTACACCCCCACGCTCCTGTTTCAGATCAGGAGAATGGACTTTGTGCAGTGGAGTTCAAAGCACAGCCCAAAGGCAAATGTTTGCCCTGCAGAAAGATGTTGGGAGCCCAAATGCCGACAGACCAAATGTATTCTGGACTCCCTAAAACACAGCAAGTCCTGCTGCTTTCAACTCCCAGACCTGTGGCTACATTGCATTGCACATGCTGATCCTGCTAGTGCTCAGAGAGAGCCTAAATTGATTCCTCTGGGAATTTGTGATGAACATAATTTGCAAAACCAGACCCACTTTACTGAAATTCAAGATAAAACCTGTAATGACTTTAGCCAGTCCATTGTGGTGCTGCAACTGAGGTTTTTAATGTGCCATTCACACTGCTACTGGCAGCCAAAAGTTCCCCAGCTGTTTCAGGCAGCAGCAGAGTTCAGTTTATTCTGGGTTTGAACCACGATATCCAGCGCCCTGCATCCGTGTCTGTGGTCCCTGCTCACACTCATCCATTACCAAACTAATATCCCAGTTAAATTTACCCAGCAGTTGCTTTAAAGGTCAACTGCAAAGGACAAATTTTATTTGGCTTGGATCCCTGACACTGTACTTCCATGAAGCAGCCTCCTGTTTCATCCAAAAGAAAGAGATTTTGATTATCATGTCAGAGGATTATCTGATTCTGACTTTATTGATTTGCTAAAAGACCTTTAGCAAATCATTGGAAGCCTTCTCAAAAGGACAGGAACAGTAAATCTTTCAGAGATTTTTTTTCCTCCTCGGTAAGAATTTAATTCTAACACATTTTTATTAAAAAGAAAAAAACAAAAAACCACAACCAAAATCCAACACTACCACCAAACCATAACAACTCAACAACAAAAAAAAAAGGACGAGGTTTTAAAATACCAACACTAATTGCTCTGTCCTTTTCTCAACTGCTGTGGTTCCCATCTCCCACATCACTGCAATCCCACCAGACTCCTACCACTCCTACAGCACGAAGAGCAAAGTCAAGATTGGATTTAGATGTTAAGAGGCACTTAGGGAAAATGCACTTTCTAAAAGTCTCTGAAGATCCTCTCTGCATCATGAACAGCAGCACCTTTTTCCTGCTTTGCAGATTCCCTGCATCCTTGCAAGCACAACACTACAGCACATTTCTCTGGAATTAAATGCCCTGCAATTAAGCACCAGGATCCAAATTGTCACCACTTCCCAAGCACAGAGAGAAATATTATTTATGCCCAAGGCATCGAGGCAAAAACCACTACTCAGCACACAAAACACTCTGGCTTTTTCACACACCACCTAATTACAGGAGACATCTCAAGAGCTGCAGAGACACATCTCCAGCTGCACAGCTACCTCTGCCAGAAATCAGGTCAGGCTGTGGGCAGTTTTGTTCCCAGGGAATCAGGCAGGGAGACGCAGCAGGAGTGGGCATGCACAGTGCACTTTGGAATTCTCTGCACCGTAAAAGTGAATCAGCAGCAAAGTCACAGGAGAGGGGGAGGGGGATCAGAGAAAGGGAATCTGCTGTCAGAATGATGCTTCAGGCCTGAGGACTGAGAGATCGAGGGGTAAATAAACAGAGGGAGGGAGGGAGGGAATCCTGTTGAAGGCAATAAGCTGCAGACACCAGAGGGTTAAGAGGGGTCCTTCCCCTCCCTGATAAAGGGTCTAACCTCCAGCTGAGTCAGCTGTGGCACATGAACAGCAAACAGAAGAGCACTGCCTAGGAGAGGGAAGGAAATAAAGATGTCTCCCAGTTAGCATTCCAGAGGAAGAGTGCTCTGGCATTCCTGCAGTCCTGGAGAACAGAACAGGGAACAGGTAACTCACCTCCTCCACAGTCCACTTGGCAACTTGTTTGGCTGTCAGGCCTGAGACCTCGGGCAAGAGCCTGCAGTGCTGCTCCCAGAAGAGATGGAGGCGGTGGGTCGGGTTAGAGGCCAGGGAAGGCATGAAGATAGACTGGTGGAGAGCCTGCTGGAGATCCAAATCAGGGCCTGGAAAAGGAAACCAGACAAGTCAGAGCCAGGCTTCAAGTAGGAGCAACTACAACAAAGCAGGAGGAAGGGTCACAGCCTGGAGGGGAAAGCAAGGCAGGGTGAGCAGAGCCAGGCACGGCTACTGTGTGGCACACGGAGCTCTCAGGGTGTTCTCCCCACCCTCCCGAGCATGAGAAAGGGAAAAAAAAAGATAAGATTGCCAGGCTGGAGGCTTTATCGTTAGCTTCTTCCCTGGAAAATGATGTCATGCTGCTAACAGAGAAGATGTTTGCAGCGTTTTATTGACAAGGTGGAGGAGTTCTGGTAACAGCATCCTCGGCTGGGAACTGATGGCACCGTTCCAGCCCCAGCTGTAGCCAGAGCTCTGTGCTGCCAGCACAGCCTGGGCTCGCTCCCCACGAGACTCCCAGGCCAGGAGTGCTCAAGGTACCTGCAGACATCAACTCCCTCCTCATGTGTCAAGTGATGGAAGCTTTGAAAACCAAGGCAAAAAAAGGAGGAAGGAATCACCCCTCCCTAATGAGATCACTGGAGCAGTGCAGAGTCATGGTCCTACAGGGACGTGCTGATTATACAACAGGAAGCCAGACAGAGGATGGGAACAGGCAGGGAAGCACTCCTCTGGTGCACAGCGGCACGGGGCTGCCCCCGAGCCCGGCCCTGCAGGCTGCCCAGCGCCATCCCGTGGCACTCCCGAGCACTCCCCCTGCATCCGAGCCTCGGGAAGGCTCCGTGTGCCTGGAGCGGCCACTGCACTGCTGCTATGCTAGTCTGCAGCTCCTGCTACACTGCTGCTCTGCTGCCCCTGCAGCACTGCTACCCCTGCTACACTGCTGCCCCTGCTGCACTGCTGCTCTGCTGCTCCTGCTGCACTGCTGCTCTGCTAGACTGCAGCTCCTGCTACACTGCTGCACTGCTACACCTGCTGCACTGCTGCTCTGCTGCTCAGCTGGTCTGCTGCACTGCTGCTCTGCAGCTCCTGCTACACTGCTGCTCTGCTGCCCCTGCTGCACTGCTGCCCCTGCCGCCCCTGCTGCACTGCCGCCCCTGCTGCACTGCTGCTCCTGCTGCCCCTGCTGCACTGCTGCTCCTGCTGCACTGCTGCCCCTGCTGCTCTGCTGCCCCTGCTGCACTGCTGCTCCTGCTGCACTGCTGCTCGGCTGCACTGCTGCCCCTGCTGCACTGCTGCACCACTGCACTGCTGCACTGCTGCCCCTGCTGCACTGCTGCCCCTGCTGCTCTGCTGCCCCTGCTGCACTGCTGCTCCTGCTGCACTGCTGCCCCTGCTGCTCTGCTGCCCCTGCTGCACTGCTGCTC
>JAOTQP010000929.1:282593-311359 GCA_026413545.1 Cichladusa arquata
CCTGCTGCACAGCGGCCCCTGCTGCACTGCTGCCCCTGCTGCACTGCTACACTGCCGCCCCTGCTGCTCCTGCTGCCCCTGCTGCACTGCTGCCCCTGCTACCTCTGCTACCCCTGTTACCCCTGCTGCCCCTGCTGCTCTGCAGCCCTTGCTGCCCCTGCTGCTCTGCAGCCCTTGCTGCCCCTGCTGCTCTGCAGCCTTTACTGCTCTGCTGCCTCTGCAGCCCCTGCTCAGCAGCTCTCAGCTGGGCTGGGGTGTAGATGTGGGGGGTGAGCAGTCACTACGTGGAAAGCACAAAGGAAACAGCTGGAATACAAAGCAAAAGCAGATTCCCAGGGTTTGCCAGTTCCCTCCCTGCTGAAGGGGAGGGACCTCTGGAGGTAAAACCTGTCCTAGTGAACAGTCACTCCCCTGGCCCCAAAGCCCCCTCAGCTCATCTCATCTCCCCATCCCTAAAGGTCATGGGACAGCATCAAATAACATCAAATTTATAATAATGAAACCAAGGGATGATGAATAAAGCCTGAGTAGAACTGCTCAGTTCAGGAGCTCCTGGTGACAAGTGGGCACAGGACCTGCTCCTGAGAGGGCTGTCACCCCCTCCTTCCCTGCTGCACTGCTGCACTGCTGGGGACAGACAGCAGCTGGTCTTGGCTCCACCTCCTGCTTCAGGAGGTCCCACTCATGCCCAAGGTCTCCCCCACTGCCACAGCCCTGCTGGGTGGGCACTGCTTCCATGTCAGAGCAATTCCTTTTCTCCACTAAACCCAAATCCTTGGACTAAGCACCCAAACCATGACCTAGACAAGCGACTTTCCCTCTGATGAAGAAGCAGTGATCTCATAGTTTAAATGTAGTTGGGAGGAAAGCTCTGGGTAATTGTGAAATTACAGGTCAGTGGATGATTGCATTTCCCTCCCCTGATTTCCATCACTCCATGCAAGGTGAATGTGAAGGGAGAGTGGGCAGCTTCCCTTGTCAGCTGCAACTGCAGCTTGGAGCTGGCAGATCCCTCAGCTCTGACTGCAGAACTCAGCATTAGGTAAAAATGAGTATTAAAAAAAAAAAAAAAAAAAATCCAGGCACCTGTCCCAGTTTGTGCCTGCTTAGCTATTTTTGACTGGAGACTTATTACCATGTTAAATCCTCCTAAAAGCCTGGTCAGCTCTGTTCTCTAAAATGGCTTTTTATAGTAAATCTGAAAGTTAAGCATATGGTTTGCTAAAGTGATAGCAGAAAGCTGCTCTGAAAACTTAACCTGTCACATACCAGGAAAAAACCCCACTGTTTTTACATTTAGCTTTCCATTTTCTTTTTCATCCTTAAGAGAACCTTTAAAAAGTCCTCCAATGAGTCCTCAATATGTTTCTGAATATCCATGGAGGTCTAAAAAAAGGGGTGATGGAACCTAAACTATCTGCTAAGTTTTGAGCAAGCTCCCTTGAGCCCTGTGCTGGCTTTGTCACAGACTATTTGGGAACCCCTTGTCACTACAGAGGAGTTTGCAGTGGCCCAAAAACCAGTGCAAACTTGTCTTCTCAGTTAATAAATAAAAGGCTCCACTTCACAAACTCCTCTATTAAACCTTTCACTTCTAAGTAATTTTACCCTTTCACCCCATTTTAAAGGAAGACAAACTACCATTGCCATCATTTCTAGCATGTGTTTTCCCTTGACTGTGAAATCAAAGACAAAAAAGCTGTGAAGTTCTGAATGCTCCTCATGACTGTGGGGATATTGCAGAGATAGGCACACAAAGAGAAAGAAGGAATAAAATTTAACCAACCTTTCCCATTGCTTTCCTGTTTCACCAGCTGAAACTTGATATAGGCATGTGAACACCCAAGCCTGAAAGCAACAATTACAAAACAATTCAGAAGATACAGAAATGGATGTAATTTCTTCTCTATATGAAGATTAATAGGATTTATAGAAACTAAAAACTTTTTCCTCTTAAAAGAAGCAATAGCTCCATCCCTGACCTTCCTCTAAGCTAAGGGCTGCTCTATTAAATTCATGGCCAGAACTCAGATCTGAGTTTACTGCAGGAAAGAGAGGGCCCAAAACAACAGGAGGAAGGGAGGAGATTTACCATGTAATTCTAAAACACTCTGCTGCAAAACTCTGATCAAATTGGGCTGTTTGTTATTTACACCTTTATTTCAGATACAGCAGCAGCATCAAGAAACATAACTGTTAATGCATGAAAATACATCACAAAACTCTTGTTTACGTTTTTGGTGTGGCTTTGATGTCTGCAGAGGAATCCTCATCTCTCCAGCCTCTCTCCCGACTGTTTTCTGACTGCTCTGATGGAGTGTGGATGCTGCTTTGACACCACTTTTCTCTGTCTGGTGCAGATTTTCTGGAAAGACAGATAAATGACAGTAGCTGAGCTGACATCCTCTGTTCCCTTTTCCCACAGGAGAGCAAAGCTTGCTGCTCCTGGCAAGTGAGAGCAACAACCACCACCTTGTGGCAGAACTTTCCTCTCCCCTCCATGAGTACAAAGTGCTTTGTTCTTCTTCTGCAAGGATTGAGACAGTTTATGTGAAATAAACTGTGGACTCAGGCTCTGATCCCAGCAGCTATAGGAAACCACTGTGTTATGGTGAAAGTAAGAGATTTAAGATTTCTGAATCTTGATACCTCTGGATAACATTTAAGAGTTTCCATGACTAAGTTTGATGCATAAATTGAGCTATAGAGTTGGCCAAGGGAGGACAAGCAGCAGGGTGATACCAGATTTACAGCTTGAATTCAGACCTCCTACTAATCAGGAAATGAAATACTTAGAAGAAAAGAAATACATAACAATACTAAAATGCCATTTATTCTGTGAGAATTCAAAATCTCCCAAGAAAGCTTTATGGTAACAGTGCCATTGAAATGCAATAAATTTTAGTGTGGAAATTAGGGAACGAAGGTGTCTGCATAGTTGTGGCATGGAAGGAAGCAACTCGGCCATGAAGGCCAGGGAGGAGAAAGAAGCATTTATTCCTTCTTTTTCTGCACAAATAGATCTTGAAAATGTTATAAATCTTAAACAAACAGATGAACTTTAAAATACAGATAAGCCTTCACAAGCAACAAAAAAACTATAGTGTTGCTGGAGTTTACCCTAGTGAGACTGGATTTGTGAACACTAAAAATGATCATAAAAAATCCTTCATATCCTGGTCTGTCCCATGACAGATTTAACCAACTCCTGCACTCCAAGAACTAAGGCACAGCTTCCTTCAGTGCTGCTCAAATGCAAGATTTCCTTGTAAGAAAACAAAGTATCTGACAGCACTCAGCTTGTTTGCTGCTAAGTGATACACACACAGTGCTCACCCAACCCGGGGTGGATCACAGTTACAGTTTAATAGTGCAAAATAACCTTGGCTTGACAGTTCTAGGACAGGAAACGAAGGAAAAGAACATATTTTAAATTGAAACGGCAAGGAAAAATTTATGGAGACAGAATGCAATTTCCTTTGTTGGAATGTGACCAGAGCATCAGGATTAAGGAATCAAGAAACCTATTAAGGCATATGAGGGTATAAAAGTGCACTGCTCTGTGTTAAGAGTGTCTGGGGCACAGGTCAATCTTACAGACAGATGAACTCAATGCTCTGCTGTGTCGCAGCCAATTCTGGTGGTTTTCATCCTTGTAAATGGTTTTGCTCCCCAGTACCTGGCCAAGAGTAAAATCCAGCTCACCTGGATTGTGAAGAGTCGCCCTGAGAAGACTCCTCTACTCCCAGCAATGGGCCAGGAGTCTCCAGCCTCCTGGCTTTCTGCATGCTGCTCCCAGGGGAAGGTCTCTCCCCACTCAGCCGGTCCTGTAACAGGTTTTCTCTGCTGAGGTTCACATCAGAGTATGGGCAGCCAACTAAGCTGTGATAGAGAAACAAAAAAGAGAAAGGGCAATGAAAGCTTTACAGTCATACAGTCTTCCCTGCCTCAGGCAGAGAAATCCATCCCAAAGCCAGAAAAAATGAGACCACAAACTCTCAGGAGGTGCTGTTACCCAGCTGTAGGTGTGAGAAAGCAGGGGGACTATATGGCAGAATTAAAAACCAAGTTCATGTTGTCAAAGAACCACTGCAGAGCACAAGAAGAGCTCATCTTCCGTAACCTGCAAACTGGAACAACATTTCATGAATCAACAGAGTTTTGCAACTTTCAGACTGAAAAATTCAAAGCCCTTTACTACATTATAAACTGCCAAGTCTTCTGACCTCCTACCTGAGATTGTTTTCTTGCTCTTTAAATAATTTACTGAGAAAAAGCTTCCTCTTCCAAGAGCACACAAGAAATCCAAAGGCAGAGCACAAAACACGAGCAACCCCTCCTCACTGCAATATCCTACCCATGCCCCCTCCTCTTCAATTGTCTCCTTTCATGTTGTTCAGGAGGATATTATTTCACAAATAGAACTCCTTCAGTGCTGCTGGAATGTAGAAACTGGAGGGAATGAATCTGTTTGCATTGCAGCTATCATGATTATAGTGGTATAAACAGAATTTATGATGAACCAGCCTGATTAGACACAAGAGGGAGCTGTGATTGCAGTTACAGCTATCTCCAGAATAACCAACCTGAGATTATGTCAGTGCAGTGGCTTGGTGCTGGAATATTATTATTATTATTATTATTATTATTATTATTATTGTTATTGCTGTTGTTGTTGTTGTTGCAGTTGTTGTTGTTGCAGCTGCTTGGTGCTGCAACATCATCATCATCATTATTATTATTATTGTTGTTGTTATTGTTACTAACAGCACTCATCTACATACGTGTAATGTGTTCCGTATCGGGGGCCCCGGACGTGCCCAATCCCCTGGCAGCCTGGGGTAGGACATGCCTGTCCCACTGCTCCCTCTGCATCTTCAGCACCTGACAGTAGTACAAAAAAGGAAGATAAACAGATTTTCACGTGAGGAGCAGACTGCACATAGGAAATTACCCAGCCTAACAACAGCGTGTCCCGTATTTACCTAGAGGGACTTGCAGAGCGTGTCCAGTTTTGTCACACCAGCCCACAGGATGGATGTCAGGGCTGTCTGCATCCACCCAGAAATCATAGTGATGGTCCCAGCCATCAAAATGTATCTGCAAGAAGCAGAAGTCTTAGGAAAGTCACAGTTTAGGGCATGACTCAGCTTTTATGGTAACTTCCCCCTTTGTTTCCCCTTGCTCAGCTTGGAGCTGATTCATTCAATCGTTCAGATCAATCTTTCAGTCAGACACAATCACCTCTGTGCTCAGTCTAACTCCTTGTTTTCCTGCATCTGTGTTTTACAGAGTAACTGGGCTCTGGTGACACAGTCTGTCACCCCATAGCCCATGGGGTGCTCTTACAAGCAAAGTCCAAAGCTATGCAAACACAAATGCTGATTTGTTTGGTTTTCTGTGGATCCCAAAACAACAGAAAAACCAACAAGTTCAGTGGGTTTTGCAGTGAATAAGCTGCAATTTTCTGCTGGATTAAGAGACTGGTAGTAGCTCAGATCCAGGTCAGGTTAACAGAGACTGAGGATCACTGGAGTTCAAACACTACTGGGTTGTTCATGCAGCAAAGTTTCAATGTATGAATTGAGTATCATGCCACTATGGACCAGCAAAGCTTGGCTTTTGTTCACAGCAATGAGACTCAGAATCAAGCAGATAATGGGGAGTGAACTCCAATCCTGCCCAGGGAATCATCCGTTGGGAAGGAGATCTGTGGCCACAGAGCCTCCATCAGTGCAGCCTCCACTTTAACTGGCTCATAATTAGTTCCTCAGAAGCGAAAGCACAATAGATTATTTGGGCAATATACTTCCATGAAAAGACTTAAAAGGTTAAAATGCATTTATGTGACAAATTTGTACTGGAGAATGGCACTGCTTCCCAAACGTACCACAGTTTAAACTGCATTGGGTTTTCCTTTCCTGGTAGGAAAAAAACCCAGTCAGGCAGCTTCCCCAGCAGCACACTCACGCTGCCATCAGTCACAGAGATCACACGGAAAATGCCAAGAGATGGGACATCACACTATCAAGTGTTAGTTCAAAACAGCTGCATTAGAACAGCAACTAACACCAGGTCAGTTTTCAGATTTCAGCAAAACAAAGCACCAGGAGCCATCTCCAGTTGGGCAGGCCCGGAGGCCACAGCAACTGCCAGGCTGTTGTCTGCTGCTCCTCCTTCCCAAGGGGTGTTTTCCCTGCACTGCCCACCCCGGGGCTCTCAGCACAGGCTCTGCACTTGGAGCAAGGTCATACCTTAACACGGTGGCTGTCTTTGTCAACGATTGTTGCCACTCTTATCAAGATGGGATTTCGTCTGTCCACAGCCTCTAACTTCGTATTAACCTGGAATCCGTGAGGAGGACGCTGCAAAAGAGGATTACAAGCAGAATGCTAAAAAGCCTTGGAGCTCAGAGCTGGCACCTGCTCTGAATGAAATGTGCTCCAGTTTCCATCCTCTCCTAGCTGCCTTTGGAGCTTTGGGTTATCTCACGTGGCAGACTGTTCAGAGACTAAAATCAGAGTTCCCAAGAGGACTGAGCTGAGTGTTTATCAGCAGCCCCACACTGCTGGAGCAGCAGCCTGAGGTGGCTCAGCACAGAGGAGCTGTCCCAGCCAGGACAAGAGACCCTTCCCTCACGGACAAAAGGCCAGGGACCACCACAAGCAGCTCCACTGGCATGGCCTCCCCAGCCTGCCAGTACACCTCCACACAGCAGGGACATGGTCTTCTCTAGAAGAAGAGACTGAGAGGAGAGAGATCTCAACAGTACATAGGAGTATCTCCAGGGCAGGTGTCAGAGGATGGTGCCAAACTCTCCAGTGGGGCCCAGTGGCAGGAAAAGGAGCAATGGCCCTGAACTAAACCACAGAAAGTTCAACCTCAACATGAGGAAGAAGCTTCCATGGAGGGTGGCAGAGCACTGGAACAGCTGCCCAGGGAGGGTGTGGAGTCTCCTCCTCTGGTGACACTCCAAACCCACCTGGATGCAAAATTCCAAACCCACCTGTGTCACCTGCTCCAGGTGACTCTGCCTTGGCGGGAGTTGGAATGGATGATCTTCAGCCTCTCTTCCACACTGACTATTCTGTGATGTGACACCAGCAAGGACAGTGGCCAGTTCACCACTTTTCACATCTGAACACGCCATTGGGTGAAGCCTCTCTCTTCACACTCAGGGTGAAGTACCCTGGCATCAGCTACAGCTCCTGACCATCACAGTTACCCTCATCTCACAGATTACTCCTTGTGACAACACCTGCACTGCTCAGGAACAACTGCTGGGAGCTGCTGTGCTGGACTCACAGCAGCTCTGGCCTGGAGCCTCCCCCTGCAGAGACCCACCCTTTTCCTCAAATCCTGAAGACTTTGGGAAAACTCCAGAATGTCCTTAGACCTGATGTGTGCCCTTGGCAGCAACCTATGTAACCTCTAACCAACAGACAGCTTTTACCAATTTTTCCATTTATCTGACTGCAAATTCCTCCTCTGACCTCCTCAGCAGGGGGTTATGGATGCTCACTCAAAACATGTCCCTCTTCACTTCTGCACACAGAGGTCAGGATTTTAGCAAGAAATGATAAATTGTCTATTTGAACATGACAAAAAGGTTAATGAAATTATTAAAATCACTCTTTCCTCCCAGTCTTCCTTACCCTTTTTACTGCCAGTGGCTGGGGGCAGGAAGGAGATGCACTCCTGAGCTAAGGAGTTTAACTCCACACCTGAAGTTCCTCTTTGGTCATTTCACCTGGACACAGACATCTATCATTGGGCTGTCAGACACTGGACACACCACAAAACAGACAATCTAAACTGCTTTTATTTTCTAGAGCATCTTATTAACCAGCCAACCTTGTCTGTCCTCCCTGAAGAAGGAGCTGAGTGCTCAGGGTCCAAATCCTGCCCAGAAGAGGAGCCAGGCTCTTTGCTCAAGCCTTGCTGAAGAGTTGCTGCCCTTTTTGCAATAGCTTATAAATGTTTTGGAATTGCCAGCCCAAGAGGATGGGCTGAAATAACAATGCTTACACTGGAGCTGTCTCCTGAGCTTTTGGGTGGAGAGGGCAGAAATCCAGACCAAAGACCTGCTATTTGTGCTGGTGATCTGTGTCTCCAGACTACATAAGACAGCTCTTTAAAATTGTTAAAAGCTAATTCAGTGAGAAATGCCTGTTCTGGCTCTCAATCCGCATTTTTATGTACTGATTTCCTGTAATTGCTAGCTGGAATAATAATAATAATTTTTAAAAAATCAATAGCTTTGCCATTTATTTGCACTTCAGTCCAACCAAGCCAGAAAAAATAACGAGGTTTGATCTTGAAAGAGTTCTATTAACTGCTGATATACCAAATACCTTTTCTTTTCTGTCTCATTTTTGAAACACAGTTTTAGATGCTAATTTACACTCTGGAGCTTCATGAAAGCCAGAATTGGTCCTTCTACCCTTCTCTTAAAGCCTGATACCTGGAGGAGCAGAGTAATGGCTGCAGAAATGTCTGGAAAACAGGAAAGGAGGCAGACAAGGCACCTGCATCTCCCTTGGGAAGACACTTCACTTTGGAAGAATCCAAAGAAGGGATTTCTCAGTACTGAACAGCCTCCATGTCCTGAGCAAAGCCCTCTTATGTACAGATGACATTTCTCACCACACTTTAGAGCCTGAAAATCTGAGGAAAGAAGCCACAATGGCAGATCTTACAGAGGACTTGGGCTGGGAGTTTTAAGTTCACATTTCCCAGCTCTATTGGGATTTTAGGAGTGTGGCTCAAAAAAGCTTTGTCCACCCTTAGGGGCAACAACTCTGTCCCACTGACAGGCTCCACTCCTCATCCTGCCCCTGGCTCCAAGGTGCTTCCCAGCTATGGGAAGCCTCAATCCCAGGGATGTTTTGGAGCTCCACTGTGCTGCAGATAACTCCAGTTAAAGCCTTACAGCTCTCTGAAGAGGCAAAAACCTCTTCCACCTCCCTGACACCACCTTGCAGCCTGCACCAACCTCACGTGGACACCTGCTGAAATCTGGCAATTATCAAACCTGTCTGGCTGGATTTTTGCCTCTCTTATCTGAGGCCACCCTGATTGCTTTTCCTCCTCAGTCCCAAAGACCTTTCCACAAAAATACACAGGAGGGCAGCAGGTATTAACCTGCAACTCTCACTTCAGAAAAAGGAACCAGGATGTGTGTCACGATGGTAAAGAAGAGTTTCTAAACATATTGCAAAGTTTAGCAAGGTGAGCCAGCAGTGTGGAAGGGAAAAAATCAAATTAAAAGTACAGTTATTTTAAAGGTTTTTGGTTTGTTTCTGCTCACAGTGAGATTCCAGATAAACACACTGAACTGCAATGAAAGAAACAAAAGCTCACAATCCCAAGGTTGAGAGAAGCACCTTCACACTGGGTCTGCAGGATGGTCTTTGTGCACCCAGAGGCTTGGCAGAGATGCTCTTTCACCTGTTAATACATTTATTTCTGTGGAGGGCACAGCTGGCTCCTCCCTAGATGGACTAAAATCTGTATCAGCACACGTAAACCCTTGATATGAACTTCTCTACCTTCATTCCAGCCTCACCAGCCAGGGAAGTACAGATTTGCACAACTGCAAGGTGAATTTCTGAAAGGTTTTTAAAACTTCATGTAGGGGGGACATCAGGTAACTGCACTCCTCCTATCTGTGCCCTCTGTGAGGCACTTCCCACATACTTCTGGAAGCCAGAGTTACCTGTATGGACTGAAGGCTCTGCCCTTAAATCTGCTAATGGAGTCACTGAAGGTATTTAGTCAAAAATCCTTCCTAAACCAGCTTTCCATAGTATTAAAAAAAAAAAAAATCTTGTATTTTGCTGTGTGTTTTTGTTTCAGCAGAACTGAGATGATCTTAAACTCAAAGTAAACCACAGTTTCACCCTCCTGATACAGACAAGGTGAACCACATTCAAATAAAGCCTGTAGCAAAAAAAGGGTGAATAACAGCACCTGAGCAAGAACAACCAAAGAGATTCACCTACCAGTTTAAAGGCTCTTGCTGGGGCTGCTTGGGAATTGGTTTCTTCCAAGTATTTCTCCCATGAGAAGGCTTTGGAATCCCTATATCCTGAAAAAACAGAGAATTAACATTCCTTTTAGAACCTCCCTCCCCCCATTTACTCTTACAAACAGCAAAAAGGCAGCTCTGTGACACTGTAAGTAGCACTTACAAAGGATGGTGCTGGGAAGTGGCCTGTTTGCTCCTACCCACCACCTCCAGCACCCAGAGCAGCCCTGCCAGTTCCCCAGTTTTACACTGGGCTTGAACCCTGGCACGTTCATTTCTGCACAGCTTAATCAATTCTTACTCTCTAGAGAAAACTCCAATTATGAGCTAGTCAGAGGATTCTGTGATGTGCAATGGCATCACTAAATGAATTTCCTGTTTTATTAACTACTCTGTGTGCCTGTAAGACTGTAGAGCCTTCTCTCCTGCAGCCCAGCCAGGCTGAGTAAACTCAGCAGCCTGGAGAGAAAAGGTTCCACAGGTGTGCTGCTCTACCAACAGTGGGATGTCTCTCCCTGACAATTACATTTAAGAAACTGCTTTAATTATCTGCTATTTCAGTAATTTTTACTCCAAGTACAGGTTCCTTTTGGCAGGAGGGTGCAGTGACTAAATGAAGAGCTCAGTCTGCAAACTGCTGCATTTAAGTTCCTCAGCAGAGAGACCAGAACTGGCTGCAGGTGTTGTTGGGGGCACAGGAAATCCTGATATGAGCAGAGAACTGCAGAGCCCAGCCCTGCTGAACCTTCCAGGAGCAGGGACAGGTGTGGTGCTGCTGAGAGGGAATGTTCACAACCCCTTCTACATCTACAGCAAAGACACTGAGGCCAGTTCCACCCATGCAGGGGGACTGGGCAGTGCTTCCTACTCCACTGAACCTGGAACACAGCAAATACAGGAACTCTTGCTCTAGGGCTGTCAGTCTGACAAATGTCAGTCTTAATTTTTTTTATGTTTGCTATTTTTTAGGTGAATGAGCACTTCCAAGGCCTGAAAACTACACTGGTTTCCCTGCATGTTCTGTCCTCTCTCATTTGCCAGCATTCTCTTAATTTACCAAATTCCAGTACAGCAGAAAGAGATGTGGATCCAGTTACTCCTTCATTTCCAGAAATTCCATCCAGGAAATCATTACAGCATGGTGCTAACAGTGCCAAGGCCACAGTTCAATCCCTATACAGGCCATTCACTTAAGGGTTGGACTTAACGATTCTTGTGGATCCTTCCAACCCAGAGTATTCTGTGATTTCCAGAAATTCCATCTAGGAAATCATAGTACAGATCCCTTTTTCTCCTCGCTCACCTTGCAGGAAATGCTGGAAATCCTTCTCACTTTTTCCCTTCTAAAATCAAATTAAATCATAAATTACCAAACCCTGTTCCATTTCTTCAAAGAACTATGAAACAACATAAATTGCAGTGGCAAAAAGTAGGAACAATAATATCACTCAGGCAGTAAAGAGTTCTGAAGCGCACCTGGAACTTGCAAACATGTAACTATATGGAAGATACAGTTTGCAAGTTTTTGGCTAAGGCAGGAAGTAAGTCTCACTTGCAACCTACCAGGTGGTGTTGTCAGTGGGGTTCCAGTTTCTTGGCAGTAGCCGACAGGACGGATATATGGGCTGCTCGTTTCACACCTGAATCAAAGAGGGAAAGTTGGCACCAGTCACACGGAAAGCAAAAAGAAAGGAAGGATTTCAAATGCTGTCTGACAGGCCTTTGCTGGGTGAGCAGATGCTTTCAGTGGGTGTGATCATGGTGTAGAAGACAAGCACTGCCTTGTTAGAATGTGTAACACTGGGTTTTCAAGGCATTCAAGCTGTCCCAAAAGAGAGGGAAATACAAAATATATCTTGCAATGGTTTTGTTGGAAGGGATCGTAAAGCCCACTCTGTTCCACCCCCTGCCACAGGCAGGGACACATTCCACTGTCCCAGGTGGCTCCAAGCCCTGCCCAACCTGGCCTTCAACACTTCCAAGGATCCAGGGGCAGCCACAGCTGCTCTGGGTACCCTGTGCCAGGGCCTCCCCAGCCCCCTCCCAGGGAACAATTCCTTCCCAATATCCCATCCAAACCACTCTGGCAGTGGAAGCCATTCCCCTTGTCCTGTCCCTCCATGCCTTGTCCAAAGTCCATCTCCAGCTCTCCTGGAGCCCCTTCAGCTACCACAAGGAGTTTTCTTACCTCCAATTCTTCCCAGACAGCTCAGGCCACCCTGACTGGTTCTCCACTGAGCTGCCCAGCACCCAAATGGGAAGGGAACTACTGGGCAACTGGCTCTTTGTGAAAACCCCAAGTAACTATTCAGAAGCCTGACAACTGATATAAGATCCCAACTTTAGGGTCTGCATTTAAAGCAAAGCCAGTCTACCTGCAGACATGTATGAGAAACAGAATCTTTTACCAGTAGTCATAGCTCTCATCCCAGTTATCGAAATGGATCAGCAGCCGGTTTTCCACCACGTCCGTGACGGTGGCGACACAAACCAGCGACGGGTTCTTCTTGTCCACTGCCTCCAGCTTCATTCCCAGACGAAAGCCAGAAGGTGTGACAGGCTGAGGAACAGGACACCATGAAAGGGAAATCAGCCACGTTCTTGGTCAAGCTGCTGAAATCCCCCTTATAAACTCCTTTGACCCCAAAACCCACAAACCAAAACACTCTACATTGACTACCAGGAGGTTTGCAGACAGGACTTCCGTGAGTTCTGGCAGTGACTGTTACTGTTACTAAAAAAGAGCTAATGTGACTCAAAAAACAGCATTTCCAGGTACACCCACCACTGCAGACTCCCAGGCTGAGACACCCTGCAGTGATTTGCTGAGGATAATGGGCATTGCACATCCTGTTTTACTGGTGGAAAAATTAGGAGAGTCTTCAGGGACATGAAGCGACTGAGTGGGAAGCAGGGCAGAGCTGGGCCCTGATCCTACTGGAGTCAGTGACTATCCATGTGCAACTTCCAATCCACCAGCCTGTGGGCTTTGTGTCACTCCAGTAACATGAAATGGGATGGAGGATTTCATGGGAACTGAGGTTAATAACCAGTGAGAAAGCACCAGTGGGGAAGGATGACAAATGTTCAAGATCCACAGCCCCATAATGAATCCCATAGCACACATGAGCATGCTGCTGGAAACCAGAAATTATTTTGGAAATGATTAAATTAGAGGAAAGAGACACAAATATCTTGACTGTAGGGGCACAGTAAAACAGACGGTTGTAATATATTTAATAAATGGTTCAGTAAATCTTTTTCTCCAGCATTAAGGAGGAAGGGAAATACAAATTCTTTCTCTGGAAAGTCAGCGACTGGGGAAAGGAAGAAAAATTGTACTAGTTTTCCTTCTTAAAAAAAAACCACAGTGGGAAGTAGTTTGCATCTGACTGTACTGTGGCTGTACCTCTGACATGAGCACATTAAAACTATATAAATATTCTGGTCAAAACTCACTTAGCACCAGACCTATTCAAACCCCTTCTAGTCCGTAGCACCACTTACACTGCTGAGGGTCTTAAAAAGGCTTTTTGGAGCTGCTTGAGCTTTGCAGCTCTTCAGATAGGAAGTCCAATTAAATTCTCCCTCCTTGAAACCTAGGAAGAGAGAAAAAAAGATTGTTTTACATCGCCCTGGTACATTCTGGTGAGTTTTTCAGAAATGGAAATTACCTGGAAAGAATATGAACTTTGCATGATAACTGCCCTGCTATGATCCCCAGGGGCTGTGCATTTCAGCTAAACCAGCTCTCTCTTTTTCACCATAATGGCCAATCATTAATCTCAACCTTCATATGTTTCTAGGAAACTGAATGCAGGAAAGAACTGAACGCAGGAAAGAAGCAAGTTCTGAAGCAGAGAGAGACATCCAATCCAGAGTTTCTACTGCAACTAACAACGTCAGCCTTTGGAAATATCACAGAGATGATATTTTGCTCTTTTGTGACTCACTGTGTTAGTTAAAACTCTTCCCTTTAGCCCCTCAGACCGAGTTCCACGATGAAATCACACTAAAAATGAAATATGCAGAGCCAGGACATCTAGTTCTTAGTAGAACTTATGGTTTCTTGTACACCACACTATTTTCTGTCATACCTTTAGGAGGAAGCAACTTATGGCTTGTTTTTTCACACCAGCCCACAGGATGGATGTCTGAGGAATCAGCATTAGCCCAGAAGTCGTAGCACTCTGGGTAACCATCGAAGTGCAGTCTCATCCTGTACCCCTGGACCTACAGTGAGAAAAGCTCTGATTATCACCAAGGGTCACAAAGGAGAAAGAAAATCACTAATAAAACACTCCCTCATATTTGCACTTACAGAAAAAGTAACTTAGGATCTCATTTATTTCTCAGAAACTCTAGTTGCATTTTAACTCACGTGCTCTCCCAGTTTCCATGCTCCTCTTTCCCCACTTCAAACAGCTGGAAATAGAACTGGTCAGTGGAACCTCCCTGAGCTCCTGCTCCATGCACACACTCCTGGACTACAAAAGTAGCCTCAGAACTTTTATGCCTATACCAGATCAACCCAGATTTCACATAACTGCAACTGCTTTAAAAGCATTCTGACTTATTTATATTTACTAAGTCTTAGGGCCTCATGGCATTGTTCTTTCTCATACTTGTTCACTACAGGCAATTAATAGATTTGCTATTCTTAGTTACAAGTGCAAAAATCTGCCAGTAGGATTTCAGGCAAAGATCCTTAATCGCATAACACATTCCTTCAGTGTCACCTTGAACTCCTACCATTAATTAACTAACTAAAGTACTATCACTCATGTTTCTACTTTTTATTGAAAAAAAAATCTAGATGTACATGGGACTTTTGGAATCAAAGACAAGGAAAGCAACTACCTCAGCCACTGTGAGAACACAGAATCGAGAGGGGTGTTCAGGATCCACCCCTTCCAATTTCATTCCAACTTTAAATCCATTTCGGCCTTGTGGGAATGACTGATACTGTGGAGGGGGAAGAAACATTTGTTTTTAATTCCTAAATGCAAAATCTATTGCAGAGCAGTCATAGTATACTTAAGGCTTCAAATTTTTGTGTTTCAGGTTTCAAATGCTCAATTCAGAGAAGAAAATCCCATCCCAAGTGTTTGTGGCTCCAACAGACAAGTGCAGGCTCAGGGATCAGTAATGGCACTATCACTGTATTTCACATTTACTCATTATTTTAATCAACCTCTCAAAAACACTGAACTATGGCAATTAGCTACAAACACATCTTTGAACAGATGCAGAAACAAGCTCTTCTTAAACACAAAAGAATCCCCTTCCCAGCTCAATGCAGAACCAAAGAGCTGGGAAAGCTACAATCACTGGACAATCAGTCCAGACTCTCCCCAAAGGTAACTTGTATCTTCAAATGGTGAGAGGGACAAGGCAGGCTTGATCTGCAGCCCACTTTTACAGTTATTCTAGAAAGCATTTGTGGTTTTCATTTACCTGCAGTCTTAATCCAAGCGAAACAACTGAAACACAGTAAAAGTTTAAAAGCACCCTGACCTGGGATTGCAAATGACCCAGTGCAGGACTGGACTTCCTGTTAAGCTCCCTCTGGAAGGACTGACAGCCCTGGGCTCTGAACAGCTCACTGGGAGCTGCACGTTGAACTGAGGTGCAGAGGCAGCTTCACCAAGGCTGAACTCAGCCTCTGGCACCTCCACGTGACTGCCACAATGCCCAGCCTCCCTCCCGGCACTCCGAGGGAAGGCACAGCCCTCCTGAGCCAGGCTGGGACAGCCTGGGATGGCTCTGTGCAAGCACACAGGACACACATCAGGCTGTCCCTCTCCTGCTGTCCTTGGAGCTGCCTAACAGCCCCACAGGGCCAGAGCAGAGCAGATCCAAACAGCTGCTGCTTATCCGCGAGATTCAACCAGCCTTTTTTACACCCTGCTTTGGGATGAGACTCCCAGGGCAAACGCCTGTTTCCCTGGGCAGAAAACAAACATTTACTGCCTGCTTGTACCAGAACAGCTCAGAAATACAAGTGCTGGCTTAAGGGTGGTCTCCAGTCCCACCTCCACCAAGCCTGTAGTCCTGTGACTGCCAGTAATCCTGTGACGTTGCCCGAGAAAAACAGCGAGAGTGAAAAAAGCTACCAACCTCTCTGAACAGCTTTTGGGGAGCAGCTGGCATCTGTTCCTCTTCCAAGTAGGAAGACCAGTTCCATACCTTCTTCTTTCCAGGAAGCACTAATTAATCAAAAACAACGAGAAAATGAACAGTTCTCTCTGATGACTCCTGCTCTGCTTCTCCTCCTCTCTTCTCCTTCTCCTCCCACGTTTGCCCAGAAGAGGCAGTGTTACTCAACTTTTGAGGAAAGGTAGGAATTCCAGCAATAGGAAAACCGTGCTCATTCCTCAGGAAATGAACATTTATTGTATCACAAGTCAAATGAACTGTAGCACCTGGACTGCTGCCCATGGAAAGGTGCCACGGGAAAGTCTGGACAAAACAGAGTAATTTAAAATTGTGGGAATTAATTCCTCCTCTTGACATTTCACAGAGGAATAAGGGGTTAAATATAAACTAACAGGCAGCACAGAGAGGCATATAACTGCAGCTAAAATAAGCCTAAAATAAAATAAATTGAAAACCAAGTGATTTTTTGCTCAGTTCACAATATTTTTTTTTTTTTACATATACGCACCTATATTTATAACCTCCTAATAACACAATGCATCTACTAGAGAGGCAGCTCCCAGCTGATGAAAAAAACTTGGATTAATTCTGGTAAAACCACAGTCATACACACAGAAAATTACATTCTAAATGTATATTAAAACTCTCCCCCCACTTACATACTGACTGATTTAAGGTATATAATACATTTAACTCATAGTCTACAATCAATCACGTTTACAATTTTTTTTTTTATTTAGCATTGTAGGTTGTGGCTGAAGCTCTTCAAAGTCAATGGAAAAAAGATTCTTATTGTCTTCACTGAGCTTTGGATGAAGCTGACTCCTTCCAGATCCTTACCCTGTGCCCATTATGCAGGCAAATCCAGGATATTCCTGCTAATACATCTCCGAAGCTGACTGTGGTAAGAGGGTTATGTACTGAATAAGCTGTTCTGAATGTCAAATGAGCTCTCCTGTCCTTTTCTCTTCTGTTTATTATTATTCACTTTATAGTAGCTACTAAAAAAAATCTATAAACATTAAAGAAAAGAGACTATGAGCTTAGCTCACCTTGTTTTATTGGTTTAGTGTTTCTGCGGCTTTTCATATTATTTGATTTATTCTTCTCCTAGACACAGATATGTTAAAAAGAAGTTTAGCAAGATTGTTTTTCCCCCCCCCTCTGATCATCTCACAATGCAGGTACAACACGGATGTAACAGGTAACTAAAAGGACTATTAGCCAGCATTGCTGTCTCTTGAACAACCCTGGAAGAATATCAGGAGGGAACGTTACATAGATAATGCTGATCTTGGTATCCCAAAGTGCTTTACAAGTTATTTAATATATGCTACTGCAGTTCTTTTAAATGTGGCTGCTAAAGAGCAGCACAGGACCAAAATCTCCATTACAATACAGCGGATTTGATTTCTGCAATGCAGGATTTGCTGCTCACGTCAGCAGCCTTACTGGAACACTCCTTTTGCCTTCCCCTTTCTTATGTCCATCTACGCCAGGGAATGGATACAGCAGAAAAAAAGGAATTTATGAAGCCCTGAAGGAAGTAGAAGCTTCAAGTAACTCCTGTCATAGACGAGCACCCCAGAAAATGTGGTCTCCCCACGTCACACTCCAAGCCCGACTGTCATTCCCAGTTCTTCCATGTGTTTGCAAACTCAGGTTTGATTCCTCCCAGGCTGTCATTCCTCAGAGCAAACTAAAACCAGGCAAAACGTGCCATACAAAGCTGCCTGCCAAACATTCCCCAGAAGGGACAGGGGGGCAGTTTCTAATGAGGACGAGGAGAAGGGGGAAGAGAGAGGCTGCAAGGATTTCTGAAAACACCCATCCCTTAAAACATCTCACCCACATCCCATAGAAAAGCTGAGCAAGATGATGAGTTAAACTGGTCACGACACCAGAGGCTGCAGCTTTATTGCCCACAAACATCTACCCCTGCTCTGCCATACAGAACCCTGCATTATGTGAATAAACACAAAAGGCTCAGAGGCACTGATGGGTGGGAGCAGAGCACAGGGGGGCACAAAGGGCCCCGGGAGGGAGTTGGGGGCTGCAGGAAACTGAAGGCAAGATCAGCTCAGGACTGGAATACTGCTGTTTATGCACCACTAATAGAGGCTTCTGGTGGTGCAGTGAGAGTACACACAAGTATGTAATAAAACTCAAACCAACCCTGTGGTTTGACACTGATCTTCAACATCACACAACAGTATTTGGGTGTAGTTATTCTAGAGACACATGGTGCTATACTGTGAACTGACTTTCACTTCCCTGAGCTATTCATTCACCTCTGTGACTCCTCAGAACAGATATTCCCACCACTGACGTAAATCAGGATCAGACCCAGACCATTCCCCAGGTACAGAACAACCTCCCTCAGCCCAGTTTGCACTATACAAGGAACTCTGAGACAACTGCCCCTGTTTTTCACAGCTCTTTTTAAAGGAAGTACATGCAGCCTCATTTACCTCATCCTCATATGCATTTTCCTCCTCATCCTCTGAATCCAGAGGCAATCTTCTCTTTCTCCGGAGACGTCTGACAGGTCTGCCAGTCTCAGTCACCTGACAGCCACTGCTGGTAGTAAGATTTCCATTATTTCCTGTTCCTGCAATCATCTGGAATGTCTCTGATATCATTAAATATCCAAAATTAAAAACAATATCAAATTAAAAGTGCAACATTATTCCTGCACTGATCCCAGTGTCTCTGAACCTCTTGGAATGAGGAGGCCTGGGCTGAGGACCTGAAGAAATTAGAGGCGTCTGCAGGATTTCCTGGATATAGAACTGAAACACTTGGTCTGACAGGTTAATTCTACTCACAGCAACACCATGGTCTCTTTAAACGCTTTCAAACAAAAAATGAGGAAAATCTGTGACTTCTGTACCTCTCCCTGTGCTGCTGGGAGCCCATTTGAGTACAAATCTTCCCATTCTCAAAGCAATCCATTTGCTCACAGGTTTGGGAATCAGAGCAGGGCACGGCTTGTCTGGGCACTGCAGGAGTAAAGAAAAAGACAACTATTAAATTAAAATGTTAAAACATCTTTCAGGCAAGGAGTACTGTCAAAGTCCTTTACAAACTTCCATTTACTGACACTCAGTATCCCATTGTGAGGGACTTAACTACCATCTGTGTGCTGCCACACCACCTCAGTAGGAAAAAACCCTTTTATTTGTAATGCTTTAATTTTGAAGCACTGGTCTCCAGGAGTACTCTCAGGCACTTCTTGGTTGACTTGATGATCTTAAAGGTCTTTTCCAACCTTAATGACTCTGTGATACTATCTGTGAGGGAGTGCTGCTGAAACAGTAATTTAATCAAAGGAAACTGGTGATTTACAATTAAATTATGCTGAACAGCATGAAGGGCTGGCCCTGAAGAAGAATGACCCACGTTGCAGCAGGTTGTGGAGAACTGCTGCCTGTGGGATAGAGTCACTTTGAGAAGTCCATGAAAAACTGTCTCCCACGAGAGGAATTCCCTGCTGGAGCAGGGAAGAATCTGACTCCTCTCCCCAAGCAGCAACAGAAATAAACTGTGAGGAACTGACTACAACCCCCATTCCCATCTCCCTGTGCCACTAAGGGGAGGAGGGAGGGATCTGACACCCATCCCTGCTCCAGCACAGCCCTGCAGACACTCAGTCTGTCCTGCTAAGGACATCACAGGAAATCCAGATGCAGAACTAGAAAACCCATCCAGGCACACACAGGCCAGCTCTGGAAAAGGAATGAAGGCAGACTTCAGAGATTCATCAGGCCATGCAGGAACACTTTATTGGTCCAGATAAAACTATGGAAGTGACTTAAATAGTGTCATTGTTCATCTTTTATTACTCCTGACCTGCACATGCAATCAAGCATTAAAAAAAAAAAAAAAAAAAAAAAAAAAAATTAAAATAAAAAACGACATTTCTGATCAGCAAATAGCTGCAAAGTTTACTCACTCCTTGATCTTCTTTACTGAGTGCATTATGGAGCTACTGAACTCCAGAATGAAAGAGACAAGTCAAAGGTGGTTGCATTTGCAAGCTCTGCTCCAAAGCTTTTATTCAAAGCACTTCATTAGTCTGAGATCTTTTCTCAGCCATCTGCACTTCACTGAAACCTCAGTCTGAAAACATTTGCTTCACTCTGAAACAGGGCTCCTTGTTGAGTGGAGAAACCCCCTCTGTCTTCTACTCCTGCATGCTTCCTGCCCTCAGGATCCTGTCTCCAGCACCCTATCAAAGCTTTATCCCAAATGTTCTTCCCTCTCTTTATCTAAAGCTTGTATTTCTTAAAGCTTCAAAGATGCTGGACTTGCTTCTGAAAGGCTCACGTCCTTCTCTGCAGCCCCAAGGAGGGAGAACAGCATTTTCATTCCAACACAAAGAGAAACATCCCATTTTGAAGAAGTGATTCTAAGTGGACTCAGCTCCTGCAGGATTCCATCCAGTTCACTTCCCTCAAGCACTTCAGCAGCAGCAGCATCCCGGTGCAGACTCCAGGGGCTGAGGCTGATGGATGGCACAGCTCAGTGCCATGGCACAAGGTCAGTGGAAGGAGATCTCCAAGCTCCACACGCTGTTCCAGACAGAGCTCCTGTGCCAGGGAGTGGGAAGATGCCCACGGTGCTGCAGGAGCAGAGGTCTCTGGGCAAGTGATGCTCCTGCACGTGAACGAACAGCTCTGGTTCTGCTCAAACCAGTGCAGACAGAGGCTGGGGCTCCCTCCTGCCATAATCTTACAACACATCTGTGGCCAGGTGAGCTGGGGAAGCCCAATCCCAGAACACATAAACTTCTAATTTTGTATTAGAAAAGCAACGAGCATCTTTACTAATAGTTTCTGATCTGAGGGTGAGGCCTGGCTGATCATGAGGGCAACCTCCAGTTTCATCCCACAGCTCTATCCCTCATTGCTAAGTTCTGGAAATGCAGAATTTACTATCAGGACTGCATCTTCCTTTACACAACGCACCCCAATAGAGCAGGTTTGCTAATATGAAATCCACACACACCCTTCAGAAATAATCTGTCCTTCCAGAGATCTTCTTGAATGGTATTAAGGAAAAATACTCTGTGCAGGCAAGAACTGGAACATAGCAGGAAGAGGGGGGCGGGAAGGATTACACAGCAAAAATATATATTTATATTTGGCATCTTAAGGACAAAGCAGCTCTCTGGGCAGCCAGTTATTGTGCTCCAGCTGAGCATTCCAGCCAGACCCACTAACCAAGGTACTCGGGTACACTTGATCATCAATATGAAACAACACATTATTATTTGGTGTCTTTCAGTCTAATATATAATGTGGTGCTTTGCTGATTCTCTGCTATTAGGAAGAATCAACAGAAGTAAAGCTGTTCCTGTGAGGGAACGTTACTGCTGGGTAAGGAGCAGAAGTGTAATGCCTTGGATTGAACACAGGGCAAAAGTTACACCAAGACAAAATAACCCAAAGGAGTCCATGGACCAATTCCATGTTTTATGGGAGTGTAGACTGCTGATCTCAGAACACTCCAAGCATGAAGGTTTATCCACATCTGCTGGCAGAATTGTTTCCTCATAGCTTAAGGTCCTTCCCAGCCCTTCCCCACTGCTCAAAGGGAGGAAGAGCAGGAAAAGGAAGATTATCAACACTGCCAAATGTTGGGGGCCTGATTCTGAATGCCTGATGTGGTAACAACAATCTGATTTTTCAGAGCTCTCAAGTTCCTTCAGCTCCAATTTCTTTCACTTGAAATTGATCTTTTCCTCCCCAAAGCTCAGAACTTGCAGCCTTGAAGACAATTTTGCTTAGCTGTTTTCAGCACAAAGGAACAGAACAGCTGAAGGTAATTTGCAAATGTCAACAGCCACTCCCCCTCCTCTAACACACAACCCCAGGTTTGTGACCATCAGACCTTGGTTCTGATTCACTAGACCCCTCTTTGCCCCTGAACTCCACTCTTGACCTAAAGCCTTCCAGGTGCTCAACTTTCTACCTACAGGCTCAGTCTGAGCATAATTCAGCCAAAGGCAGGCCCATGGGCCTGATGCAGGGTAACACAGGACACTTCAGCATTCCTGCAGCTCCAATTTCAGCATCACCACAACTCTTTATGATCATTTTAACTGGGCCAAAAGCAGGACAGACATTTGCAAATGGCAGTAGCAAATATCTCTAGGTAGCACAGGATGATCTTTGTCGGAGTTCCCCAGCTTCCACTGGTTTATCCAAACTGCAGGTGCAGAACATCTGCAGCCAGTGTCCGTGTTCAGGGTCACAGAACACATCCACATCCCCATGGCTGCAGGGAGAGCAGGAATTGGACTAAATGAGCCTTGTGTCGGGTGGTATTGAATATATTAATATTTGATGTAGCCTTGTACATTTATAAACATTTGTTTGTAGCAAATGTTTGGTTGCCAGTTTCAACAAGGGCAAACCCATCCCTTTTAAGATTTTATTCTTTGCATTCAGGCTTTAAAAATAAAGAAGCTCAAGCACTAAGACTATTTACAAAGCTCTCTCTGGGAGAAGGAGTTCGGAAGTTACTTGGACAGAACTAATTAACTTAGAGAGTTTACTTCAAACTGGGCCAGGAAAACTGTCAAAAATCACAATGTAGAAAATAATCTTGAAGTTAACCAGAGAAGACCTGATAAAATAATCGGTCTTTCTCATCTCTGCGTTTTATAAATACAGTAAAACCCATAGAAAAATACAATAAAGAAATTGCTTTTCTTATAATGCTCCCTATCAGTAAAATCTACAATAAAATCAAAACAACCCAATAAAAGAAGGCAAATGGGGCAATTAAGAAGAGAGCAGAAACTAGCATGAAACATTTTGAGGAACCACAGTCAGGCCCGAACATTCCTCATTTGTCCCAATTTGTGATTTCTTTTCATCCTTAGAATTTTACGTCTCAGAAACATTAAGGCAAAAGAAGATACTGCAAAACTGAGATGAGTCATTCAGTTCCAAGTTGCAGATTCAGATTTATGAAATGATAAATTATTGCCAGGCCAGCAGAGATAATGGAGCCTAATTAATATGCTTCCACACAGACCTCCATGCTTTTTCTTTAGACAGGGAATCCACAGGAAGCGGTCAGAAATACTCAGGTTTTGATCTCATTTCTGCCCCTGAACCAGTGCAGATTTGGGAAACCACCTCATTGTTACTGCAGAAAATCAGCTTTGGCTTTTAATATTCATTTTATCTTTGTTAGCAGACCAAAAATTAAAAAAAAAAAAAAAGCAGGAAGAAAAAAGGGTAAAAGTTTACACAAAGTGAGTGTGAAGGCTAAATAGGGAGATGGGGGTTCACTCTACTTCTATAAACACCATTAGACTTGATGGGGAAAGAAATTTCAGGTGCTGCCAGGATCATTTCCAACGACATGGGGATTTCAGTGTCTCTCTGGTGAGGAATGCAATAGTGCAATAAACCCAAAGACTGTAAATCAAGTAACAACATGAAGTTTGCAGCTAAGCTTCCATGGACCAGCAGGCAAAATCCCATTCAAGAAGCAGCTGGCATCAAGAGAACCATCTGACACTGTGCTGTTCTGATTTCCAAATCACCTTTCTGCTCTGAAACAGGGCAGGAGCTGAGCAGAGCTGCTCCTCTCACTCGGTGTGAGCTGGCTCTGAGAGCTCTGTGCATCCCCCATCTCCTGGGAGCTCTGCAGCAGCGTCTGACACCTGACGTGTGACATCTGCCAGGCTCTGCTGTGCCATCAGTGAGGAACAGAGCTGCAGTTTAAACAGAAACACACAAATCCCACCATGACTCGTTGCAGCACAACTAAACTGGTCTCAGAACTGCTTGGAACACTTAGGAGCTCAGACACAACCACCTCGTCGGTACTTTGCTGGGACGATGACAGATGATGCTTTACTCACCTGTCAAAACCTGTTACTCACCTCAGGCAAGTAATATTTTGCAAGGCTGAGCTAATACCATCACCATATAAAACCCCAGCCTCATCTCCAGGAACCTCATCAGTCAGGGACTGAAATGAACCTTCAGAGCCTGTGATGGAATTGTACCAATGCCTCAAGAGAAAGTGTCAGTAGCCACCAGCAAGCATTTAATGGCTTGAAGAGACTGTCTATGTCACTGAAGGGAAAAAAGACAAAATTCAGAATTGAGGAATTCCGAGCTCCACTCATTGCACTTCCTACTAATTTTTGTTTCCCATGAAGAGGGAAAAATTGTAACTACAAATCAAGGAAAATATTACTCTGAAAGATTAGAGTGGAAAAGGGTCTGGGAAGGGAGAGGGATGCTTTGGCTGGCATGGAGAGAAGCAAACATTTTTTGTCTAGGTTCTGCTACAGGACCACAAGATGAAGTACTTATGTTTTCAGGAGTTTGTCCAGCTCATTTGTATAACAGAGCCCTTCCAAGTTTCCCCTAAGCACACGATAACATATGGATTATGGTAGGTGCTACTGCACTGGGAGACAAATAAACAGCACCATGGCAATGTGACCCCCATCAGTTCATAGGATCAGAGAACTCTGAGTTTACTCTAAACCAGTCACTCATCCCAGAACGAAGCCCAAAGCACTGTTGGAGCCTGTGAGCTGCTCATCTTGGTTTGCTGACACAGTTGTGTCAAAAACACACACACACACACATATACACACACGTATCTATTTCAGCAGTCAAAACAAAAGCACTGGCACAGGCTGTGGCTGCTGAACGTGTGCCCACTCCATACCCAGCCCCTCTCCTGCTGGCATTCCAGCACTCCCACCGAGCACAGGGACCAGCACACCTGACACTGCTGCCTCACCTGCAGTCTGACTGTCCTGTCCCCTTCTGCCATCACACCCACCTTGCTGCCTGTCTCTGTAGGTTTATGTGACACCGTGATGGCCGTGTGGCAGCAGCTCCTCTCTCCTGTCCTTACAGGCACTCTGTGCTATGCTGGACAGCA
This sequence comes from Cichladusa arquata, assembly GCA_026413545.1. Taxonomy (NCBI): domain Eukaryota; kingdom Metazoa; phylum Chordata; class Aves; order Passeriformes; family Muscicapidae; genus Cichladusa; species Cichladusa arquata. Next base: position 307,711 of record JAOTQP010000929.1, read on the forward strand.
TTTTGACCTATTCCAAACAGATTGAGAAGGATGCACAAGAAGGCACAAAACCTTATTCCATGTCAGAGTAAATGCTTTCTGTTCCTTTACGGGAAAAGAGGAGCAGGAACAGAGTGTGCTTCCAGTTTTATGGCTTTCATTAGGAGACATTGGTGCTGAGCTGCTTTCCCTAGCTCTCACCTCCTCCTGCTTGGGAAGAGCAGTGGCTCTGGGGAGGGCACCTAGCCACTGCCTGAGCCCTGCACTAACCTCACACTCCACAGAGCTCAGCTGGGAGCCCCAGGAGTGTCTCCTCCAGGCCTGAAACCACAAAGCTGCTAATCCCAGTCCCTGGGAATCAGCTGTAACCACTCTAACACTTACACACACTTCTGAACATCACCTAGTGCCACACAGGAATTACACACCTTAAAAACCTTCATGCTCTGCAGGAGTGACCCAAAGTAGAATCACAGAATCCTGGAATGGTTTGGGATCGGAAGGGACCTTAAATCCCATCCAGTCTCACCCCCTGCCATGGGCAGGGACACCTTCCACTATCTCAGGTGGCTCCAAGCCCTGTCCAACCCAGCCTTGGACACTTCCAGGGATCCAGTGGCAGCCACAGCTTCTCTGGGCAACCCACACCAGGGCCTTCCCACCCTCACAGAGAAGAATTCCTTCCTAATGCCTGATCTAAACCTGCCTCTGTCAGTGTGAAGCCATTCCTGCTTCCCCTATCACTCCAGGCCCTTGTAAATAGCCTCTCTCCAGTTTTCTTCTGGGTTCCCTTTAGATACTGGAAAGCTGCAATTAGGTCACCTCAAAGCCTTCTCTTCTCCAGGCTGAACAATCCCAGTTCTCTCAGCCTTTCAAAAAGTTTAAAAGCTACAACATAAATAGGGCTGTCAAAACAAATCCTGTGTGATTCATGAATACAACCTCTACCTGTTTGGTTAGCTACACCATGCATTTATCCCATCATTTTGCTGGATTCAATCAGAAATTAAAAAAAACAATACAAACCAAACAGAGATGAGCCAAAAGATGCTAAACCTAATAATAAAACACCCATTCCCTGTGGGTAATTTTACCAGTAAATTGAACTATTCTCTGCAAAATAATCTGCCAAATTCAGCAAAGCACGTCTGCCCTCACACCTCACCTGTGGAGCACGGTGAGTGATGCTAATTAGGACAAAGAGGGCTTGGTCAGATCTCTGCTGGCTTTGGCTGCTAATTGATTCCATGTGTAGGAGTGTGCAGCTGTCAGCCTTTCTTAACAAGGACTCATTTGGTCATTTTTCCCCCAAGTCTTCAATCTAATTTTTCATCCCACTGTGTCTCCTTCTTCCTGCTCTTTTGTCCATGCAGCACAATTAGAGGGCTTGAGGAAAGGCTGAACTAAATTAAGAATCACAGAAAATACGGGACAGAGGGAACAGTGTGTGGGGAAGAACCAACACTGCAACTCAGGAATCACCTTGTTATTCCACAGAGAGACTATAAATGCCCAGAGTAATCACTGCCATAGGTCAATCTGGTTTTCATCCAGTTTACTTTCTTGATATTCAAACTGTGCAATTCTGAGAACAGGATTTAGGCCCCCAGAACACTTTTCTGCCCAGAGGTGAGGCATGGACTGGCACATGGACACTCCACACCTTATCCTCTGACAGCACTCACAGTGGGACTGTTGGGGTGTCCTGTGCCAGGACTTGGACTCGAAGATCCCTGTGGGTCCCTTTCAACACAGGGTATTCCATGATTTTATGATCTCCACCACTACCCTGAGAGAATCTGATTCCACATCCCAGTGTCAGGCTCGCAGCACGAGTCATCTCTCAAAAATCACCAGCACCCATGGAAAAGGACAAGGGGGTTACACTGAAGCTTCACCTTTAAATACACATCCCTCAAGACCAATGGAATATATTGTCATACCCAGAAGTATCTGCACTAAAAGCTTTGCATGAAGACAGAAGTGAGATAAGGGCCAGCCAGGCCTTCTCCTGCAGATAAACCAACACAATTCAAAGCATATTTAAAGTAACACTGCAGACACGGCTTTAAATAAATTCACAGTTACTTTCAAAAATCAGTGTAAAGCCTTAAAATTTCAGTAAATAAAGAGCTGGTGATAAAACTGCTGACAAACAGCATGGCTGAGGCAAGGAAAACACACCCTGTTTCCTGAGGAGTCAGTGGGGCAGCAATGGTCTGCAGAGCACATCTGGCTATGTAGCCACTCACCCTCCTGCAACTTGCTCACTATGGCAATGAAGTCCCTGAAGAATAAATCACCTCTGGCCAAGACAATCGGAGCTGGCCCTGCACAACCTGCCCAGGAGTTGTACAAGCTGTCCTCAGCAGCTCAAATCCAGCTCTGATTCCACCCCAGCACCCACCGGGAATTACAATTCATTTCACACACGTTCAGCTTTAATGGGATTATGTGCAGTATAAGGTGCAATCAATTTTAGGGCAAAACTAGTGCACAGAGGCCAAAAACATCCTCTGTTTTAATTGCATCTGTAATTACTTTGTAAAACTGCAATCCAGCAAATTACCCTGGGGACTCCTATTAATCACTATTACATATCTCCCATGGCCAAGTAGGAATACTCGCTCAGGAACAGACCATTCCCATCCTCAAAAACGTATAATCCAAGTAGATTATAGGTCATAAAGTGAGAAAGCAAAACGCTGGTGAGACCACGTCAGAGTGTTCTTAATTGCTGTGTAGGGAAGGAAAGTTTGAAGCACCAAGTCCCTGTTTTCCCTCCTTTTTACTTCTGTTTTACTATAAAATAAAACACAGACCAGAAAGGTCTTTTACAACTTGGCACAAAATATCAGAGCTCTTTATCCCTTAATCCGAGTTACAGGCCATTTTCTTAAATTTACCTCGGCTGTAATTGAATAAATTAAATGTTTTCATAGTATAAATCTAATCAGATTCTTTGCAGCAGCAGGAGTCCATAAAACTGTCCTAATCCCTTTCTCCTGACACCAAACATCACTCAGATTGTCCCACACCGATCCCCAGCTGCAGCCGATCGATACTTTTGAAGGATTATATTTATCCCTCTGTTCATTCAGCACCGACTTCCCCTCCCAAAATCCCCATTCCATCAGGTCTGCACTTTGAATTTGCTGCCAGAAAGTTTGATGGTTTTTTGTTTTTCCCGTCATGTAAAATCTCTGTTTTCAAACTTAAATCTTTCTGGTTTGGGGGAAGTTTCCAAGAACTGTTTCCACCGCACTGGGTTTATATATTTGTTAATATTTTTGAGTTGTCACAATCCCGAGAAGTTTCACCGGAGCGGCGCCCAGGCGGGATAACCCCGATTTTCTCCACCACTTCTGGCGTCAAAATTGGGCAAACACCACCTCAGAAACTGTAAATACTTTCTGGTCGTGCAGAGAACTTAACCCGGCGTCCTGACTGAAATAAACGGGCAAGGCAGCAGCCGTCCCGCGGGGACAGGGTAAAACTTTGTCTGAAGGATCTACTCATCACACTGACGGCGCGCACCGGCGGGTTTGCGGCGCTCTCGCCCCTTCGGGGAGTTTAAAGGCACTTTCCGCCCCCAGGGGCCGCGCCAGGCCCGGCCCGCCGGCGCCAGCTGCGCTCCCGGCGCCCACCCCAACATGGCGGCAGCGCCCCC
>JAOTQP010000929.1:311459-328424 GCA_026413545.1 Cichladusa arquata
CTCCTTCTCATATTTCTTCTTCCACTCCTCAGTCCCCCAGCTCAGCTCCCTCAGCCCCCCCAGCTCAGTTCCCTCAGTTCCCCCAGCTCAGTTCCCTCAGTTCCCCCCAGCTCAGCTCCCTCAGTTCCCCCCAGCTCAGCTCCCTCAGTTCCTCCCAGCTCAGGTCCCTCAGTTCCCCCAGCTCAGCTCCCTCAGTTCCCCCCAGCTCAGGTCCCTCAGTTCCCCCCAGCTCAGCTCCCTCAGGTCCCCGGCTCACCCTGTGCGTGGTCCTTCCGCCACTGCGTCATCCAGAACCCGCGCAGCCGCACATCCCGGAAGATGAAGGCGCTCTGTGGAGAGGCAATGTGTGACACCTGTGTGTCCTCCTGGTACCCAGTGACATTCCTATGTCCCCTTGTGCAAATGACACTGGCATCCCCTTGCGCATCCCATGTCCCCTCACACAGGCAGTGACACACGTGTGTCCCCTCCCAGCATGACAGTGGTGGAAAGTGGCAGTAAGGCCCCTCGTTAGAGCTCTCATGTATAAGCCAGGGATGCAGAGAGGCGACTCTGAGGCGTGGAGTCAGGGCAGGTTTGATGCTCAGCACTTGTGGGGTCATTTCCCCACTGGAATTTTTAGGCAGCCCAAACCCTCCATATAAAAAGCCAAGAGCCCAGCAGTGGGACACAGCCTGTCCTGTGATGGACGCCATTAGGCAAATGATAAAGGCTGGAGGGTCTCAATCTGCAGCTGGGGAGAACCAAGTGCCCACAGTACCAAGGGGATGGGGACACGCAGTGGAGCACAGGGGACTAAGGAGGGGCATGCCCAGTACTCACCACAGGCACCATCACAGGCTGCTTTGCCATCCCCCCGTAGGTGACCATGGTCCCCTTAGGCCTGCAGTAGGAAAGGGGTTTTGGGTTAGGTGGTCCTGAAAGTGCAGCTCTGAGTTGCCACCTCCTCCTCTCCCATCCCCAAATCCCCTGGGGCTGTCCTTACACCCAGGGCTCACCAGTTACCCCTCAGATCCCACTTCCCAGGCTCTCCTCTTGCTTCCATGCACCACTAGCTGATTTTGCAGCTCAGCACACCAGTTACACCCTGCCAGGACCTGGGGGACCTTCATAACTGGACCCCAGCTGCCCCCAGCCACCAGCACTGTGAGACTTTAGATCACTGTTGTTATCCAAAAACACTTTTCCATTCATCTTCCCTCTCCAAAAGTTCAACAGACTCCAGAGCAGGACCCTCTGTTGCCAGTTTCTGTCCTCAAGCTTGTGCCCACCCCAGCCAAACTTACTGCAGATGCCGCAGCATCTCCGTGGTGCTTTTGCCTCCAACACAGTTCAGGGCAAGCCGGGGCCTTGGGATGCTCTGCAAGAGTTTGCAACAAAGGTTCCCAAATTTGATGGCTCCTTTAGGGGACGGGAGCACTGTTCTTGACAAAGCATCTCCATTAACCTCAACATTTACCTGAGGGCTGCTGAGACTTATAGAGCTAAAAGTCTGTCAGAATCAAGGAGCATTTCAATCCCCTGCAGGAAAACACCTTCAGCTAGACCAGGCTGCTTCAAGCCCAATTTAATTGGAACCAAAATCTGTGATCCTTCCCTTGTGGCAGCAGCAAAATCCCTCCACTCCTGGGGCTAAATCCTGATCTGGAAAGGAATTTGTCCTTCCCACCATCCCTGCATTTCTCCCCAGTACTGAACAGCAGTGACAGCCCTGGACCATCTCTCCAGTGGGATCAGCATTGAGGTACCTTAAATATATCTTTCATCTCTGGCTTTCTCAGCATCTCCTCGGTGACAACGTGGTCAGCACCCAGGGCCATCAGCCTCTCCACCAGCTTTGGGAGATCAGGTCTGGGGTGGGAAAAAGGAGATTAAAAAAGAGGACTAGATGAGCCAGGAAGCAGAGTTCCACCTTCTCCTTCCTTCTGCTCTGGCATTGAGAGGGCACAACAGGGAAGAGGCTGGAGGACAACTTGGAGGAGCCAACAGGAGAAAATCCTGGGTTGGGTGAGCAGATCCAGCTCCCAAACTTGCTCCTCCCCAGGGGACCCACCTGTTCCTCACCACGTTGATGGTCTTGATGCCGGAGGCCCTGGCAATCTGGATGACGGCCTGACCCACACCACTGTTGGCAGCATTCTGGATGATGGAGTCACCTGGAGGTGAATAAACCCAGATTCCCACTGCAGAGGCAGCCAGGAAATCCGTGTGGAGCTGCTCCCTCGTGGCAGGGCCATACCGGGCACCAGGCTCTCGAAGTCGGCCAGCATACGGAACGCTGTGCAGGGGTTGACGCTCAGAGTGGCAGCACAGAGCACTGGGATGTCACTAGGCACCTTCAGCAGCATCTCCTCAGGGAAAACTCCCCGTGTCCGCCACGTCCCTGGGCACGGCAGCACCATGTGCACAGCCACAGCAGAGGGGGAAAGCAAAGGAAAAGCATCAGCTCACAGCACAGCCTTGGCACCAGCAGCACTGCGTACTGGGAACCAGCTACACTCCGGAGAGGGAATTATGGAACGGGCCCCCATATGGGTAGAGTCAGAATGCTCCAAGAGGCAAGGAATGGATTCCTCGCTGCCTGCCAAAATTTATCACCCAGCACAGCCTAACCATTTCCCAGAGGGATAATGGGACTGCGGCTCCCCGGCTACGTGTGCTGAGATAATGGAAATACTCTCCCTCCTATAGATGAGCCCATATATTCTAAGCCAATTTAGTCAGCTTTACTCCCTCTACGCTTATATCCAGTTTAACCTTCCATCATCTATTTACAGTGTTTTTATACTTAAAAATACCCCATTTGGCTCTTAACTCCATCGTTTTCCTTCTCTCATTTAGCAAAAAGCCTTTTAAGAAGAAATAGGCAAAGAACAAGCTGTGACACTAAACTACAACCAGCAAATATTAGGCCATTGGCATTTTGGAGGAGCATGGGAGACATTCATTGGGAAAAAAATTCCCACACTCTCCCAGTGAGAAAACTACAGTGAGAAGCCACCACGAGCTTGCCCATGTGAAATGTTTTGTCCCAGGTCTTTAGGGAAGCTCTAAGCTGATGGGACAAAACATGGTTGTTTCCAGAGAAACACAGATTGCTGCAATGCCTTATAATGGCACAGACATCCCATAATGGGTCTATGCTACAGGAAAGAAGATTATTGCTAAATTTAAGCTTGGCACAAGCAATGGCATTGCCACTGCCCCTATTCCAGGTGTTCTAGAGTGCATGCTAAGTCATGTGCACAGAAGCCTCTTCCCTGGGGACCCTCAACCTTCCTGAGAGCCCTCCTGTGTCTGTGGAAGATGAGCAGCATCACTTGCTGGGGTTGGGGAGCAGGAACTGAGCTCGCTTTAAAAAAAATACATTAAAAATAAAATTAAAATATATCAATAAATTAAAAATAAAAACAGGTGGTGAAAATAAACCAAGACACAAACAGGTAAGAAATAACTCCATCAATTATCCCAACTGTCTCACTATGATTGGTCTCACATGGCAATAAATGGGTTCCAACTCCTGCTTCCCTCGCCCAGCATTCCCTAGTGGAGCTTTGTTCCCCATTTTGAGTCCCATCCCATCAGGTGTAATTGCTTTAAGTGACAGGGCTCATGGCTCTATCCACACCCTACAAAGATGGTGCTTTGGAGAGCTGTGCTTTTACTCTGGAGCCCCCAGAATCCCCCCAGCAGCTCACACAGGAGCACAACCATGAGTTTGCTCTCTGGGCAAGCCTGGGCACCTCCCAAAAATGCCCTGGGAAGATGCTCTGCAGGTGGGGGGTGAGCGAGGACCCAGCAGTGCCAAGGATAAACTCACCAAGTCCGGCATCCGCAGGGATGACCCAGTCCCCGGGTTTCAGAGCCGCCACACGGCGCCCGACCTCCAGCACCTCCCCGACACCTTCACTCCCTCCCACGGCCGGCAGCGGCGACAGCAGGGGGTAGGTCCCTGGAGGGAAGCTGGAGGTGAGCTGGGGACCCTCTCATACCCCAACACCCTGCACTAGGAGCCATGTCTGAACCCTCCCAGACAGGAACTGGCTTTGATGATCCCCGTGGGTCCCTTCCAACTCGGAGCACCCTGCAAGGACTAATGCACGAAGTATTAATCCAACACATTACCTTGGATCATGTTGATGTCGGCGGGATTGATGGGGGCTGCCAACATCTTGACGTGAACATCGCAGTCCCCCAACTTGGGCACTTCCAGATCCTTCAGTCTGAACAGGGAGACACAAAGGGAAAGGGCATTAACACCAGTTTCTCTGCTGTGGCTGAAGCTGGAGGGTGCCTGTATCACGTACACACCCCACCTAAATTAACAGCACCAAATGTCCCATCCCATTAAAAAATCAGATTTGTGTTAGACAGAAGGACAGATTTTTGGAGAAGGCTGCTAAAAGCCATCCAAAACAATCCCGTATCACCAACCCCAGTGATGCCCACTAAACTTAATGAACTCAGCAGGTTGCGTAAAAAAGCCGCTGTTTTGGCTGGGGATTTTACGGTTTGTCCTGCCCTCTCAAGCATTATGGGAACCTGTGATATTTCTGGAAATCTGTGAAAAAGGAGAAGTCACGACACACAAAGCAAGACCAGTCTTGCACAAACAATGGGGTGATAACAGCAAATCTCAGGAAGTGGCAGTGGTGACAAGCACCATTGCACAACTACATGATCATTTGGAAAAGCAACAGTCTTTCTCCAAAAAACCAGAGGGTTAGTGTCTGGATGCACCTGGATAATGTATCAGCATGAACTGAGCTGGTTCAAGAGGTGCAGCAAGACCTCAAAGTCTCCACCTGTGAAAAAACAGCCTAAACTCCACTGAACTATGACTTTCTGTTTTCCAGGATTTTTGATGCTGAGCATCAGCAGCTGTCCCAAAAAATGTCTGTGATGCTGCTTTGGTCCCTAAACTGGAATCTCAAAGAGAAGCCCCATCAATGGGATGCAACCCAGGATGAAGTTGGGGCGCAGCCATGCTGGGGCCCAGACCTCCCTGTCGTACCCCAAATTAAGCAAGAATGGGTTTTTTGAGAAAAACACGAGGTTTAAGGCAAATACAAGGAGCAGCAGCAGGAAGCTGGGGGATATTGAGGCACCACCCCCAGCATCCACCTGTGAGACCATGGCACCAGGAAAACGCCGGAGAATACCAGAGTCCTCCTGTCCCACTCTGTATTCGGGGGTCCCACAGGGAGCTGCACCCCATCCCCACCCTCTACACCTGGGGTGGGCAAATCCTGACCCCCCTGCACGGCACCCCTGAAGCAGCTCTGCAGCACCCCAAAACATCACCTGCACCCCCACCCCTCTCTGCACTCCTGTGCCAGCCCCCACTCCAGATCTCTGCCCAGTTGCGCCCCCGCAGCCTTGGCCCTTTACCTGCACCCCCTCCCTGCCATGCCCCCCCAAATTCACCCCCACCCCATTCCTGCACGCTCCGGCAATGCACCCCCGTGTCCCCCCCTTACTGCACGACGGCTGCGGGCTCCCCGTGCCGCTCATAGAGCAGCCCGAGCGGAGCGGTCCCCGCCGGGGCCGATCGAGCCCGCACCGGGGGGGCCCGAACCGGGGGGGTCCGAACCGAGGAGCTCAGCACTTGGGGGGTCCGCGCCCCGCGCAGCACCCGCGCTGCCGCCCGCTGCATTCGGCCCCGCTCGGCTGCACTCGGCCCCGCTCGGCTGAACTCGGCACTTGTCGGCACTCCTCGGCTGAGCCCGGCGCTGCCGCCGGTGACGCTCAGCTTGGCCCCGCCCCACAGACCCCGCCCCCCCGCCCTTAAGGCGGCGCGGCTGCTCCTGCGCTGAGCGGGCGGGGGCGAGCCGGGATTAATTGAGCCGGGATTAATTGAGCCGGGACTTGACTTGCGGGGACTCACTGAGCGGGGATTGATTGAGCCGGGACTCACGGACTGACTGAGCGCGGACTCAGTGGGGCCCCGCTTCGCGCTGGTTTGTCCCCAGAACGCTCTGACATTATTAACTGTGTCCGTGTCGGCGCAGCCAAGCTCTCTGTGCGATGGGCACGGCAGTATCTTGGTCCACGTGGTCACTGGATCATGGAATCGTTTAGATTGGAAAATTCCTCCAGGATCATCGTTATGAGACACGCCATCCCTGGCAGTGTCCAAGGCTAGGTTGGACGGGGCTTGGAGCACCCTGGGATAGTGGAAGGTGTCCCTGCCCATGGCAGGGATGGGGTGAGCTTTAAGGTCCCGTCCAACCCAAAACGTTCCATGATTCTGTGATTTTGGGGAGAAAAGTCCCTTTTCTCTGCTTTATTACCCAGTGCCTTCCAGCTGCCCTGGCCAGGATGGACAGACTCCCAGCAGGAAGAGCTGCAGGGAAGTATTCATCAGATGATTATTTAAAACAGATGCCTGACACAAGTGGTGAGAAAAATAAATCCTGATAGTACTTTAATTCAATGTTTTGTATAATTATCTTGAAGGAAAGGTCTCATTTACTCTTCCACTTAAAACTAATTAGATCAGAGCGGGAAAAGAGAAGTGGAGCGTCCTGCCTTCCTGACAGACCTGTCACAGAGAACAGTGGGGCTTAAAAAATATTTATTTTCTCATATGGGATTGGACTTCTCCATCTGGATGCTGGGAACAGCTCCCTAAATCCTGGTTTGCCCAGCGCAGGCTGTGTAATTAGCAGATTCCTTCATTAACACCATCCCTCCCTGTGCCAGCCCTGGAGTTTGCTGGTCCCTGTGACCTGGAGCACTCAGGATGGGTGAGAACCCCTCAGGGAGCTCCAACAGGAGCCTGTGGCCAGGTCCTGCCCCTCCCAGGCTTTGGCACCTGCAGTTTAGGGGGCCAGTTCTGTTAGAGTTTGTAAGTCAAGTGTCTCTCTGAAGAATTCTGAAATCAGAGTGCAAGAATTGAAATAAAACCCTTGGATAGATTAAAGTATATTAAGCCACTCACACATAAAATAAAAGTGTAAGTTTTAAGTTTTAGAATAAGCAAGCAAGTAAGTAAGAATAAGTTTTAAATGCTTTTAAATAGTAAAGGTCTCAAATACCAGAGTAAAAGTGCAAGTTCTAATAAAGGTTAGAAAACATAGTCCTAAATACTAGTGTTTCCATGGAAGCTCCAAGAACATAGTTTTAAATGTAATAAAACTATAGTAAGAATATTGCTTACATATTTCAAATAGACCCAGATAGACCATATGTGCAGTTTGTAGGTTTGCTAAAAAACTAAAATTCTAGTAAGTTAAAAAGTAGTGGTTCAAGTTTGTGTCTTTAGCTTGTTGGATAGTTTGTATATAAGAATCTATACATTAGGGAAAGCTGCACGTCTTTTGCCTTTTTGCTTTTGCCTTTTGCTTTTGTTCCTACTCTCCTCACCACCATCATCATTGCCCAAAAAAAATAAAAACTGCTGCAGCAATATCGGCCCAGCTGGGGCCCTGGGAGCAGCTTCTGCTTCTATTCAGAACTCTAAACCAAAACTTTAGCCTGGACTTTAACGCTTGTAACTCTTTGCCTTTCAAAACTGATGTGCCTTTGCAATAAACAACTATAGCATCTCTTAGCTGCTTGGCCTTTAAAGAAAACAACCACCAAAAAAATAACCCACAAGTTCTATCCCTGCTCTGCAGTGTTGGGGTTCAAAGGCCACAAGCATCACCCCGAAATCCAAATGCTTCCCCTGACTGCTCAGCCCATCCCATTCTCAAGCACGTGGTATTTTATCCCCATGGAATTGCTTTGTGAAGGATTGATATCCAAGGGAGGAGTTGCTCAGTTCAGCCCCACAGACTCCTCCTGGATCCTCACAGATCTTCCCGAGATCGTCCCCATTCCAGTGGCTCAGTGCAGACAGACCTGGTGGGCACTGAAACAAGGCCAGGTGCTCAGGGCAAGGTCCTTTCTGGCTCAGGTGACCCATCCCTAAGGCTGTCATGATCCTAAATAGAAAACTTAGTCAAGCTGCTTGATAGTTCACATCATTATTTTTCATAAAAAAGGAAAATAACATATTCTTTGGGGTACGAATTCATGTCAATTCAGGTTCAAGATGAAGGAAAGGTTCAGATTTGGAAAAAACTCTCTTCCAAAGTGCTGCTGAAGGGTTTTCTGCCTTCTCTGGGATATGATTTGCTATTGGGGGTGCCTCAGATGGCTCAGGGGTGTTCCCACCAGAGCCTCTGTGACAGCATGGGGGAGAGAGAGAGAAAAAGAACTTTTCTCACCGGCTTCTTCAGTTTATAAAGGAGTCTTGAGGTCACTTGCAGGTGGATGTAAAAGTCTCCCCTGTGATGGCACTGCAAGGACAGCAGAGTCAGAGGACAGAACAGCCTTTTCCCACCTGGTTGTTTTGGTGGGATCCTGGGCACGTCCAAGTCCTGGCAGCCCCTCCACTTCTAGGCAGGAAGGGGCCTCCCTGGCTGCTTCCAGCATGGCTGGACATTTCAATCAGCATTTTAATCTAATCACAGCAATAAAATAATGGGATTTTAATAATCTCAAAACCTGCAGCTTTCCAAGGATGCCAGGAGTGCCTCAGATATTTTGTCTTGGGGGGGACACATGAGCAATCCATGATAGAGGACACTGGTGGTGTCCATGCCCTGCCCCACATGGCAAAGGGTTAATCACTAATTACAGCAGCCAAATGACAGGCCTCTCCATCCCCTTACAAACGTGTGCACCCACAAATCAGGGCTGGCAGACAATTTATGATTATTTTGTTAATGTTTCTCCTGTAACAAGCACAATTTCCGGGTGATTAATGACTACTTCATATCCTGGAATTGCACTTTTTTATAGAAGAGTTGCATGAAAATCCACTTTGCAGTTGAGGTTTTAGGAGTGGGTGGGCAGAGGAGGAAGAGGAGATGATTCCTCATCTGGAACCTGGGGGAAGGAGTGATGTCCTCTGCTCCCCTCTGCTTTAACCCCTGTTATTGTTAATGAGCTCTGATTTATCACATTATTGTGATTTATACAGCCATTGATTAATTGGAATTGTTTGCACTTGGGCACGGCTGGAAGGCAAAGGTGCTGCCAGTAAGTTGGGTTTGTTCCTGCAGACGTGAGGGGATGCAGGGTGGGAACAAGCACCTTTGTGACACCAGGGTGACATTTGCTGCCATTTCTTCCCTAAATCCTGTTGAGGACAGAGATTTTCTCTCCTGGTTTAGGAGGAGTTGAGCCCAGCAGGTTCAGACTGAGCCCGGGGGCCTCGTGGGCTGTGCTGCCTCCAGCTCTCTCAGTGCTTAATCAAGTTAATGTGGAATTATTAATTAACTGCTTATAAGATTGACACGCCTTTTAATTAAAGGGAATAATAATTTATTGCCTTTCCCTTTTTGGTGGAGAAATGGAAGGTGTGTCTGCTTTGCTTAGGAAAAAATAAGAAAGCTGAGGCTGGAGAGGTCTGGGGTGGGAATTTGCTGTTGCATCTCAGTGGCTGTCCCAGGGCAGCCAGATGTGGGCCAAGCCCTGCTGGATCCCCTGGACATCAGGTCAGGAGGCTGGGCTGGGGTCTCAGGGCTGGGATGCACCAGAAGGACAAGGCTTGTGAAACAAGCTGCAAAATAACTTCTTGTCCAGGGAGAGAAGGGGATGTTCAGAATCCCCCACAGGGGAAGGTGGCAGAGGGGCTGCCCTGGTCCCCAAGCACTGAGCTCCCACATCCCCAGACCCTTCTCCCTCTTCTCAATCACTGCAGCCACCATCCTGTGTCCATTGCAGGCTCCTGGGGCCAGTCCCTCCCCACCTCCTGCGTTTTGTAGTGCTTGTGAACAGCTCAGCTGGTCATTTTCCCATTTTGAGCCTCATTCCCCCCAAACTCAGCAGTGCTGGCAGAGCCCCATTGCTCTGACATCAGTCACTTTTTATTAGACATGCCTGAATCTTTGAATGGAAAACACATTGTCCTTAAAGATCTTCTTTACATAATCCTTGGTTTATCCCTGAATCCCTCATTTAACACCTCTGATGGAGCTGGACAATCCCATAAACTATTGAATTCTTCACCTCAAAACATGTGCCCAGTGCTGCTCCTGGCTCCACATGGGGATGAGGGTGGTGGGATGGGATGCCCACAGAAGTTTTACTTTTTAAGACACTGATGACTGTTTCTTGCTTCTCTGATGTTTTTTCAAATCCCCCTTTCAATTGTTTCATTGTGAGATAATTAAGAAAAAATGTATAGGAAGAAACACAACGCTCAGTGGCAAATGGAGAATTGATGAGTTCTGATCCTCTGCCAAGGAGATGAACAAGGCAGATTCAGCTCCAGCTGTAAATAAAAAAGGAGAGGGAGATGCTGAGAGGATCCAGCTGTGCTGGGCCATCATCCTTGCTTGCTCCTTGCTTTTCCCATCACGGCTTTTTCCCGTGCCGCCAATATTCGGGTTGTGCAGTGGAGCTGGTCCATCCCTGGACTTTCAGGGGTGATTGATACAAAAATCATCCTGTTCAGGCATTTTTGCAGCTTGGGACAGTGCAGGAACTGGTCCTGGGGATTGGTGTTTGAGAGGTGACACAGAACGGAGGTGTGATGTCCACTGGCCATCATCCAGCTGGATGAGGAAGAGCATGGCTGGGATGGGGAGGGAAGCTGCTGCTTTTGGGGAGATGCTGCTTTTGCACCCCATGTTGCCACAATGGCACCCAGAGGCATCACCCCAAGCGACTTGGCAGGGAAGATCTCTAGAAACAGCTTGAAAAGTTGCCCAGGTGAAGAAAGGCACCAGATTGGTGTCTTTTATCCTTTTTAAACTGTATTTTAACTTATCTTTTTTCCTTTCTGTTGTCTGCAGTCCTCAAATTTTCCCAGCATTGCAGAAAATTGTGAGCATGAACAATTACTTGGGGAAAGAACTGATGCATGTCTGGGTTCTGTCCGTTCCAGAGCTGGTTGGTTTTGTCTGTTCCTGTGAAATGCCCGATGAACTCTCTTTGTCACAAACTGCCGAGCGCATCCTTTCCCCAATGGGGCTTGGAAAACCACCAAAGCAGAGCTGCTGATGCTTGGAAGAGAGCAAACAAGAGAGAGGAGAGCTGACACTTCCCCTGTACACAGAACTGAACACAATAAACCCAAACAAGATGTAAAACCAAATTAAAAATTATAATAAATAACTGTTGGATGGGATACTGTTCCCTCCTTTCCTTGCAGTTGGATTTTAAATGGAGTTGGTTGCACACCCAGCTCTGTGCTCAGGCTCCAGCCTGTCAGCACTGAGACATGATTATGAGAAATTTGAGCAATAGCCAAATCTCAGGTCTGAAAATAAATGACATTTGTGATTTTGGATGTGACCAGAGACACAAAACGCCTTGGCTGATTTACATCTCCCCTCAAAAAAACCTCCATCCTGAGGCGATACCGAAGGAGCAGCACAAAGAGTTTTGGTGTAGAACTGCTTGGGTTCAATGCCTTAGTTCTGGTTGGTTTTTAATCAAGGTCATTTTCTTGCAAGGCTTAGAGATGGGCAAATCCACGCAGCTGGAATGGCAGCTGGGCTGGGCGAAGTGCTGAGCAGATGGACAGATGGATGGTGCATGGTACTGTGGGATATTTTGGGATATTTTATAAAAGCAGTTTGTGGAAATTCCAGGAGCATTTATGACGCTCCCAGACAGCTCCAAAAGCAGGGAAGGGACTAAAAATGGACCCTTGTGTCCCCAGTAATGTGATTTTTAACTGTTTTACATGACAATTCCAGGGTAGGGACCACAGGGTAATGCAGAGCTATTTCTGCATTTCCACCCTGCACTCACAGAGGTCTTTCCAGGAATTAAAAAAAAAAAAGACAAAAGTGACCTGAAGGGAGATAAATAAGCCCAAAACAAGGTGAATGGAGGAAACATTTGGGCTTTTCCTGCATGGCTGGCCAGGAAGCAGCTGTGGCTCCAGGTGCTGTGGGTGCAGCTCCAGGAGCAGCACAGTATGCCCAGAGGTGACACTGGTAGTGCTGATGTCCCCATGTCTGTCACACTCCAGAGGGGACAGAAATTGGAGGGTTTAGTGGAGTAGCAGAGGGAGAACAAGCAGAGTCCTAATAAATATTGGGATTTAAAATCCTGCAGTGGAGCTGCTGCCTTAGGCCATTCCTTGCCTGCCCAGGAGGGAGGACCTGGGGGGTTTGCATGTCTCTAAGGAAATGCCTGTAAAACCCCACTGGGGGAGTTGGTGGCACAGGGAGGGCAGTCAGGGCTGGCCAGGGCAGTGGTGCCCTGCAGGGCCTCCCCAGAGGCTCCTGGCTGGCTCCAGAGCATCTCCCACAGGGGCTGGGATACTGCCATGGGCTGGGCTGGATGTTCCACCTGCAGATCTGGGCACATTGCATGGAGCTCTTGGGAAATGCAGGGACGGCTTGAGACAGCTCTCTATGAGATGGAAAGCAAAGTTTCTCTTTGGAATAAGTACCTGGGGTGAGCAAACAGCAGTTTGCTGGATGCAAGTGGTCCGAGGATTCAGCCACATATGGGACATTCGAGAGGTTGTGCCACCAAGCACTCAAAAAATGTTGGAGCAGCACCAGGGTGAGGATTTAGCTCTGGGTGTTGGCACTGATCCTTGAGCTTCCCAATTCCCCATGGAGAAACCCCAGAGCCCTTTGAGCCCAAACCAAGAAGTGGCTTGGCAAAGGGTTGGGTCTTAAATAACATCTCCTAACACCTTCTAACGTCTTCTAACATTTTCCTGACTATTTCCCCTGGGAGCTCTTGTTCATTCGTTGCATTGAACAGGAATAGGGAGTTTTATTTGGATGAAGGCACAGAAGTTATTTCATCCTTTCAGGCTGTGATAACTCATCTAATAGCCCTATTACATCCGGCCACGGCACCGCGGCGGGCGTCTGACCGCTTGGGGCTGGACAGACAGGGAGGAGAACAGCAGGATGAGATAATCTATTTTGTCTGTTAAGAAAGAAAAAGGATTTTTGGCATTAGCAAAAGGCAGGTGATTTGAGAAAATAGCAGAGTTGTTAGAAAGGGCTGGATGGGGGTGTGATAGATGGAGGTAAGAAATAGGGGAATATGGGAGGAAGAGGGAGAGAGACTGGAGTAAAGGGAAAAGGAGGGAAAAAAAAACAGAAGAAAAAATCTTTGGGAGATGAAATTGCTTAAAATTCAGTGTAGGGTGTTGTGTCCCAGCAGCTCTGCAAGAGCTGTTTGCTGCAGGGAAGGCACTGCTGGGAGCGATGCTGGGGAGGGAGTGATGGGCTCTGGGTCCTGTGGGTTTAATGGGGAAAAATGAGGAATTACAGTGCTGGCAGCAAAAGGCGGAATTCTGAAATTAGTCAAAAATTAAAGGGTTTTGGTGTGGTCAATGTGGAGATGCTCACCCACTGGTTTGGTGGGGACCACTGGGTGCTGCAGTTCCATCCCTGGGCTCCAGGATAAGGGCAGCCCCTCTCCCTCAACCTGCCATTTTACAGTGATATCTGAGAGCAAAATAATCCTACTGAAAGTACTGCTGGCTCCTAAGAGATTCAAAGCCCCAAATCCAAGCTCTTTACCCCCAGCCCGAGAGAAGCCATAAGATGTGATGTGGCCACACTGGCTGCGCTTGAGGCTGCTGTCACTGTGCACCCCAGAGCTGAAAACATTTCTCCTTCAAGTGGGAGGGATGGTTGCAGTGGAGACCATTTGCAATCACAGCAAGGCCTATATTTTTCCTGCAAATGACTGTACTTGAAGAGTGATTACTTCATTTTAGCTCGATTGCTCCTGCAAGACACTTGGGGGCTGATGGCACAGAGAGACCGGGCAGGGGACTGCAGGCTCATCCTGCCAGTGCTCAGGGTGGGAGGAGAGGCTTGGGAAGGGTTAGAGGAAAGGATTTGCACCCCAGGAATGGGATGGAGGTTGGTCCTGATGGGTTGTCACTGGCCCCATCCCTGCAGCTGCATGGGGCAGTGCTGTCTGCCCATCCGTCCTTCCTTCCTCACTGCTTCCCCTTGTCCCTCCTTTCTTCCCTGGGTGCAGGATTAGTCCCAGGCCACTCATGACGGGTGCTGTACCACCTCCAAACCCACCCCTATGTCCCTGTCTGTGCCCCTGGCCCGGTCAGTGCCAGGCAGGTCCCCCCCAGCTCGGGGAAGCAGTGATGGGTCCTTGGCCAAACTTCCATTCAGCCCTGTTGGACAGGTGGGATTTGAGCCGGATGTGCTGGAGGGGCAAATGTCTGTAACTGTCCTCCTGCAGAGCCCTGGGGACAATTCCTGCTTGTCCCCAAACCTAGTGGCAACATGAATCCACACCCTCCATGCATCCCTCCATGCATCCCTCCCCGCACCCAGCTCCATCAGCCCGGGTGGCTCCTCCAAGCCCCTTCCCCAGGGGAGGAGCCCCCGGGAGGTGCCGCTCGCCCGCACCGCGCTGCCCTGGGCCAGTGCCAGCCCTTCGAGGGGACAAGGAGCCTTTGTGCAGCCCCGTGTCCGTCTCGCTCCGCTCATGCCACATTGGTGCCGTGCCCCCGTGCACCCCCCGGGTGCATTCACGTTCCCGTGGGGAAGCACCGGAGTGTCACCAGATGAATCCCAGGGCTCACCCGAGGAGGTGGCACGGTTGGGCTGTGGAGTGTTGGAGCAGGATGGTGACCACAGGGAATGGGAAACAGTTCTGTTGTCATACGCTGGCTGCAACAAAACCCCCTTTTTATTGTTTTGTGAAGTGATTGGTTTGGAAATACAATTCAAGGGTCTAAAAGGTGGTGGAAAGCACAGCACAGTGCTCCAACAGGCAGCTTAAAAACTCCATGTTTCCTGGTTGATTCCCCCAGAATCCTGGGAATATCCTGCTTCGGCTTGCTTTGGCTGCATTTCCCCCCTGAACTGTTTCAATTCAGCTGCTGAGACAAGACCCCCCAAGATTCCTCCCCAGTCTGGGCAGAGAGTATCCCCAGCTCATCCCTCGGTCGCTGTGTCACCCACCTCATCTACCCAGAAGGATTTGGGGGATCTTTCTCCAAGAAACTCCAGGGGGACCCTGCAGAGTTAGCACCGTGCCAGCCCTCTCCTGCCTTTGCTGCTGCATATCTAAGCAGCTTAATTCCTTTATGGGGCATTATTTTAACAGGCTTTTAGTGTCACTGGGGAAAGGATTTGTCAGGATCACTCCATGCTCAGCGTGGGGCAACGTGGAGAGGAGTGTCCATCACCCTCCACCCTCACCAGAGATGTGCTGTCCTGGCTAGGGGACACATGGTACTGGTCTGGTTTGTCCCCAGATCCATGGGGACTGATGCATCCCTGCAAGAAGTGTCACCATGCTGCTAACCTGCTTGGGGGGCTGCTGGGAGCAACTGGGCTGCTTGAGGAGCAACTGGGGCCACTGGGAATGAAACATTCTGTTTCATCCCCATGGCAGGGAGGGGTGACACTGGGGACACTGCCAGGAGGAGTATTTGGGGCTGGCAGCTCTGAGGTGACCCAGATGTCCTGAGCCCCTGTCCCAGGGAGGAGGAGGCTGGGAGGGGGCTCTGCAGTGTCCCAGGGTCAGTACAGTGTCCCCAAGGCTGTGTAGTGTCCCCAGATAATGAAGCCAGCCCAACACGGAGAAGCAGCCAGCAGCATCCCTAGGGATGAGCTGAACTTGGATGAAGCTGGCAGGCAGTGTTATCCTACTTCCAGGGCTGGGAGCTTCCTGGTGGGTTCACAGGGCTCAGCAACACCCAGGTGCTGTCCTCTGTCCCTCTGTCACCTCGCTGGGTGCTGGCAGCTGGGTGCTGTCTTTCAGGACAAGGCTGAATCATCGCAGGGTGATGCCAATGCCGGGGACTCTCCCTGTCTGATTTGGGTTAAGAAGTTCCAATATTTCCAGCATTGTTCCCTCTGCCTTCCAAGTTTTCCTGTGCTCAGGCAGTTTCCCACCCTGGAGTCGCAGCCGGGGCTAGGTGACCCAAGCATCAGCCGGAAAGCTGATGCAAAGTTCCCCTCCTCCTCACCCCAAACCTTTGGGAAAACATTTTCCTCCAGAAATAGGACTGGAGAGGATGTCAGTGAACAAGGGGCCTTTCATCCCCGCTGGCACTGCCAGCAGGGACACCAGGGCTGCCAGCGCTCTGTGCCTCATCCTGTGCACTCGGCTGGGAAAGGGAGAGAGATTTTCCTCCTTTTACATCCTTATGGGTTTTTCTCCTTTCTGCTCACTCTGAGTTAGATCCTGCACCTCCCTCTGTCACCCCTTCCCACTCTGGGGGATGGTGGCTTTGCTGGGTGTCACTGGGGTCTCAGGCACCACTGCTGCTCTCATACAGCCTTGTCCAGCTTTCCCTGTCACCATCCCTCGGAGCAAAGCATCCCGTCCCTGTCCGTCAAGGACATCCAGCCTGTGCTGCAGGACCGGGGGGGTTTCAGGGTCCGAGGACACCCCAAGGTGGGCAGGAGGCTCTCTCCCCAATGTCCAGCCTGTAGGGTCTTGTCTCTGCCCCACAGCCTCAGGCACAGCCCAGGGGTGATGGGGGGCGCTCGAGGGGCTGGGGGCACCCACCCCAGAGTGGGTGTCACCATCACATCCCCCTCTCCTAGCCTTCTCCCAGCACATAGCTTGGTGGGGACCCTACAACTGGGATCCCTGAAGACACCCCCTGCATTTGGGGGTCGTGGGGACCCTTCTGTAAGCAGGGACCCCCCCCTCCCCCAAAGCCTGGCATCCTCCTGCACGCAGGGAACCCTTCTTTCCCCGCAGCAACAGGGACCCTCCGCGCAGCGGGACCTCCCTGCGGCCGGGCACCCCCGCGCCCTCCCGCACCCTCGCGGGCTCCTCCCCTGCACCACCGCGCAAGCAAGAGGCGCTCCCGGGCAGCCCGGGCCGCTCTCCCCGGCACCGGAGACCTCCCCTCCCGTAACCGCGCACCGCTCTCAGTCCCGTGATTCCCGGGACCCCATTCCCCGCCTCCCCTGGGACTTCCTCCCTTTCTCCCCCGGTACCGGATATTCGCAGCCCCCGGTACAGGAGACCCCCCCCGTAACTCCCGGT
>JAOTQP010000929.1:330666-344418 GCA_026413545.1 Cichladusa arquata
GGGTGGGGGGATGTGAAGCCATTGAGGCTCCCCTGGCTCATGCAGGGTGGGGGAAATGAGGAGGGTTTGCATTTTGGGGGGGGAGGGGGAGAGGTTGTGTGCTGGGAGAGCTGCTCTGAGCTTCGGGGCTGGCAGGGGGTGATAGGGAAACTGAGGCACGGGGCTGGTGGGGGGCTCAGTGCTCCGCTGGATTAGGCGGCCTCTGTTCCCCCGGTTTCGGGGGGGTTTGGGGTTTGCTGCTCCCCAGCCCTCGTGTGTGGTGCTCTGCTGGCTCTCAGGGCTGAGCTGCTGCAGCCCGTGAGGGGCTGGAGGGGCAGTGGTGGGGACGCACTGGGGACTGGGGGGCTTTGTGGGGAAAGTCCCCCCCTAAGCAAACCCTTTTCCCTCGGTGCGTTCCCTTCGCTGCAGGACGGCAATGGCGAAGGGCAGGATCGAGCCTGCTCCTGGTGTGAATCAGGAGTGTGTTTGCTCCATTTCCCTGGCAGATGCAGAGCAGGCTCAGCTCCGCAGTGGAGCCGAAGGGACTGGATCCAGCTGGAGGTGAGGGGTCTGCTGCCAGCCCCCCCGCTCCACTGCAGGCTGCTTGTCACCTGGATCTGCTGTTTGCTCCTGCTGATGTGGCTTGGCCGGCTGTGGGGAGGTTGCCCGGCTCATCCCTGGGGCTGCACAGTGGCCAGGGCTGGGAAAAATATTTAAGCCATTTGCACGTGCTGTGGGCCGCTGGGGAGGACCAGCTGCTTGCCTCGGTGGGTATTTTAAGAAGATGGATTATTTTACCTGTGCCTTTGCAAAGAAGGGGCTCAGTGTGGTCTCTTCTACAGGTGGGGAAACTGAGGCACAGGGAGGAAGTGGGGTGCCCTCGTCACAGCCCCCCACGGCCTTAGGGTGTTGTTTGCTCCGTCCTGCAGCCTTCAGACTTCCCGTTCATGAAGGTTTCGCGGTGAGTGAGCTGCCGTTGCCGGCCCGTTGTGCGTGTCACGGAGGGACCTGGCTGGTGTTGGGAGGCACAGGCTGACCCCCCAAACTGAGCGGCGCGGGGCTCGTGTGCTGTCGGCAGCCTGGGACGGGGACCTGTGCTTGGCACCAGCGGCCTCTGCCAGCCCCGTCTCTCCTCCCTGGGCTCTCTGCAGCAGGACACGGAGCCTCTCCCTGCTGGAAGCCCGTGGCCAGGAGCCGCCTGGCTCGCGGGGCTCCGCGCTGGGCCCGGGGGCAGGAGGTTGTGCAGACTCAGGTATTTCCCTCCGCTTTTTGCGTTCCCTGCCAGGAAAGGTGGATGTGACACTTGGGGACGTGTTGAGGGCATGGTTCGCTCAGTGATGTTTCCCAGCCCAAATGATTCCGTGGTAGGTGCGCTCTGCTTCTCGGTGTTGCACCCCAGGAATTCAGCGAGGAGCTGCTCGGGGTCCCAGCCCGTGCTCCCGGCTGTTTTCCGGCGGTGAGGACGCGCCGTGGGGACACACGGCCGCGGTGCTGCGTGGCACTCCTGCCGGAATTATGCGGAAACTGTTTGCGCTCGGCTCCGACTTCGTTAGCAGCAATTAAACAAATAAAATATTTGGGTTTGCAGCTTCCACTTGGGAGGTTGGGATTGCCAGGGAGCACTGGACTGGGGCTGGTGGCGTCTCCGGAGGCACTCGGACTGCTTGGGGGGCCGGGGGACGTGGCTGCCGGCTGTGGTGACCAGCTGGGGTCAGGCAGGGGGGACGGGCCCCCCAAGCGTCGCTGTCCCCGCGGGACAGCGCTGGCAGGAGGTGGCGCGGGTGACCCTGACCCCGACGCGGCGGTGCTGTCGCGGTCGAGTGAATGGGAGCAGCCGAACCGCCGCCGCTCCCGGGGCTGGGATTGGGGTCGGGAGCGGGGCAGCCCCGCCCGTAACGGCCACGGGGGCTCGGGAGGGGCTGGGGGAGGGGATGAGCAGGGGATGCTCGGGGAAGGGGGCCAGGAGCAGAGGTGTCCCCGGATGCTGCCGGGGGACGGGGTGCGTGTTTCGTGCCCTCCGGGTGCTCAGGTGCCCGATGCTGCTCTTCCAGCGCTTTTCCCGGTGTTTGTTTCCCTCCGCCGGCTGTCCGTGGACTCTCCCATGCCAAGGTATTTTTATTCTCCCCACCCCGCCTTCACCAAGCACATAAAATGTGCGAGAACGGTACATTTTCCTTGTCAGCTTGTTTCAGGCTGCGGTTTTGGTTTTTTTCCCCCGTCTTGCCTGTTCTGCCGTGCCAGGGAAGAAGCTCTTTCTCTTGTTTGCTCCTGCGTGTGTTTTTAATGTCCTGGCAATGCCATGCCCTTTCCCGGAGCGCCCAGACAGTGCAAACACCCTTGAGGCTCCTGCGTCGGGATGCTCTGGAAAATCCTGTTGACATGCCCGAGTGTGCCCAGGGCAGAGGTTTCTGGTTCCCGAGCCCTTGGCTCTCCAGTGTGTGCAGAGGGACACTGCAGTGTGGTGGATTTTCACCATCCATGAGGGAGAACCAGAATTTAGGGAGGCTCCAAGTCATGCTGATGCTCCTGGATGGACTTGTCCCTCTGGCTCTGTATCTGCAGCTCCGTGGTGGAGCCTGGCAATGCCTGTTTTTCTTCTCCCCCATCAAGACTTGCAGTTGCATTTGTTTCATTTTTACGCTTTTCTTCTTGTTCCAAAACTCCTATTTCATGTGTTTCCTCTGGGTGCCTGGACCTGCCCTGGCCCCGGCAACAGGGATGCTGGTGAGTCACCTCCTGGCCTGAAATGCACATTTTTTCCTTTATTATCCAAACTAAGACAAACCAGCCCTATTCCAACTTCCCTGGGAGCTTTCCCAGAATACAGCCTATCGGGATCAGGGCCCTGGGGGATGAGGGACACCCCCTGGAAGACCAAGGCAGGTGCTTGTTGGCGGCTTTAACCCCTGTCTTGGCTGTGACAACCTCCTTGCTGTCTGTTGATGTTGGTTTTTCCCTTGTCTGCACCTGGGATGGAGCTTTTCTGTCACTTCATCACCCAGTCCTTGCTCTGCAGAGGAGTTGGGAGCTCTGAGCACCTCAAAATGCTTCATAACAATCTTCTAGCTGCAGTCCCTCTGCAGGGATTTGCTGCTTTGCTTTGGGCAGTCATGTGAGGGTTAAGCACGAGGGGCTGGAGGCAGAGGAAGGCAAATCCCTGCTGCATCCCTGGGAACTGGGAGGTAGCACAGGCTCTGGAGAGCCTTATTGACATGGCCCTGCCATCTGCCTGCTTAAACATCCGTAAATAAGCTTTTTAATAATCTATTATTAACATGCACTGTAATTGTCTTATTAGACATGTCTGGGAACCTTTAGTTAATGTGTGATTTAATGTCAAGATTCCCAAACCTCTTCTTCCCTGTGGCAGCTCAGGATTTGCTTTGCAGCTTTCCTTGGATCCTGCTCTCCCATTCCAGCCTGGAGACCCTCCCTTTGTGCTTGGTGAAACTGAGGCTTTCTGCTCTGGACAAGAAGGATTCCCAACAATTAATCCCCTGGAGCTAATTGCCTCCTTGTTGTCAGCCTCAAAGTAAATAGGTCCTGAAGATGGAGCTTTTCCTTTCTGCTATAGGTGGCCTGGCAGGAGCTGCTGCTGCTTTTGCCCGTGCTGGGATGGGTGTGGGTGGATGATGGGGTGGGGAGGGGGTGCCAGCCTGTGGCTGCCTGGCTGGAGTGGTCCTGGGGACGTGAGATCTGCTCCTCTTTGCTGGGTGAAGGATGTCTCTGGGGAGTGGCTGTGGAGCTGGCAGGTGTCAAGAGACTTTCCTGGGTGTTCCTGAGCTGTTGTTTTCCTGGCCCTGGGAGTGGCAGGTTCTGCACCCTCTGCCTGGATCAAAAGGCAAAGTCCAGCTCTTCCAGCTGCTGGAAGGCAAAGGCAGAGAGCTCTTGCCTGTGGAGCAGCCCTTTCCCCCTCCCTGCTGCCAGCACTGGGGACTCACATGTCAGCTGCCCTTTGTGCCTGTTATTTTATGTATTTTTTTTTTTAATCAGGAGTGTTTTTCCTGCTTGCTGGGTGGTTGTTGGCTGCAGCTCATTCCCAGCTGCTTGTGTGCTGCTCCAGGTCCTGCCTGGGTGTCACAGCCCAGGTGTGTAGCTCTGCCTGGGCACTGGTGGGGGGAAGATGTTTCCTGCATGTTGAAGGGGCCCAGGCTTTGCACCCCAATTTCTCCCACCTGGAGAGGGAATCCAAGTGTGGGTTGTGGCGAGCCAGGCTGGGGCTGTCTCTGTTTCCTATCCCTGGATGCCTCTGCCAGACCCCAAATTTGGGTGCTGGTGCACTGCTCGCTGCAGGAGCAGGACAGCAGAACTCCCCCTGTGCCATGGGATATCGAGGGGTGCAGGGGCTGTTTCTGTGGGTCCCTGGCGCTGGGATGCTGCCTACTCTGGAGAGGAGGCTGGGCTGCAGTGGGAATGCCAGGAATGCAATGCTCCTGCAGTTCAGGGCTCAGTGGGGTCTCAGTGTGTCACCTTGACTGTGTGACAGATTCACAGCTGGAAGGACCCTCTTGACTGGCTTTGGTCATAAATTTGTTATTTCCTGACCTTCCTGCCTCCCAAAGTGCTCCAGGTGTTGAGGAACAGGAGGGGGGTAAGGGAGAGTGCTTGGCACCCCTTTGGCACCCGGCTGACCCCAGTGTCCTGCAGCAGGGGTGGTGGCCCCAGCTCGGGTGGGAGGCTCTGGGCAGCTCTGCTGCTGAAAGCGGGGGCAGGGATGTGCCTGGGGACCCCACTGCCCACCCAGGGTGGGCTCTGACTGGAAGCTGGGAAAGCCCCCATCCCCAGCAGGGATGCAGTGGGAGTAGAGCATTGCACTGCAGCTGGGGGGTGGGAGTATGCTGCAGCTGGAGCAACTTCCTGAATATTTTTGTCATACACAATTTTTTGATGCCTTTTTTTAATTGAGCTTGAAAAATACTGGCAAATCACTCATGACAGGGTGGCTGTGCTGGCACAGCTCCCCCAGCTCCCTGCAGCCTTCCTGGACTGCCAGAGGGTCCATCCTTGCCCATTCCAGGGCTGTGCTGGTGCTGGGGAGCCCCAAATTAACAAATAACTGCTTTGGCTCCCTGGACTCCCCATGTGGATCCAACCTTTCCTGACATCATTAAGTTAATCAGGATTGTGGCTGGGATTGGGAGGCAGGAGATGCTCTGAGGACGAGGGATGGGGACATCGGTGACCTGATGAATCTTAACGAGGCCACTGTCCCCACAGCCCTGCTCAGGAGACAAGCCCTAGTGACCCCTGGGTGTTTGAGCCTGTGTGCTGCTTTGTGCTGGAGGCCTTCAGCCTAATGAGCCCAGTTAGCCGAGCCCGGGCTCTGGTCCAGCAGGGGAGCCTCAGCTGCTGGACATGCCGGCTGGGGTGGGACCGCCAGAGCAGGGTGCCACCAGAGGCGAGTGGTGGCCAGTCTAGAAGAGGAGATGAATCACTTGCTGTGGCCCAGCTGCTCCCCCAGAGAGAGGGGCTTGACTTTGGGGCACTGCCTGAGGGCTCTTCCTGCTGTGTCCTGACAGGAGATGTGGGAATGGCTTTTCACTGGAGGAGGCGAGAGCAGGTGCAGGGATGGACTTCAGCAAACTCCATTCCCTTGCTTGGATGGATTTGGGGGTGTCTGTGGAGCTGCTGTGGTTCTGGGGGTGCTCTGTAGGACTCCTCAGAGTGCAGCCCCCTCTCTGTCCTGTGCTGGGTGACCCTGGGGCCTTGGGTTCCTCCAAAAAGCTGTGATGGTGGAGCGTTCAATGGCAGCAATTTTCAAGGCTGGTCAGGAAGTGCAGGCAGATCCACCCAAGGATGGTGTCTCCTCCAAAGCCCTTCCCTGCTGCTGGCAGCCCACCCGTGGGAACGAGGCCCTGTCACAGCCCCACGCACCCTCGGGTGCCAGGTCCTCATCCCCTGCCACCCCATCCTGCCCCTTAGCTGACACCCTGGAGAATTAGCTGCATAAATGCTCTTCCCTTAATTACCATGTGCTTCAATGTGGTTAATTGAATTCGTGTAGGTGAGTGATCCTGGCACCCCCTGGCACCTCAAGGTCCTCACTGGGACATCTGGTTCTGTAGTTTTGGTGTCAGTGGGGCACCTGTCTCTGCACCCTGTGCAGGTGGGTGCTGGAGCTTTCTGGTGTGTTTTTTGGGGAAGGAGCAGCTTGGGAGTGACTTTGGAAGCCCCCCAATGCCAGGGCAGGCTCTGAACTCTCCCTGTGGTGCAGGTTCAGCTACTGCCCTTCTGGGGCTCTTCCCAAGGACTCACTTATTTCTGTTATTATTTCTACTTATTTTTACTGTATTTTCATCTATCTGCTGAGTGATAATATCCCATTGATTTTCTGCAGCCAGCAACCAGCCTGCTTTCCCTGGATTATAACAATATTAAACTAAAGCAGTGCATCTCTGCATTGGGCTATTTCTCTTTATATCAGCTGAACTTTTTATTTAGTCTCTTACCCTCTCTCACTCCTGTCTGGGGAGCTGCTGGCTCTGAATGACATTTCTCTGTGCAAGAGGGCTGTTTCCTGCCTTCCTTCCTATGGAATGGTGGCTGCAGCTGGTCTTGGATGGGAACTGGGATCTGTCTGGGGCAGGATGTGTGCAGGGAGGAGGTGGAAGGTGCTGGGCACTGGGGTTTCATGGTTCTCCCATGGGGTTGCAGGGTATTGTGTACACTTCTGGCACTGCAGGGACTTTCCAGTCATTCCTGCACACTTAGTGTAATCCCAGAGTTTTTGCTGGAATGGGTTGAGGGTGCTGCAGGTCAGGATGGATGGATGTCCAAGCCCGTGTTGACTGGGGTGGCTGAGCCAAATTCATGGACTGGTAAACCATGGTAAAACTGGTAAACTGGTAAAAACAAACCTCTCTTTTCTGGGCTTGATTTGCTTTTTCCTTACCTTTGCCTGTCTGAAGGGTGCCTGGCATGCTCCAGTGTGTTCCCCAGAGCTGTGACAGACCTGCTGGGCACAGGGCTCCTTTTCATTCCTCCCGTGAGGGCTCCTGCCTTAACCTCCCGTTCCACAGCAGAGGGTGGGCTGAGCCCCAGCACTGGTGATGGATGTGCCCATGTCACACGCTGTCACCTTCCAGCCCCACGTCAGTCACCCACACTGCTGTTCCTGGCTCTGCTGGTGGCATGGAAGGAGGAGGAGGACGGTGACCTGGATTTTGCATGGCACTGGGCCTCATTCCTCTTCTCCCCACCTGTACCCTGCGTGGAGCTGGCTGGGGCGCTGGGCACGGTGGGGATGCTGCGGCCCCATCGCTGGGTGGGAGCTGAGGGCTCTCTGGCTCTGTTCTCTGCCCTGGAAGCCATCAATGACCCTTGGAGCTGCCTCCTGAGGCCCTCCCAGTGCTGGCACATGCTCCATCCCTGAGGATGAGCCTCCTGGCATCCATCCATGCTCCTGCATCCATCGCTGTGGAGATGTGGGACCTGCTGTGGGAGGGGAGACTGAGGGTTCCCCCCTTTTTATCCCCTGCAGAATGAGATTGGTGTAGAAAACTTGGTCTTTCCCATGATTTCTGCAGCTGGTGTTGAAGCCTCCAGGGCTTTGTTGGTGCTGCTCTGTCCCTGGGTAGCTGCTTTTCCTGCCTGAATTCGTGCCAAGGGAGCATCTCCCTGTCCTCAGGCATCCCCTGCAAGCAGCGTGTGCCCCTCAGGTCTCACGGTCCTGGTCTCTCTGGGTCCCTGGGTGTGTGGGGTGGATGGTCCTCAGCAGGGACCTGGGGGACCTGATAGTCATAAAGGAGCCCGGGGGAGAAATGAGCTTTCTTCCCCCTGCTTTGTCCAGTTTTTGATATGTTCCCGTTTTTTTCCCCAAGGCGCCGCACAGCTCCGCAGCCCGTGAGCTGTAATTGCACAGGGAGCGATCGATAATGGCAGGACAGGGGTTTCCAAAGGTTTCCTGCCTTGTTTTTCTTCTCACAGAGTCCAAGAGGCAGCACTGACGACGTTAATTAAGCGATGGTTCATTATTAAAGCACTTGTGCTGGGGGTTAGTGGCCTCCTGGCTGTGCAGCTTGAGGGTGTTTTTGTGCTGCAGGACCTCTCTTGAGCAGAATTCGAGTGATGTTGGGCCTTCCTTGGGAACAGCACTGTCTGGGTCCAGGTGCTGGGCACGAGCAGCCCTTGGATGGGATGTTAAATCCCCACATCCCCTCTGGGCATGGAGCTAAAACCTCCTGGCTTGTGTCCCCCAGCATCTCCAAGCAGCCAGGGAGGTGAACTCCAGGGAGACATTCCTGGTGCCACCTGCAGCGGGCTGATGCAGCACCCTGGTCCCTGGAGTGCTGATCCCCCTGGAGCTAAGAGCATATGGAGCTGCAGTTGGCAGCTGGATTTGCCCCAAGGAAGGATTCTTGCATCCCCCTTTTGCTTTTAAATGCACTTTCACCATACAGTGATGTATGGCACACTTGGTCCTTGCCCAAGCACAAGCCATCCCTGTGGCATTGCAAACTCTTTGGAGTTGTATCTTCCCAGTTGTGTTTGCTTCAAAATGCCTGTAATGAATCCACATTTGCCAATTCTCCCCCATCCCTGGGGTTCCTCAGAGGCTGCTGTGACTGGGTACTCGCTGCAGGAGGTTTGACAACTCCTTGGGAACCTGCAGGTAAAAGCCATAGAGAGTCTTTAACAGTCAAAAAAAAAAAAAAAGAGGGATAAAAGGAGATTTATGTCTTCTGTAGTTGCTGACAGATGGATATTGTTCTCTAGTCCTGCATGTTCCAAACACTGAGGTTATCAGGCATAAGTGACTTATTATGCAAATCCTCCGTCTTAATATCTGGCTGCTCTCTCCCTGGAATTGCATTGGCCAAACCCCATGCGTTCCCTGGAGCTGCTAATGTTTACACATTAGCTTCTCTGGCTAATATACAAGGCTTCAAGTTGCAAATTGATGTTTCTTAGAGCTGAGCAAATTATTTTTCTATTATACACAATATTTAAAATTATTTGGAGAACCAAAACAAACTACTGGTGAGAATTCTAATGGTGCTGCTTTCCATATTCTTCCAATCAGCTTTTATCAGGGCTGAGAAATCAGTGATATTTCTTTTGAAAGTTTCTCTTTGACAGAAGTGAGGAGCAGGGAAGGGGTTTGTCGTCATCTCTGGGCAGTGATGCACAGAGACACTTTCAATGATGTGCCGGTGCCCCAGGCCCTCTGCGTGTGCCAAGTGCAGCTATGGAGAGATCCAGCTCCCCTTGGCCTGGCCTGGAAGAGGCTCTCCCAGTGAACTCCTGGGGTGTTTGGGCTTGGCCATGCCACCTGGCATGGTGGGGGTCCCTGTCAGTGTGAGATGTTGGGGTGCTGGCACACAGGACCGTCTCCCTGTCTAGATTTTCCCACTGAGCTGGATTCCTCAGTGCCAAACAGCCCCAGCCCCTGTAACATCCCAGCGCTGGGAATCTGAGCCCCCTGCAGACAGAAATGATCCCAGTTGCCTTAACCTTGCCCGGGAGCCTGTGGGGTGCTGTGTACAGGATCTCACTGGCTGAGAAGTGCATCTAATTTTAGAGGAGTTGCAGAACGTGCTCCCTGTCCCCCATGTCTGCCGGCACCCGGAGGGAAGCAACTCCCAGCATTTCCTTCCCGGGGCACGTTCCTGTAGGAGTGTGCCAAGGAAAGCACCTTTAAATAGCAGCTGGGATCTGGGAGATGGAAGGCTGGCTCTGCTCCGGGGGTGCTAGGGAAGGGATGGCACCTTGCTGGGATCTGCTGGAGCTGTGGTTCTGTATCCCAGCAAACCCATCTCCCTGGGCTCTCTGCCATCCCTGGGGTGATCCCGGGCTGCCAGCGTTCTGGGACTGCACCACGTCCCCTCTGTGCCTCGCTTTCCCCATTTGCAGCAGCTCGTTGACCATTTACACTGCGTAAAGAGCTTCATCCTTTGGTGCAAACAAAGAGCATCTTCCTCACGTGTGTGTAAGAGGAGAGGCCATGGGCATGGTGGTTTGGGGGTGTACAACTGTGAAGCCTCTGGCTCCATCCCTTCTCCTGGGAGGCAGTGGGAACTCTGGGTTTGATGGCAGGAGAGCTCTCTTCACCCCCTGCCACATCTTGGTGTGGTTGTATGATGGTTTTACTCTGCAGGCTGCCTTGCTGCACCCCAGAGATGACCATGGGGCTGACCCAGTCTTGGCTAAGCCAGGGTAGGAGCAAAATGGGCTTTTTCCCATCAGGACTGGGTGTCCTGGGTGGCTGCACTGTATTTTGTAGCTCTGGGCAAACAGCACTTGCTAAAGTTTTGGTATGAGCCCATTTTTCATAAGGCTTGTCCCCTTTTGGGACATTATTGGTGTATCATTCCCATCAGATGATACCCCAGAGGGTCTTGGGTGGGGGAGAGCACAATCCTGCTGTCCCGAATGGTGCTGGGCTGTGATCCCAATCCTGGATGGTGCTGGGCTGTGATCCCAATCCTGGATGGTGCTGGGCTGTGATCCCAATCCTGGATGGTGCCAGGCTGTGATCCCAATCCTGCCATCCCAGATGGTGCCAGGCTGTGATCCCAATCCTGAATGGTGCCAGGCTGTGATCCCAATCCTGGATGGTGCCAGGCTGTGATCCCAATCCTGGATGGTGCTGGGCTGTGATCCCAATCCTGCCATCCTGGATGGTGCCGGGCTGTGATCCCAATCCTGGATGGTGCCAGGCTGTGATCCCAATCCTGGATGGTGCCGGGCTATGGTCCCAATTCTGGATGGTGCCGGGCTGTGATCCCAATCCTGGATGGTGCCGGGCTGTGATCCCAATCTTGGATGGTGCTGGGCTGTGATCCCAATCTTGGATGGTGCTGGGCTGTGATCCCAATCCCAGATGGTGCTGGGCTATGGTCCCAATTCTGGATGGTGCCAGGCTGTGATCCCAATCCTGCCATCCCAGATGGTGTTGGGCTGTGATCCCAATTCTGGATGGTGCTGAGCTGTGATCCCAATTCTGGATGGTGCTGAGCTGCCCTTTGGCACAGGAGCCTTCTCAAGGCTGCTCGATAAGAGGCAAGAGAAGCCATGGATCGTGTCCCATGGTGCAGGAGGTTAAACAGGAAAGGTTTAAGTGTGTAATTAACTTGGAAGAGAGAGCAGCGTAGACTGTGTGGATGAAAGAGTGCAGGGTGGGCTGTGGGGAGGCGGCCACGTTCCTTGGTGGCCACGGAGAATTAATTAGATGCTGTCCTTTGTACTTGACTGTTTGGTCTTTCTTTTCCTCCCTCTTCTTTGTGAATTGCTAGTCCCTCCCCTCCCCAGATTTCCTCCTCTCCATCCCTGTAGAGGGGGATGCTGAGTGGCAGTGGTGCTCTTCTCCCTGGTGAATCCATTAATCCACCTCCTTTTCTTTCTTTTTAAGAAAATTTAGTCCATCTGGTGTTTAATCCTCATGTTGGTGCCCGTGGCTCTGCTCCCTCAGCTTGCCCTGGTGCTGCAGTGGTACCCGGGGGGATGCTAAGCCTGCTACCAGGCTCCCTGACAAACCCCTCAAGCCACCTGTTTTTGCTTGCTTTCAAACAATCTTGCTTCATCTGGTGTTTAACCTCTGCACTGGTGCCTGCCCCTCTGCTCCTTTCTGCCGGGGCACATGGTGGATCCATGGAGGTGGCAGCAGTACCTGGAGGAGGCTGAGCAGCACAGGTCTCCATCTCCCTAGAAAACCTCTCAAACCACCTCTTTTTTCATTATTTTAAAAAATATTCTGGTCCATCTGGTGTTAAATGCCTGTGTTGGTGCTCACCCCTCTCTCCCCTCTGCCCAGGAATACTGTGATGTTGTGGGGGTTTTGTGTGGGGTGTTCAACGGGGCACGTCTCATCCTTGGCTCGAGCTGCCTCTCGTGCATGAGGCAGGCTCTGTGTTTGGGGTGATTAGGCAGCTTTGGGGTGTTCAGGCTGTGTCTCAGACACATCCCACCCCCGGGGGCAGACCCCCAGCTCCCCGCAGTATTTTTAGCTGTTGTCACACTGGGATCTCACCTCCTGCGCTCGCTGCCTTCACCTCCGCGCCCGGAGCTGCTGTCGCCCTGGCCTGGAGCCAGCTCTGGGAGCTGGGGGCTCCTTGGTTCGTGTTCAGGGTATCCATACCCAGAGCAGTCTCACCCAGCTCCCACAGTCCCTGTCCTGCTGCCCTTGGGATGGAATAACCCTCCCACTGCTGCAGATGGATATTTTGGATTGCAGCCTCCCTGCCCTCCTCTGACTTTCCACAGCTGCTGGAGCACCTCCAGCCGCCTCCTGTGGAGTTGGGATGTTGGCATTTAATTGCTCAGGTGTTAATTTTTATGCCCTTCATCTTGTTATGAGGCGGGAGAACCTGCTGGAGGTCGAGCTTCTCCCAGCCCTGTCCTTGGCTGGGGAGAGATGGTGCCAGAAGCATCCCATAACTCATGGAAACCAAGGCTCGTGAAACCCTTTGGCTTTTTTCCGTGTGTGTACAAATCATGGACAAATTAGTCAGGGAAGTGGAGTGGCCAGTGGAACTGCCTTCGTTTTGTGCCATGGATGGGAGGGAAGGCTCGTGCTGGGAAAAGCCATGGCAGTAAACCTGTCTGAGGAGGGAGATGGATCAGCTCGGCCAGCACAATATCTGCTCTATAATTGCATTTTAAACTTCTGGAGCCCAGGCATCGTCTTGTGGGTGGCCGAGGATGCAGCTGTGGGGTGATGGAGCCGTGGGTTGGTGGCAGTGGCTGCACTGGGGGTGGCAGCAGGGTTTGGGTGGGGGGCTGCAGTCCAGGATGGGGAGGAGGGTACATATCTTATTGTTTTCAGCGGCTGGGAATAGTTTATTGGGGGTGAAGGAATCACTTTTCCCTGGGAATGGGGCTCTGCCAGCCTGAAACATTGTTTGTCTCTGCTCTGGTTTCTCAGTCCAAAAAAAAAAAAAAAAATCCCCCAAGAACAAATTTCTACCTCCCAGAATATCCTGCTCTGCAGATCTTGGAAAGAAACACTTGGGCTTTTTTTTCTTTTAAATCACTTGGCACTTAGTCTCTGACACTGTTTTATTTTGAAATTTATTTTATTTTCCTTCCTTCCTGGAAAATTTTGACAGATTTGTGCTTTTCCTCCCATTAGAAAGTGCAGCCAAGTTCCAGACTCTAAAATCTGACACGTCTCGTGGTGAGAGCTGAGGACCAGGGGCTGTGGTGCGGGGGCACATCCGCACGTGGGCTGGGCAGACGCTCCATTTCGGGAAGGGCTTTAAGAAAGCTGTGATGTCTCAGTGCTTCCAGACGTATGAATAGGAGAGAATTTGCTTACACTTTTTAAAAAAGAAGTTTCTTACGGCTCTGAGAGGAAAAAACAGTTGGTGACGGAGCTGGAATGTGCCCTCATGCTTTAAAAAATGAGTGCAAAGGGGCGAAAAAAGCCGCAAATGTCTTCTTACATATGATAGAGTTGGGATTTGAAATTTCCTGGACATCTTATGGGCTTTTTTCCCAGTGTTTGGACTCGTGTTTGACTAAGTGTTGCATCCAAGCATCCCTGAGCACAGGGAAGCAGAACCCGTGCCGGCAGTGAGGCCATTAACTGCCAAATCCCCGGGTGGCGGGGGGAATTACTGATGTAATTTGGGATAAAATGGGAAGAAAACAGCAGAAATAATCCCTTGGCCCAGCTCTGTTTTCCTGCCGGCCCATTAGGGGATATTTGCCTTTGTTCATTCCGCTTGCTCAGGGCTTCCCGGGGCCCCTCGTCAGCCGGGCGTTAATGAGCGCTGTGCCCTGGTCCCTGTGGCCGTGGCTTTAACGGGACAATGGGGCACTGTGAACCGACAG
>JAOTQP010000929.1:351988-372531 GCA_026413545.1 Cichladusa arquata
TGAGCTCCAGCCTGAGCTGCCCTGGCCCAGCTCCAGCCCTTCCCTGGGTGCTGTCCCTGTCCCAAGGAGCAGAGATCGGAGCTGCAGCCCCTGCTGAGCTCTGCCCTCAGTGTCCTCTGCTCCAGCTGAACACACTGAGTGCCCTCAGCCGGCGCCTGTATGGCCCCTCCAGACCCTTCACCATCCTCATAGCTGCTCCACTCTTTCCCCCTTCTCCCCCACTGCCCCAGGCTCCTACCTGATGGTGAACTCCTCTCTGCACACCCCGGGCCAGAAAGCTCACCTGCTCCTCCAAGCACTGAGCGAGAATGACACCCACTGCCTCCAGTTCAGCTACTTCATGTTCAGCCGGGACGGCCGCAGCCCCGGCACGCTCAGCGCCTACGTGCGCGTCGCCGGGGGCCTGGTGGGCAGCGCCGTCTGGAACGCGTCCGGCTCGCACGGCCGCCAGTGGCACCAGGCGGAGCTGGCAGTCAGCCTCTTCTGGCCCAGCGAGTATCAGGTGAGGCCAGCAGCCCCCCCCGGCCCCAGCCCGGACCCCCTGGCCACGGGTGACCCCTGCTTGGTGCCGTAGGTGCTCTTCGAGGCGGTGGTTTCCAGCGAGCGCAGGGGGTACCTGGGCCTGGATGACATACTGCTCCTGAATTACCCGTGCTGTGAGTGCCGTGGGATGGGACCTGAGGGAGGGGTGCTGCTGGGCTGGGCTGGGCAGCAGGGCTTGGAGCTGGTGTCTGTTGGGGTGGTCCTGGGGAGGGCGGAGGGCCTAATGCCAGGGTGCAGTCTGGTGGCACCGGGGTGTCCTGATGTTACCTAGGCTGGTGGAGCTCCATCTCCTGGGCTCCCCCAAGGCTCCTTTCTTGCATCTCCATCCCTGTCTCCACGAGCTCCGACATTGCTTTAGTTTTTATAAAACCTTGGAAAAGACTGGACACGAGGCCTGAGTGTCCCCATCAAGAGAGGCCTCCGAGGCTAGTGGGGACCCAAAATCCCACGCTGTCCCAACACACTGGCTCTTGGGGTCATCCCTATTTCTTGCAGGCAGGAGACCTCCCCCCTCTATCAATACTCAGCATCTGGCAGACCAGCACTGTGAAGTGCTGGAGAGAAGGGCTTATCCCTCCCTGGGACACTGGCTGGTTCTATGGAGACAGGAGCACATGGCTCACTCAGAGCCAGGCTGGGAGGGTGGGCGTCAGGCTCAGCTCAGCTGTGACATCCTGGGTGGGTTTTTGGGTGTGGAGGGATTTTTGCAGCAGTGCTGCCGTGGGTCCCCTTGGAGCTCAGGTCCTTCCTCACCCCTTGCTTTGTTCCTTGGCAGCAAAAGCACCCCATTTCTCCCGCCTGGGTGACGTGGAGGTGAATGCGGGACAGAACGCCACCTTCCAGTGCGTGGCCGCTGGCAAGGCGGCCGAGGCTGAGCGCTTCCTCATGCAGGTGAGGAGTGGCGGTGGTGAGACCGCCACAGCCAGCTGCACACACGGCTTGCCTGTGGCAGAAAGCCCTGCTGCACACAGCGGGAGAGGGGCGATCCCCTTGCTTTAAGCATGGTTTGGGGACAGCCCTGGTGGCTCCGGAGGTGCCGGCGCACCTCCCGTGACACCGCGTGTGTCCGTGGGCAGAGGCAGAGTGGCGAGCTGGTCCCTGCCGCCTCGGTGAGGCACATCAGCCACCGGCGCTTCCTGGCCACCTTCCAGCTGGAGGCGGTGTCCAGGGCGGAGCAGGACCTGTACCGCTGCGTCACCCAGTCCGCCCGCGGCGCCGGCGTCTCCAACTTCGCCGAGCTCATCGTCAAAGGTGGGTGAGCTGCCCTTCCCGCCCTGGGCCACTCCTGCTCCGCTGTGTGCAGGGGAAGGTGGGATGCCCGGGACAACGGCATTGCAGTTTCGCACTGTGGATGAGTTGTTAAATGTGGACTGTGCGGCATAAAACCAGAAACGCCCTTTCCCAATAGCCTTAGATCATTTATTTTTGATTGCAGTAGGTGGGAATTAATTAATTATGGTGAAACTGTGCGGCACCATGCTGGGCCGTGTGACTTATAAAGATAATTAAGGTTTGATCAGATGAAACCCTATTGCAGCTGTTAAAGCCTTCTGAAAGTGATGGAGGGCACAGGCACAGCCTGAAGTTTGAATACTGAATTGATACTTCCTGTATTTGGGTGACTCCCACATCCTCTAGGTAGGGAATCAGAGTTTGTTCTGTGCTGTGTAGCACAAATCCTGGAATGGTTTGGGTTGGAAGGGACCTTAAAGCTCATCTAGCCCCATCCCCTACCATGGGCAGGGACACTTTCCACTTGACCAGGTTGCTCAGAGCCCTCTCCAGCCTGGCCTTGGACACTTCCAGGAATGGAGCAACCACAGCTTCTCTGGGCAACCTGTGCCAGAGCCTCCCCACCCTCAGGGAAGAATCTTTTTCTAGTGTCTAATCTAAACCTGCTTTGCATCAGTGTGAAGCTATTCCTCCTTGTCCTGTCACTGTATGCTCTTGTAAAAAGTCCCTCTCCATCTCCTTTGTAGCCCCTTCAGATACTGGAAGGTCACAGTCAGGTCACTCCAAAGATTCTCTTTTCCAGCCTGAGTGTGGTGGGGTGGTGTGGGAAAAGACACTGGGAGCATGTTGACTGCAGCCTGTAAACAATAACATAAAACCATGGTACCTGTGGTTGTGCCAGCGCTGGCCTGGCTCTGGGGATGCTCCAGCTGCCCCTTCTGCGCTCTCTTCCAGAGCCCCCCACCCCCATCGCGCCCCCCCAGCTGCTCCGGGCCGGCTCCACCTACCTCATCATCCAGCTCAACACCAACTCCATCATTGGCGACGGCCCCATCGTGCGCAAGGAGATCGAGTACCGCATGACCTCGGGGCCCTGGTCGGAGGTCCACGCTGTCAACATGCAGACCTACAAGCTCTGGCACCTGGACCCCGACACGGAGTACGAGATCAGCGTCCTGCTCACCCGGCCCGGCGAGGGGGGCACTGGCAAGCCAGGGCCACCCCTCATCAGCCGCACCAAGTGTGCAGGTGGGTCCCGTGGCATATCCCAGGAGAGCTCCTGGCACCCCGAGCCCTCCCCCGTCCTGTGGTGAGGAGAGGAGCTGACCCAAGGCACCTGTGTGTGTCTGTGGGTGTGCTGCTGGCAGAGGCATCCCTCATTAACTTCTCCCATTCACTGCAATTAGAGCTGACTA
This sequence comes from Cichladusa arquata, assembly GCA_026413545.1. Lineage (NCBI taxonomy): Eukaryota > Metazoa > Chordata > Aves > Passeriformes > Muscicapidae > Cichladusa > Cichladusa arquata. The sequence goes on from JAOTQP010000929.1 coordinate 355,180, forward strand.
AACTCCCTCCCACTGATGGCACTTGGTCCCTCTCCTTTGGAGAGCTTGACTTGGGCTTGATGACAGCACCAGGGCTCCTGTGGTGCAGGCACCTTTCTCTGGGCATCTGGGGCTGCTTGTGGGACTGGTACCCTGCTTCACCTCCACAGGGAAGGATGAGCCTGTGAGGGCTGCTGTCCCTGCAACCCAAACTGCAGGGTTGGTGGCTGAGAGATGTCCCCAGTGGTGTCCCCAGCCCTGTCTGCAGGGTAGCAGCATCCTTTGCTGGGGCTGGTCCCAGTTTTGCAGTCAGGGTTGCTCTCTGCACTCGTCCCTTTTGTCCCTATGCTGTAAAGGGTTTTCCCTGATGAGACACATAAATCCGTGAGATGTTTGCCTCCTCACTCACCTCTCCCATCTCTTTCCCCACAGAGCCCATGCGAGCCCCCAAAGGCCTGGCTTTCTCTGAAATCCAGTCCCGACAGCTGACGTTGCAGTGGGAGCCCCTGGGCTACAACCTGACCCGCTGCCACACCTACACCGTGTCCCTGTGCTACCGCTACTTCGTGGGCAGCGGCCACAACCAGACCTTCCAGGAGTGCGTGAAGATGGAGCGGAACACCAACCGCTACACCATCAAAAACCTGCTGCCCTACAAGAACATCCACGTCAAGCTCATCCTCTCCAACCCTGAGGGGCGCAAGGAGGGCAAGGAGGTGATATTCCAGACAGATGAGGATGGTGAGTCTGCTCGGGGAGGTGCATTGTCCCCAGAATTGCAACTCCGTAGCTGGTGAGCTGCTGGGGTGTTTCCTGTGGCAGAGTGTGCATCCCTGGCTCCTGGCCCATGGGCATGATGGGAATATCTCCTGAGCCAAGGGGGAGGTGAAAAGGATCTCCCAGCCCCAGAGCTGTGTGACAGGAAGAGAGAGAAAGAGGCAGTGATGGTGTTTGTGGAAAGGAGATGCCTGGTGGGCTGGGAGGCTCAGGGACTGGATGGGGGTGTCACTGTAGACACACTGCCCTCATCCTTGGAGTGCAGTCTTACATGGGTAAGATGGCTGGTCCAATGGAGGGTGTGGGAGTTGGCTCATACCCAGCTTCTCTCAGCACGAGTCGTCCTCACTCACCTGTTATTGGGAACCAAAGCCTGGCAGCCATAAAAACAGCAATTAAAACAATTAATGCTTTGCACTTGGTAACATCTTTTATCTGCTTGGTTGCCGATGGACTCAGCACTGCTGCATTTCTGGAAAAGTGCTGTTCACCAGCACAGGTGCAGCTTTCCTTGGCTTCCCTGGGGCTCTTCCCTGGTGAAGTTTGCTCTCGAGTGGGTTCAGGTTCGTGCTGAGAGCTCTGCAGTCCGGTTTCTGGCAGCAGCTTTGCTCCTGTTTTCCCCCTGTTCTGGCTGTGCCCTCTTCTGGGTTCCCTGTCACCTGAGCAGGAGGACATCCTTGATTGACACTCCAGCATTGCTCCAAGACTTCTTGTTTTTGGAATCTCTTGCCTGGCAAGCCCTTCCCTGAGGATCTACTCGAGCTGAGGCTGCTGGAGAGGTCTCCCAGGTCCAGCCTCACCTGCCCCTCACCCTGACTGCATCTCGCCATCAGCAGTGCCTGAGTCACTCTGGGCTCTGGAGATACGGCAGGAGCTACAGGACAGAGCTGGCTCTGTGTGTCCAGTGCCTCCCGTCAGTGACAGGCCACATCCAAGGCTGGTCTCTCCCACTGCTGACTGCTGGGGGCTGAGTGTGGCTGGAGCATCCATGGCTCTCACCTGGAGTCATCTGTTAAGCAAAAATGGAATTAATCTTCAAAGCACTTCTTAGCATCAAGAATCAGCAATTAAAGTGAAGGAACTAGTAATTGCAAAGGATTGAGCTGGCTCTGGAGCCCTGGAGGACCCCTGAGGAGAAGCCTGCCACAGAATTCCCCTGCACAGGACTTGCAGTTGTGTGTGCAATGCTCACTCCTGTCTCCCAGGCTGGAAAGCAAAACCTGAAGAGCTGGAGCGGAGCTGAAAGTGTCTCCAGGTCCTTTTTTGTCTTCAAAGCCTAAATCCAGCACCTTCCTCTGCACACCAGCACTTCCCACATCCCCAGCCCTGAGCCTGCCCCAGTGGGGCACCCAGCTCCACCCTGCCAGTGGTTTATTTTCCAGCTATAATTGCTCCTGTTGTTCTCACTGGACTGTGACTGCTCCAGCTGTTTGCTTATGGAATATTAATACAGGAGCTCCAGATGTCTTTTTGCTATACTCTAATCACTCCAGCTGCTTTTCCCTGTGCCTCAATTAACTGGGGCTAGTGGCTCCCCCCTTGGATTGAACTTGAGGCTGTGTATACATTCAGTCTCATGGAGATGGATCTATGGATATCCTCCTATGGATATATGGCAGATATTCCTCACGTGTCTGGCCCAGCCTGCCTGGGAGGATGATGAGGGTTTGAGCTCCTAGAACTGTGGGATGAGCAGCTGCCCATGCAAGTAAACCAAGGTGCCAAAAGCTCGTTGATCACAGGACCCTTAATTGTGGTTTATTTTGGCATGAGGTCAGTTTTGGCAGCAGTATCCCCTGGGGCTGCTGTTGGTGGGCTGCAAAGAGGCACCTCCCCATCCTGAGTGGTAAACTGTGGTTTTGGGCTGGAAAATCCAAGTAACTGGGCCAAACCAAGGCTGTTGTTTACAGCATCCCTCTTGGACCCCGGGCAAAGCTGTGCTGGGCGTGTGGGCAGGACACTGAGGGAAGTGTGCTGCATCCATGGGTTGTCCAGCTGGTGTTTCAGTGTCCCCTATGGATCCAGGTCCTGTGCATCCACAGCTGGAGACTTCATTCTGTGTGTGCATGAAATGATGGAACTCAATCCCTGGGCCCTGTGGAAATAGCCCTGCAGTGTGATGGTGCTGCGGGGAGCCATTTCTCCCTGTGCAGGCAGGGTGCATGCGTTGCAAGCCAGGATAAATGTATATAATTCCATAAATAAATACATGTTTGCAAATATGCATAGCAGAGGGGTATGTGCACACCTGGGAGCTGTTGTGTGCATCCTCTGTCTCTCTCACCCTGGGGTGGAAGCATGATACCTGTACTTATATACGTGAATATATAGGCATTATAATATTAAGATAATATATAAATTATCCTATGGACAATAACAATGATACAACATACAATAATAAAAAATAAGATGTAATTGTCTATATAATGCAGACTATGTATAATAATAGAAAATAACATATAGTTATATATAGTGTAGGTTCTGTATATTAAAACCCAGTCTCTGTAGGTACACACTTTCCTGCCCTACGGGTTTCTGTAATTCTTCCCGAATTTAATAAGCGCCTGTGTACACGTGTAGGACACAGTGCCCCTGATTAAATTAACTTGTAAATCAGGTGGAAACGGCGCGCGTTTGCACGGTGGGAAGCGTGGGAGGTGATCCCTCTCTCCTGGCCTGTAATTACCCCTGGACAAAAGCTGTGAAAAAAGCCAATCAGAGAGAAGAGCTGCTGTCCCCTGCGAGCTTTGGGAGTGGGGGATGCTGCTGGTGCCTTCCTGAGCCATCGCCTTTCCTCGCTGGCCGCCTCAGGTGGAGAAATCCATCATAAGGGAGCGGATATTGATCCCGGCGCCGCCGACTGCCGTCTGCAATTACAGTTATTATTGTGCTGCTGTTAATTAGAGGGGAGGCTGGGCCACGTCGAGACTGTCTGTGAGGTTGTTGCTGCTCCTGGCAGTGTCACCACAGGATGCTAATGGCTCCGGGGGGGAAATTGGGTTGTGGGGGAAAAGGGAATTTCTTTCTTTTCCTCATGCTGGAAAACTCGGGCACCCTGTGCTGCTGCCGGTGCCTGGGCTGAGGTGCTGGAAGTGGTACTTGTGGGGTTTGTGCTGCTGTGGGGACCTCCCCCTCCCATGGCAAAGTGTCACCAGTGGGTCCAGGAGCATCGATGCCTTGGGCATCTCCCTGGGGAGCCACCAACCATCTGGTGGCACATGCTGGAGATGAGTGACATGGCAAAGGGAATGTGGTGGCTCAGCCACATCCGCCCGGAGGGGTTTCCTGGAGGACTTCTTGCAGACTGGTTTCCAGCTACATCCAAGCACACCTCCTTTCCTTCCCCAGTGCCTGGTGGCATCGCCTCCGAGTCCCTCACCTTCACCCCACTGGAGGACATGATATTCCTGAAATGGGAGGAACCGGTGGAGCCCAACGGCCTCATCACGCAGTACGAGGTACGTCCTGGCCGGTGTGGCACCCGGGGGACTTGGGGACATGGGAGGGTCCTGTTGAGGAGTGTGTTGGAGGAGTCTCAGACAATCTCTGAGACCATGGCAGTTGGCCATGGGGAATAGAGGCAGCTGCTGCTACCCCTGAGCCCTTTGGCTTTTCCATTGAACCTCTGACTTTTGTTTCACCTCAAAAAGTCCCTGGCTGCCTCCAGGCTGTCCCGTGACTGTCCCCTCTGAATTCTTCACTTTAATCCCTTCTCCACCCAAATGTGGGCTCTGTCCCCTCTCCCACGGCCACAGGTGATGCTGTACCCTGTCCCTGCAGATCAGCTACCAGAGCATCGAGTCCTCAGACCCTGCAGTGAACGTGCCGGGCCCGCGGCGCACGGTGTCCAAGCTGCGCAACGAGACCTACCACGTGTTCTCCAACCTCCACCCCGGCACCACCTACCTGTTCTCGGTGCGGGCCCGCACTGGAAAGGGCTTTGGCCAGACTGCACTCACAGAGATCACCACCAATATCTCCGGTAGGTGCCCCCACTCCACTCCTGCTGCTGGGGCTTCTCCTCCACTCTGGTGTCCTGTGGTGGTGTGGAGTCTCTGGCTCACTCTCGTGGTTTTGGTGACTGGGAGCGTTTTGGTGGCTGGATGCTGCCACAGAACGATGCTCCTGGTGGTGGCAGCTGTGCTGTGAGCTCCCAGGCAGTCCCCAGACTGGTGGGTCCCTGTCTGGGGAGTCTGGCCAGCCCGGTGCTGGTGGCTGGTGCTGTCAGAGCTCTCAGTGTATAAGTGAGGGATTAATTGGGCTTTGTTAATAAGCCGTGCAGTACTTGGGGCTCTGCACTCATGTCTGTGGTGTCGCATTAACTGCAGCAAATGGGCTGAGCTGGGTATGAATGGGGACACTGGGACGAAGCAGCTTAAGCTGGACCCCAGCAGCTGCCAGTGATGATTTGGGGACCACGAGGCTATGCCAGGCATCAGAGGGGTCCCCTACCTTAGTCTGGGGGTGCTGCTGGGCTGGCTCAGCTGTGCTTCTGCCCTGGGATGGGGGAAGCTCACATTGTGCCCATGAATTCTGAGTGGTGCTGTTCTTGGGCACATCTCAAGACTGGAGCATTCAGGTTATGCTGAGGATGGATCCCACTCTTGGTTTTCTCGCCTCTGCCAGACTGGTGTTGGTAACCTCCGGTGTGCACACTCAGGAGTCCTCTCTCAATTCTTGCTCAAGACCTGGAGAGATTTTTTACTTTATTTGCAATAATTCGTATTACACCACTGGGTGATGCCTTGCCCTGGGCAAAGCTGCTCATGCCTCAGTTTCCCCCTAAGCCAGGGGAGCCTCAGAACTGACCCCAGCTCCTGTTGCAGCTCCCACCTTTGACTACGGGGACATGCCATCACCACTGAGCGAGTCAGAGAGCACCATCACGGTGCTGCTGCGGCCGGCGCAGGGCAGAGGGGCTCCCATCAGGTAGGTCGGGGCTGCAGGAGGGCGAGGCCCCAAAACAGGGTGGCACAGCGGGGTCCAAGGAAGGGCAGGACCGTTCTTCCCAAAGCTAACCCGTGCCTGGCCCTCACCAGCACCTATCAGGTGATTGTGGAGGAGGACCGGCCCAAGAAGCTGAAGCGGGAGCTGGGGGGGCAGGAGTGCTTCCCAGTGCCGCTCACCTTCGACGACGCCGTGTCCCGCGGCTCCGTGCACTACTTCGGGGCAGAGCTGCCTGCCAGCAGCCTCACTGAGGCCAAGCCCTTCACTGTGGGGGACAACCAGACCTACAGCGGCTACTGGAACCCGCCCCTGGAGCCCAAGAAGGCCTATCTCATCTACTTCCAGGCCATGAGCAACCTCAAAGGGGTGAGTAGCCCTGGCACCCTGCTCCAGCCAAGGGGTGGACCAGGTAAAGGCAGTCTGGGGTCTGGGGGTTGATAAAAATGGGACTACTTTTAGATCCCCCTCCCCTGGGTCACCCTCGGGGTTCAGGTGTCTTGCCAGGGGGTAGTTGGTGCTCCAGGCTACCCTTTATGGCATGTTGAGATGATGGGTGGGTGTCCTGCTCCAGCACCCCTGGGTGCCTGTCCCCATCCCCGTGCTGATGCTGAGGGTCAAGCAGCCTAATTTCCTCCACCCACCACAGTACCAGCCAGGATACCAACCAGTACCAGTGCAGAGGGGACCCCATTCCTGGGGCTGCTCCTGGCTTGAGAAGAACTGTTTGGGCAGCCAGAGCTGTGTGTCGTTGCTGGGACTCAGCACTGGCAGGACAGCCAGTCCCAGCTCCAGAGATCCTGGGAGCTCCCGGGCTGCCCTTCCCTCCCTGCTGCTGCCAGTTCCCTCTTTGGAGCTGGACCCCCTGCATCCCGCGGGCTGATGCCTCCAGAAACCAGCAGGACCACCGGGACCCTGTGGGGACCCTTCTCGGCACCGCCCGCTCCGGCAGCTCCTGTCCCACCGTGGGAGCGTCCTCCTCCTGCACTCTCTGTCCTGCTGGGAAATTGCTGCGAGTCCTTTTCTTTGCTCCGGGGTTGTTCGCACCTCGCTGCGTTGTAATTAGGTCCGAGAGAGACAGGGAGGATCCCGGCTCTGGCTCGCTTGGCACCACTGGATAATAGCTGGTGGCTGATGCTGTGTTACATCTTTCCTGCTGGGAGGCAATGGATTTATCCCAGCTGCCATCAGATGTTGGAAATACGCTGGATCGTAGCTGGGGTTTTTCATGTTTTTTGTGCCAGATGAAGCAAGAAGCAAGAGAAGGAAAAGCTGGAGTTCCCAGGGAGAGCAGTGCTGTAGCTGGCCCTGCCCTGGGCATATGGCATGGGCAGATCTTGGGCCGAGGGTGGACAGAGCAGCATTGGTGCCTGGTGTCCTGAGAGACTGGAGGATGCTTGGAAAAGAAGACAATACTGCCACAATGGTGCTTTTTATTTTGCAACTGAAGTTGAGTGCATGGAAAAATGGAATATTTTAGCTGAATCCATCCCTAAATTGCAAATGTTGAAACTGTTGGAGACTTGAGCTGGGACCTCATGGCAAAATTGGCAGCAGGTGCAGAGCACCAGGATTGCAGCTTGAAACTTTGACTGATGGAAGACAAACCCATCAAGCTCTGGATGACATGGAAGGTTATCTGTGGGAATGTTTTAGCTGTAGCTGGTGGCACATTAGTGACATGTGGCTTGGCTGCGTCTGCTGGGTCCTCCCACGCTCTTGAGCTTTGCCATCCCGTCTGCCAGGAGCAGTGGCTCCAGCTAAACCTGGGAATGCTGGGGACAGATCATTCAGCAGCATCTCTTGGGATGTGGGTTCCCAGGAGCTGTGTGGGTGCTGCAGTGCAAATCACCCATGGACTCCCTTAATTTGGGGGCTGAAGCACCAGTGGACCATTCCTGTGCCCACCCAGCCTCGCTGGGGCGGGAGTGGGGAGTGGAGCCGCTGGGATGCTCATCCAGCACTGATCCCTCTTTTTACCTCCGTAGGAAACTCGGCTGAACTGTGTCCGGATCGCTCGCAAAGGTGAGCCCTCCCTTTCCCTGCGGCTCCTGCCCGCGGCTGTGCCGGTGGGTGGGGACCAGCCCTGGCGGTGCTTGGGCTGCGTGTGATGGGTTGTTCCAGCCACACCCCACACTCTTTTGTTCCCCACTCTCTTTGGCATCCGGAGTTTTTCCCGTGGTTGAATTTTCCTTCTTAATGCTGTTACCATCGTGGAGATGGCAGGCTGAAGTGGTGGTGCTGGATGCTGAATCCAGGGATGGATGATCTTACCTGGGGTGTGAAGAAAGGTGCACAAAGGGACTGTCTCACCCCACTGGAACTGAGAGAGGGACTTTACCATGGTCATAGCGTGGCACCACAGAGCCCTGTAGCATCTTGGTGGAATAATGTGTGTTCATGGAGAAATGAGCATCCCGTGGGATGAATCCCAGTGTTTTCATGTCTGTTGCCAATCCCCTTGGAGTGGAGTGTGGTGGGTACTCGCAGCACCCTTGTCCACCCACCCCTCCTACCTGTCCTTGTCCCCTGGCAGCTGCCTGCAAAGAGAGCAAGCGTCCCCTGGAGGTGTCCCAGCACTCGGAGGAGATGGGCCTGATCCTGGGGATCTGTGCTGGGGGGCTCATCGTCCTGATTATCCTGCTGGGAGCCATCATCGTCGCCATTCGGAAAGGGTAAGGAGACCTGGGCTGGTGGCTGGTGCTTCATCCCTCCCTCCCTCCCTCCCTCCCTCCCTGCTCAGCCCTTCTCCACCACCCCAGCACTAACTGGAGTTACTGATGGGCATTCAGGTGTGCTGGGCAGGCTCCAGACACTTCCTTGAGCTGTGTCTCCGTGTGCCTGTGCATCCCACTGCACACAGAGCCTCTGTGCTCTGTGACACCAGGCACGGCAGGGGACATTGGGGATCGAGCAGCAAACTCCTTTCCCCCTCTGCATCTTTGTTCCACTGTCCCTCTCCCCCATGTTTTTTGGTCTTTTGCCTCTTCTCCTGCTGCTTCTTGGCTTTGTGCTGCTCTGGTGATCCTGCATGGATGGAAACACTTCTGGCCTGTGCTGGAGCCCTACACTGGTGCCAAGCCCAGCTGTCCCCATTCCGCCAGCTCTTCCCTGCCAACAGCAGCCGCGGGACCCCAGGGTGTGCAGCCCCGCACCCCCAGCCCAAACTTACAAAAATCAGCTTAATCTGCACTGAGATGTTGCCTCTGGGCTTCTCTGTTGCCTTGGCCAGGCCAGCATGAGCACATCAGCATGGATGTGGCTGTGGCTGTCGTGGTGGGCTTGTACTGGGGGAGCTCATGGGGTGGGAGGGAGGAGGATGAGGGCTTTTCGGGACACTCATCCCTGGGAGCACTGGGGATGCAGCCAGTGCTTTTCACGTGGCTGCAACGCCCTGGAAAAGTGGCTTCTTCCGTGCAGGGCTCGAGGCAGCACCGGGCCGGGGGGGCTCTCAGGGCTGGGATAAAGGACAGCAATTAAACTCGGGGCTTGGGAGGATGGAGCAAAGTACGTGAACAGCCAGAGGGAGAGAAAAACAGCAGGGCAGAGCCTCGGCCTCTGTAAATCTGCAAATCTCTTTATGGCTCCGTGCACCCTGGAAGGATCCTTGGGGATTTATGCTGCTGGAAGAGCGGGGCTGTAGCATCCCTGCACACTTTGAGGTGCGGGGCTGGCTCATGGCTCCGTTGGATCCTTCCCCGATGGAGCAAATGCCAGCAGTGCTGGTGTGTTTCGGGGAGTGATGCTGTGGGTGGGAAGCTGTGAGTGTGGCTGCTGCATTCCCATTGCTGGTGCTGTGGGACAGGAGGAGGAGGAGAAGCTGCTCTGCTTCAGCATCCCAGGGTGAACCTGTTGAAGGATAAACCAGAGCCACAAATTAGATCTGGTGCTCAGAGCCCTGAATTTCAGGCTGTTGGGAAGCTGGGATGAGCTTATAAATCTTCTCCAGAGTGCTTTGCCATTGGAGAAACACTGATGTGGTGGAATGGAAATGCAGCTTTTGAATATGTTTGTCTCTAGTAAATGGTGCACTGGGAATGTGACATCCCAACCTCATCTCCCCCTCTGGGCCCCTAACCAGCAGCCTGGGGAAAATCCCTACTTTTGGGACATCTTTGTTGCTCACTCTAAAAAATTATGGAATAACCCCTTGGACAGGGGTGCTATGGACGCCCACCACAAGTGTGGTCGTGCTGAGAGCTGGTGCTTGTGCTCTCCTGCCGGGGTGCTGGTTCCTGCCTGGAGTAAATAACCTGTGGGTGCCACAGGGGAGCCTGATTCCTTTACGGTGCATTGAATTTTCTCCAGCTGACTTGCCCTGTAACCTCCCTTTCCAATGCTGGAGAAAAGCTGCTTATGCAATTTCTGCTGTTCTCTTTGTTTGCACGCTTGCCAGGAGGAACTACTATTCTTACTCCTATTACCCGTAAGTAATTGTCATTCTCCTGCTTTACCCTCCTCCTGGCCGCCCCCCTCACCCCGCTGCTCCAACAAGTCCTTATCTCTGCCAAGTGCATTTTAAGGGTCTCTTTGGATCAGGGAAAATAATGCTGCTGAGCTTGTTAGAGACAGAAGGCAGCATAAAGGGGAAGGGTCAGTGACTCTGAGTGGAATTCTGGATTTTAGCAGTGCCTTGCAGTGTTCCAGACCCACCATGATGCCAACACAGGCTCAGATCTCCTGTTCATCCTTCTGGTCTAATTGCTGCTCTGGTTTCGGAGCCTGATGCTGCCTCTCAAAAACATTCATTCAGGTTTCTTTGCTTGAATTTAGGGTGTGAGGTTCTGTCCCAGTGCGAACTCCTTGGATTTCTCAGCATCTTTGTTAGGTGTCTAAAGAGACCCTGCATGTCGGGAAAAGCCTCTGCAGTGGGTGCTGAGCATGGGTTTGCTCAAGGGGGTCCAGCCCATCCATTGGGATGGATTTGGCCCTGACACGGCTTTAAAGTCACAGAATGGTTTGGCTTGGAAAGGACCTTAAAGCTCATCTCGTTCCAACCTGTGCCATGGGCAGGGACACCTTCCACTAGACCAGGGGGTAGTGCCTGGAGAAATGGGGCTGGGGAGGGCTGGGGCAGGTCCATGCGATTGGGAGATGGCTGGAGAGAGCCTTTGGCTGCACAAGGAGCACTCCTGACTGTCCAAGGGCAGGGGACAGGAGGGGACATTGAGGCTGAGCAGCTGGAGTTGCTGCAGCCAGTGAGGGATGCTGCACATACGGCTGTGACCGGCTTGGGACAGCAGAGCACCAAAACATGATGACCACACTGCTGCAAATAATCTGTCCTGCTCCCAGGAATAATCCTGGAGTTTTTTGGGGATCCTTAGAGCACCTGATGGTGAGCCCTGCTCACTTCTGCTCCTCCCTGCTGCAGGAAACCCGTGAATATGACCAAAGCCACCATCAACTACCGGCACGAGAAGACGCACATGATGAGCGCCGTCGACAGGAGCTTCACGGACCAGAGCACCCTGCAGGAGGACGAGCGCCTGGGGCTGTCCTTCATGGACACCCACAGCTACGGGAACAGAGGTGAGTGGGAGCCTGCCTTCCCCTGTTCTCCTTCCACAGCTGTGGACACAGAGCTGAGGGTGGTGACCAGGCATCCCCCTGCTCCCGTCCCACAGCTGTGGCAACCAAGGAAATGATGGGGATCCTGGCATCCCCCTGCTTCCTTCCAGCCACAGCAAAGGTGCCCAGTAACCTCAGAATATCACAGAAACAGCCTGCCCAAGCTCAAGGAGTGTTTGGACAATGCTCTCAGGCACAGGGTGGGGTTGTTGGAGTGTCTGTACAGGGCCAGGAGTTGGACTCGGTGGTCCTTGTGGGTCCCTTCCAACTCAGGATATTCTGTGATTCTATTGGAGGCTTGGTGTTATATCTATTTTAGACTGCTGTGTGTGGCATAGCAGGCTCTTCCCTGCCTGTGTAAATCTCCAAGAGCATGGATTTCATCGGTGTTGGAGCTTTTGCCACCATCCAGGCTGTGCTGAAGGGAAGGCTCTTGTGGGGAGCTGGGTCTCTATCCTCTCATGGAGATCTGAGCTTGTGGCTGGGCAGTTTGAGGCCATTTGTGGGCTCAGGATCTGGCTGCAGCCCCCCTGGAACTGAGTGAATCCCACCCCATGTCTTATGCTGAGGTTGGAAGCTTTTCCCCCAGCCTTCCCCACACAGCCTGGGCTTTGAAGGGTTAAAGAGCCCCCGCACTCACATCAGAGGGAGACTGATAACTTCACACCCTCTGGAGGATGTGTCTCCATGCTGATTTAGTTGTAAAATAACTCTTTGGATGCCCCAGTTTCAGCCATATGCTAATAACATCTGTTCAGTAACTGCAAGATGCTGCCTGCACGCGGCTCCTCCGCACGGGCTGCAGGATTAATGCGCTTCTCGCCTTTGTCTCATGGATCATTAAAGCCCAGAGGGCAAACTTTGCCTCCTCTTAATACATAGAGCTAGCTTAGGTGTATTTTTTCTTTGGTTGCTGTTCTTGAAACTCCCAAAGGCTGGTGGGGCTGAGCTGGGGCTGAGCTGGGGAGCTCGGGCTGCCTGCCATGGCTGGGTTTACATGGCCACTGCCTGTAAACATCCTTAATTAAGGAAGGGAAATGAATGACTTGGTGACTGGTTGGTGGCTGTTCCCCCCAACTCCATTCTTCAGTTTCTGTGCATTTAAAAGAAAGTCACTAATCCTCGTGGAAACCAAGTGGTTCCTCAGTGGAACTGTGGAACTGTGGCAGCACCTTGCGAATGCCAGCAATTAATTAATTTCTCATTAATCTCAGCGGCTGATGAGCCCATTGGTCAGGTCATGGGATGTTGAGCACTCTCCTGTGTTGTCCTGTTGGTTTCCACTACCAGAGTTAGATGGGATATTGGGAAGGAATTGTTCACTCTGAGGGTGGTGATGTCCTGGCACAGGGTACGCAGAGCAGCTGTGGCTGCCCCCGGATCCCTGTCAGTGCCCAAGGCCGGATTGGAGAGGGTTGCAAGCACCCTGGGACAGTGGGAGGTGTCCCTGCAGGCAGGAGGTGGCTCTGGATGGGCTTAAGGTCCCTTCCAACCCAAACCATTCCATGGGTCCCTGCCTGCCCATCTCTGGGAGTAGTACAGAGCATCAGGTTTTGTGCAAACCTAGATTTTGGGATCTGGTGTGGGAGCTTTCCCTGACAAACACAGGTGAGGTCTTAGGCTGTGCTGGTAATGACACAGCAAAGGCATAAACCAGGTAAATACTGCACAGACTCTCCATCTGACAGCAGTGAGCTCCATTTGTGGCAGTGTGAGGAATCCAGTTCTGGTCTGTAGCAGTGAGGGAAATGAACTGTTAAGCTGTGCTGGAGACTTTGGCAAGGTGATTTTTCAACTCAGGATCTTGTATGAATATTTGGGCTTGGAGCTCTTGCTTGTCTGCATGGGAGCTCTTTGTTCCAGCTGATGGGAAATGAGATTATTACCCCTTATGGCCTTGCCCACTGATTTCTAATAGATCTGCTGGGGTCCTGAAAGGTACTGGGTATTTTTTGCCTTGTGGCATAGAAAGAGCTGCAGAGAGCATGAGGGGGTGGGAGTGGGATTTGGGGCTGGACCTCTGGTTGTCCCCCGAGAAGGTGGCAGCACCAGCATCTCCTGGGGATGTTTCCCCCACCTCTCTGTGGGTGTGAGGAGGCGATGGGGACGCAGCCCAAGGTTTTGCTGCCCTGACAGCCCCTGGTTGTCCCTCCCTTGTGCAGGTGACCAGCGTAGCAGTGTGGTCAACGAGTCCAGCAGCCTCCTGGGGGGCTCCCCGCGGCGGCAGTGCGGCCGCAAGGGCTCCCCGTACCACACGGGGCAGCTGCACCCGGCCGTGCGCGTGGCCGACCTCCTGCAGCACATCAACCAGATGAAAACGGCCGAGGGCTACGGCTTCAAGCAGGAGTATGAGGTGGGGACAGCTTGTGCCAGCACCCCAGGGGGAGTGGGAGGCAGGATGGATGCGGGGGGGACATGGGTAGGATCTGTGGGCAAGGAGAGGATGCTCCAGGTCTGGAACTCTGGGCTGGCATTGTCAGCATGGGAGGTGTTCTGAGTCTGGATCCAATGGCTGGTGCTGACAGCTCTGGGTTATTTGTCAGCTTGGGCAGGTCCCTGAGATGAGCCAAAGCATCCCAGCCAGCCCTGTCTGCAGTGCGTCATCCCAGCTCTCCTGCAAGGGCCAGGGCTGCTCCTTCCTTTCCCTTTCCCTCCCCTGGGCATCACCATTCTGCTCTCCAGCACACTTGGCCTGTGATAAGCATGGCCATAGCCTAAGGACAAGCAAATCCTCTGCAATCTGGCAGCTCCAAGACTATGAAGACCCTGGGGATGCTGGAAAGGGTGATGCCAGGGGAAAGATTTCTTTCCCAAGGGTTGTTGGCAACATCATGTCCATCCCAGCTGGCCAGGTTGGAGCACTCGTAACAGAGCAAGTTATTTCTCAAGCCTCTGCCTCAGCACAGCCAGCGGGGTCATTTCCTGACTCCTCGGTGTCCCACAGGTCTGGAGATTGAAATTTCCCAGTGAAATTACTGTTTAATGCTCAGCTGTTTCAGGAAAGGAGCTCTCCCCCCTTTTCACGCGTTGGACAAACCAGGGCTTGTGATAATCATTAGTGCTCCTTGAAAAGCTGCTGTATGTTCTTGGAACTAGTCATTTGAAAGCACTCAGATATTATGGGAGGGGAGAAAACATGTAATTTCCTTCCACTTTCCCCCTCTTACACGAATCTATGAATGTCACTGTTATTACACACAAACCTGTTCTGTGCTAGGGAGAGAAAGGAGCTGGGGAGGTTTAGGGAAAAAAAACGACAACCAACCCTGGGAAAAAAAAACAAAACCAGGCAGTCTGTAATTTGCTGGAAAATGGACCGTTTTGTGGATGCAACAGGAGTATGTAGCTGGCAGAATGTGCTGTGGAGGTGGAGCTGGGGCTACAGGAGCCAGGTGTTGGGGTGGAGGGACTCCCCTGTCTGTCCTGCTCCCCAGGGAGCTTTTGGGGCTGGGGGGACCCCACAGTCCTGCCCCTGGCTCAAGATGTCCATCCTTTCCTTACAGAGTTTCTTTGAAGGCTGGGATGCTTCAAAGAAGAAAGACAAGACCAAAGGGAGACAGGATCATGTGTCCACATGTGAGTGCCTTTTGCAAAGGCTTTTGCAAAGGCTTAGACACCCCAAACAGCTTCAGAATCCCAGAATCCTACATTCTGCAGATTCCTGGGCCAGAGTGATTGCCTGGGATGCCCTGGGGGTGACCAGGCACTGATGGTTCCTTGTCCCCTTTCCCCAGATGACCGTCACCGCGTGAAGCTGCACCCGCTGCTGGGTGACCCCAACTCTGACTACATCAACGCCAACTACATCGATGTAAGTGGGGACAGGGCCGGTGCCCCTGGGGCTCTGGGCTGCAACAGGAGCCTCCTGTGGACCCTCAGGGTCCGTGCAGCAGCATTTGGAGGAGTTTGGACAGCCCAGGGTGGGCTGGTCAGTGCATCCCTGGAACACATCAAGAAGGACCTGCCTGATTTATTTGTGTTCATCAGCACTTTCTGCTCGTTGCATCTCTCCCTGCTCTGCTCTGTCCCTCCTTTCTCATTCCCTCTCTGCTTTTCTATCCTCTTCCCTCTCACCTGCTCATGTGGCTGTGGATCTCCCTCTCCCTGGTTGGGGCATGCAGAGGTTGAAAGGACCAAGGGACCATCGGGGGCTCACACCAGGGTACCCCTCGATCCTGCTGGTGTGTGTGAATCTGGGCAGAGCCCAGCCCTGGTGTTCTCTGAAAGCAGTGTCCCCAAGAGCAATGGCCCGTGTCACCTCCAGTGTTGCTGAGACCAGAGCAGGTGCAGGAAAGCTCCACTGTCTCCTGGAAGCAGCAGCAAATCCCACTCTTCCCTCCTGCCCAGAGGGTGTGTCTGTCAGTGGTGGCCTGATCCCAGTGGCCGAGCAGTGTCCCTCAGCCTGTCCCTGTCCCCTGTGTCCTTTCTGCCCTGTCTCTTCATGGCCTGCTCTGGGGCAGGTGCTCTAACCCCTCTCTGCTCTGTGCCTCACTAATGTCTCTGATCTTTTTCTCTCAAACCTGTGTCCCAACGGGATCGTTAAGATTCGGATTAACCGAGAAGTAAGTAAACTGTTCCCCCTCTCCTCCCTTCTCTGCTCCCATCTCCTGCCAGGCCTTGCCCTGGCCAGTGTGGTCTAAATACCGTCAGGGTGAGGCAGGCTGGGAAACTGTGTCTGTAAGCCTGGGAATGGTCCAGGAAATGGGAAAGCAAGGTCTGTGTGGTACTGGGGCATGGAAAGCAGGGCCCATGTGCTCAGAGAAGGGATTGGATTTGACCCACGAAAATCCCCTGTGGAAAGACTCGTGGGGGATGGAGAAGGCACAGTCACCTCCGTGCGTGTGGAGTGGTTTAACTCTGCAGGACCCATGGCCAGGGTGTGGGATGCTGTGTTTGCAGTCCCTCTGGCAGCAGCCTGGCTGGAATGTGCTCTTTGGCAGGTCCTTGTTAAGGGTTGGGCAGCTGGGATGAAGGAGAGTGGGGCTGTCTCAGCACCAGGTGGCTGCTGTGGAGTGGGGGGTCACTAATGGGGCTCTCCTGGCAGCAGTGTGGTGGCAGCAGGAGCTGGAGCAGAGCTTGTGGATCCCTCAAGGTGCTGATAAAGGATTTTGGTGCAGATCAGGGTGCAGGTTGGGCATTACATGAGCCTCTTGTGGGATGCAGGAGATGCACCCTCCCAGGACAGGGTGTACTGAGTGTGGGATGGCTGCTGAACCTCCTCCTCCTGCAGTGGATTTGCAGGACCTGGCCCAGTGGCTGTGGGGAATTTCTACCAGTTGAGTGATTGGGAAATGTCTAAGGGTCTGTGCCCCAATTTGGGACTGATGTCTCTGCTTCCCTTGCAGGGCTACCACAGGTCCAACCACTTCATAGCCACACAAGGTGAGTCATGCCCTGCCCTCTCAGCCAGTGGTTCCTCAGCTCCTGATGTAGCAACCATGTTTTATTCCTGGTGGGATTAAACCTTGCAGGAGCAAGAAAGGAATGGAGGGAATGAATATGGAGCAGCTCCCATCCCTCCTGCCTTCCCTTGGGAGACCTGCACAGATCTGGGGAAAAGGGCTCTGAGGTGCCTTGGAGCTGTTGGTGCCTCAGAGGCAGGAGGAGGGACATGGTGGCATTGGGCCACTGCCAGGGCTGGGTTCTGCTGGTGGTGCTCATCTCTGGGGGCTTTTACTGCGTCCCACAGGGCCCAAGCAGGAGATGGTGTATGACTTCTGGCGCATGGTGTGGCAGGAGCACTGTTCCAGCATCGTTATGATCACCAAGCTGGTGGAGGTGGGCCGGGTAAGGATCCCATCCCATCCCAGCCCATCCCTCCAGGCTCCAGCTCTGCTGGAAGGCACCTCCACAGAGCCAAACCCCATCCTGTGCTCTCCTTGCAGGTGAAATGCTCCAAGTACTGGCCAGATGACTCCGAGATGTACGGGGACATCAAGATCACGCTGGTGGAGTCAGAGACATTGGCTGAGTACGCTGTGCGCACCTTCGCCCTCGAGAGGGTACGGCCCTGCCCCTGTCCCTGTCCCTGTCCCTGTCCCTGTCCCTGCCCCTGCCCCTGTCCCTGTCCCTGTCCCTGCC
>JAOTQP010000929.1:380728-393903 GCA_026413545.1 Cichladusa arquata
CCCCAGCTGGTTTAAAGATGGCCCATTAGCAGATAATATGTGCCAGGAGATAAGGGTCACTGCCCCACCTGGCTTCAACAGATAGTGATAGAATACACATTTCTGGCCACATCAACCCAACACAGGGTGGACCTGAACTTTCATCTTGGATCCCCCAATAAGCTGGGAGATCCTCCAGCCATTGATGTGCTGAGTGAGAAACAGCATTGTGGTCCAGCACCCTACTCTGGGGCCACCATCCCACCCTGGGGCCACCTCATGCCAGCAGCCCCCGGGGTCCAGCACCAGCCGCTCCTTTCACAGGCATTTCCTGGTGCCTGATGCCCTTCCCTGTGTCCCAGCCCTCATTCCCAATCACAGTGAGCTGTGCTTCTCTCCCCAGCCCTGCCTGCAGTACTGGCCCGAGCCGGGGCTGCAGCAGTACGGCCCCATGGAGGTGGAATACATTTCGGGAGTGGCGGATGAGGACATCGTGTCCCGGCTCTTCCGAGTCCAGAACATCACACGGGTGAGCTGCTTTACATGAATTACAGAATCCCAGGGTGGTTGGGCTTGGAAGGGAACTTCAAAACTATTTTGTTCCAACCATGGGCAGGGACACCTTCCACTATCCCAGGTTGCTCCAAGCCCCATACAACCTGGCCTGGGACAGTTTCAGGGATCCAGGGGCAGCCACAGCTGCTGTGGGCAACCTGTGTCACAGCTTGACAACACTGGAAAAATGGAGAAATTTTCCCCTAATACTCCATGTAAACTTCCCATGATGCAGCTTGAGGATATTTTCTCTTTTATAATCACTTGTTTCCTGGGAGAAAAGACTGTCCCCACCTGGCTTCAACATTTCAGGGAGTTGTAGAGAGCAGTAGGATCCTTCCTGACTGCTGGGGTCTCCAGCCTAACTCAGCTCCTGCAGAGGAGGCAGCTCCAGCTCTCCCCCTGCCAGAGAAGAACTTGTAAAATTACCATTGCTCCATCCAACCTTTCTGGAATTCTCAGCTCCTTGAAAGGTGTTAGAAAACTGCAGGAAAACTTTTTCCTCCTGCCTGAAGGTCCATTTCTGCCCTATCACACACATAGCACAGGATGGATAACTCCCCATGTGGGCACAGCAGCTCCCCTGGCACCAGGAGAGCCCTTTCCATGCAGGATGAGAAGATCCACACAGATTTTCACCCTTTGTCAGGGTTGCATGGCTGGTTAAGCTTGCCTTGAAAGAAGAGAAATGCAGGGCAGCAGGGAAGGGATGTGGTGATGCACAGCTGTACATGGAAAGGAGAAGCTGATTTACCTACAAATGCCAGCTGGGACGAGGTGGCATCCCTGAGGTCTTTTAACTCCTGATGGTTGCCAAGAGGCTGAGGCCAGTGCCCCAGTGAAGGTCACTGGGCAGATGGGAATTAGGGAGCTTGGAAGGGAATGAGTGGCTTGGCTGACAGCCCGGCTGGGAAGGTGCTTCGGCGGGGTGGCCGAGGCCAGTGGAGATAAATCCTGATTATCTGAACTCTTAACACAAAGAGGGTTTTGGTTCACGCTCCCCAAGGGAGCATCTGGCATTTCCTGGGTGTCAGCACAAAATCCTACACCAAATATGCTCAGCTCTCAGGTGGTAGAGTATACTCTGGGCTAAATTAAAATGCAGTGTGATGGAAATCTCTCGATCGACCAGGATATTCCTCCAGGGAGCAGATTGCTGGAGCAGGGCTGGGAAATGCATGGAGCCACTTTGTGCCAAGCTGTGCTGGAATGGAGATGGGTGCTGGGGGTGTCACAAGTGCTCCAGAGCTTTCTTCTTACTTCAAAGCAGATCCCAAAACTTTCCTTCCCAGGCTGTCAAAGGAGTTTTCTTCTGTTTTTACTCAATTTATTTGTTTCCTCTTCCTCCTCTGCCTTCCTTGTTTCCAGCTGGAAGCAAAAACTGGAGCCTGGGGTGGTCAGTTCATCACAGGCACATCACCAGCTCACATCAGAGCTGCCAGAACCAGAAGGGTTTAGGAAAGCTCCCAGCAAGGTTCAGGAAAGCCGTTGTTTGAAATGTGCAGGTTGGAGTGGGTACCAAGTGCCCCCAGTTCCCAGGAATACCTGTTCCCCTAGAGGAACACTGGTCCTGCTGGGTGGAGAAGGTCTGGTGCTCATCCCACTCAGCAGGCACCTGGAACTGGGTGGACAGAGCCCTCCAGAGCTGAGTGCCCCCATCTGGGCCTGACCCCCTCTTTCTCCTCCATGTGCTCCCCCCACATGAGCTGCAAGGGGGTGACCGTGGTCTCATCCCATCCCGTGCTGGGGGTGCTCCGAGTGCTCCTGAGCAGGAGCCCCACATCTGCCCAGCTAATGCCTGCTGAGCTCCATGGATGTAATCCTCCTCCTGGATCCAGCTAACCAGATTAGGTTTCCAAACTAACCAGATTACCAGGTATTAAGCTCCTGCCTCCGTGGCAGCCTCTCAGCAGCCTCCTGGTTCACAGTGAGCATGACAGAGCCACATCCCATGGATCTTTGACATGCAAAGGAAACATGATGGAGAAGCCCTAGGGAGGCTCTGGGGCCTGGGAACAGGTTTTGGGGGATACAGAGACAGCCCAAGGTCTGTGAGGTTGGATAAGCCGTGGCAGTAGAGTTCTCCTGGGTGGGATGGGGTGCTGGAACAAGTGTGAGCTGGAGGCCAGGGCTGAACCATCCATGTTAAAGCAGCAGGAAAGGGTTTCCCTCTCTGCCTCTGCTGTCCATGCGTGGCAAACCCCTCCTGCCCTCCGTCAAACCTCCAGCAGAAGGAAATGAGGGCAGCCCATGGGTTCCAGCTGATGAGTTTTGCTTTTCCAGTTGCAGGAGGGGCACCTGATGGTCCGGCATTTCCAGTACCTGCGCTGGTCAGCCTATCGAGACACCCCGGACTCCAAGAAGTCCTTCCTGCACCTCCTGGCCCAGGTGGAGAGGTGGCAGAAGGAAAGTGGTGATGGCAGGACTGTGGTGCACTGCTTGTGAGTGTCAGCTGGGGAGGAGCAAGCTCTGCTGGGGGAGAGATGCCTCCAGAGTCCATGGCCACAGCTGTGCCTGGAGATCCTCCACAAAGCCCTCACTGGGGTGACTTTGTCCCCAGATGGGGCTACCTCTGCCACAACATGAGTTTTGGGTGAGGCACCCTGTGATCACCTCCTCTGTGAGATGGATGCTCAGCAGAGGTGACACCAACCTGCCCTTTGTGCTGATCCCTCCCCCTTGGCAGAGGTCCCAGGCCTGTCCCCACACCCCGTGTGTGTGACAGGCTCCAAAGGGACATGGCAGGAGCTGTGCCCTTCCCACCACTTGCTGCTCATTGTGGGGACAGAGAATCATGGAGTGATTTGGCTGGGAAGGGACCTTAAAACTCATTCTGGAGGGACACCTCAGGTTACTCCAAGCCCTGTCCACCCTGGAGATGGTCTCCACCCCTCCTCCCAGTGGGACTGGCTCACAAACACTGTGTGTGCTCCCCTCGGGTGGGACCCAGCACATTCACAGATGGGGAGAGACAGCAGGCGAGCCTTTAATCAAAAACTAATTACAGCCTTGTCCATCTTCGTTAGCTGAAGGATAATTTGAGAACATGCTTTATAAAGCTCTGGAATCGTGTTCTCTCTTCCTCTCCCCTGTTCCCAATGCTGTCATGCTTCAGGTGTGGTGGTGTGGGAGCAGGGGTTCAGCCCAGGATTTGGGGAGGTTCCCAGTGCCTTGTGTGGATCATAGGGTGGTTCCTCCAGGCAGCAGCACCACCATGTCACCAGCCCAGAGTGACTCTGGGCAGGGCAGGGGGGACACAGCAGCTTCCCCAAGGTCACAAGGAGTTGATCCATGGCAGGGCTGGGAGCTGAGCCCAAATGTCCAAGATCCAGCCTTGGTGATCCAAAAAAGTGTTTTCATGCTCTCATGAGGGCTGGAGGGCAGGATCATTGTCCTGCCACCCCACGGGGCAAGTTCAGGTCCCCTGATAGAGGTACAAGTCCCTGCTCTGGGATATCCCCTGGGATGTAGGGTTGGATAGAGAGAGGGAGACTTGGAGGGAGCAGGAACGTGCTCTGATGCCACCTTCTCACCCCTGCCATGTGTGTTTGTCCCACCAGGAATGGAGGTGGCCGGAGTGGCACCTTCTGTGCCTCCACCATGATCCTGGAGATGATCAAGTGTCACAACATGGCAGATGTTTTCTTCGCTGCCAAGACCCTCCGCAACTACAAACCAAACATGGTGGAGACCTTGGTAAGCACCAGACCCTCCCTGTCCACCCTGCCTGCTGGTCCTGGCGTAGAGGAGAGGTGCTGGGGATGCTCACCTCCCAAAACACCGTCTTTTCCACTCCAAATTGTGATGAGCTTCATGGGCATCTTCATGCCAGCACTGTGCTAGGATGGGCTGGGAAGTGAGGCAGCTCCTCAAAGCAGCTTGGGCTTGTCTTCATCCTGTCTTGGAGTCAGTGCTGGGATTGTTGGAAATCACATTAATCCACAGGATGCAACTGCCATTCTTTGGAAGGTTTGTGGTGTTGGGAGCAGCACTGGTGTGGAATCAGATAAATTCCTGTCGGAAATACAAAAGGGAATGAGCTCTTGGAGTGAAGTGAATGGGTGGACGAGCTGCTGGGAGCAGCAATGGAGTGATGTGTCCTGAGGAGGAGGCTGGAGCTGGTGGCAGGTCAGGGCAAAAAGCCCTTGCCCTAATTCAGGCCTCCGATGATGCAACAGGGAGGGAGTGGGCTCATGTCTGTCCCCGTGGTGGAGGGATCCAGGTGCCTCACGATGTTTTAAAAGCAAGTCAGCTGGAAATGTTTACCCCATTTGGATTATAAAATCCCTAAATTGCAAAATGAAATGGTTTTGAGGAGGGGATGTGATTTGCATTAGGAATTAAAAGCAGAGGAGAAGGTGAGGGAGGGGAGAGGGGAGCAGGGGGAGGGATGCCGATTAAGGAAAGATGATGTGACAAGCATGAAGCCACCAGACCCATTGGGCTAAATTGCAAGGGTATTAAAAAAGGCAACATTTCCCATCAGGACACAAGCCTCCTCCCGCCTCAAATGAACCTGAGCTGGCTATTCTGGGAATCTCAATCTCCCAGAGTCACCAGGAGGCCAGATCCGTGCCTGGTGTAAGGAGCTCAGCCCAGCAGAGAGCACTTCCTGCTGCCTGCGCCTCTTCCCCCTCTCTTTGCCCCAGGGGTTATTTTTATGGGATGATAAATGGAAACAATCCCTTTCCTTAATCCAAAAAGCATTATGTGCTTTTAATCTGGGCTGCTGCAGCTTCCTCACTTTGAAGTCCTTCTCCCCCTCTGCCCGCTCCCACCTGGGATCCCGTGGCCGCCCACCCATGTGGGATAACAGGATTTTCATGCTGGTGCTCAGGCTCCAGTCCCCATCCTGTGGCCAGGATCTGGGGAGATGAGCTCTCCCCTTTCCCTCGCTGCTGTCACACCCAGAGTGTTCCCAGCTAATGTCCCAGCCCCTGTAGCAGCTCCAAAATCCTGATTTGTTTGGGGTTTTCCCCCCGGTTCAGGCTGGTTTTGCTCACTGGAGCATCTCCTGGGATGGGCACTGCCACGGTCAGAGCTCTCCCAAGGTTTCTGTACTGTGAGTTGTACGAGGGCAAGAGAGCAGGGGAACAGCTCGTGGAAAGGAGGGCAGGGATGGATGAGTCTGCCCTCACAAGCCCCAGTTCAGGGATTTTTGTTATAAAACCAGGAGTCAGCCACTCTGGGCTTTCCTTTTGTGCAGCTGACAGGGAGTGAAGGGTGGGAGGATGCTGACACCATCCCTGGGTGTCTCAGCAAAAGATGGGAGAGAGAGCCTGCTCCTGCTGGGCAAGAGAATTTGTGATAAAGAAATGTCCTGGCAGCCAGGGCAGGGCATCTCCATCCACTCCAACCATGGATATTTGCCTGGGTGCTCTCCCCTTTTCCAGCCCCTGCTGAACTCAGAGGCGAAAACGCCTCGATTTCCTGCCCAAGGTTTGTGGATACCTCTGACCCCAGACTCCATCATTCCCACATCTCTGCACCATTTGATTGACACATGCCAGTCACTGAGGTGATGAGGTTGCTGAGCCCCCAGTGCTGGTTGTACCTGGGGTGGTGAATAAAGGTATTTTCACAGTAAGGGGATGTTGCATTCCTGGTCCCTCCCTTGGGGCAGGTGGAGGTTTTTCAGTGGATTTCAGTGCTGCAGAGCTGTTGGATCTGGGGCACCATGGCCCTGCCCCAGCAGTGGGGCAGTGTTTGCCAGGAGTGGAGCAGTGGAGTGCCAGTTTTCCAGGCTGTGGCCTCAGCAGAACTGTCAGGGGGCCCTGACAGGCTGACCAGTGTTTCCTTAGGGCTGTTGACTTGTTTTTTTCCTCAGATAGGGATAGCTTTGGGAAATAGTTCAGTCGGGATTGTAACACCCTCTCTTCTCTCTCCAAACAGGAGCAATACCATTTCTGCTACGACATAGCACTGGAATACCTGGAGTCCCTGGAGACCAGATAGCACCTGGCCACGAGAGGGGCAGCAAGGGCTCGTGCAGGGGCCATGCCAACTGTGCTTCCCAGCTGGGCACTGTGTCCCTGCCTGGGGGGGAGGGAAACAGCAAAGGACCCACCAGGAAACTCTTTGGATCCAGAAAACGAAAGGACATGGAGATGTGTTGGCCACTCTCCATCTTCATCCTCTGCTCCCCATCCTCCCTGCCCTGGGTGTGTCCGAGTGGGTGGATCCCACAACTCACCCGTTGCTTGGAATCGCAGCCTGGGGTTGCTGTGTGCGGGATGTGGCCCTGCTGTGCTGGTGGGTCTCTGCAGCTGCTGGAGAGGAGGCCAGGGAGGGGAGGAGGAGGAGGCCAGAGGGAGCTGAGGCTGTTTCCCAGCAGGGAAGGATGGATACTGGGAGATGTTGCTCTTTGTGTGTGCAATTGAAGCTGCTCCTCAAGGAGCCAGAGGTTTTCCCTTGGTGGGACTCGCTCTGAGCCGGAGCAAAGACCCCCCAGGAGCTCTTGAGTTTCTTCCTGTTGGCACCATGAGTTTGATCCTGTTCTAGTTCTGTGAGTTCTGATCCTTTGTGTGTCCAGCCCTGGACAGACAGGGATGAGGGATGGGAGGGGTGGAGGGCACTGGCCATGCAATGTCCCTCTGCAGGGACTGACCTGCACTGTCCTGGTGCTTTTGCAAAACTTTGAGGGGATAGTTCCCCAGCATCTCCACACCTTCCTCTCCATCTGTAGCAGTGAATTCCTCCTGTTGTCCCACAGGCACTGGCCCGTGGGTCTGTTTTTAACCCTTCCCTTCTGCGTCTCTGCGTTTGAAGCAAAATCCTCAAAATTCGGGTCTGTCCCAAATGCTTCCTGGATGCCACCCCTGGACAGTTGCCCGTTGATGCTCTTGGCTTTTGCTGGGCCTGGTGGGATGGGAGGATCAGTTTTGGGGTGGTGTTGGCTTGGGCTGAGCTATGCCAAAGCCATGGCCGTGCATTGGTGCTGGACAGGGGAAGGTCCCCACACTCCTGTGCCACCAGGGCTGGTGGCTGAAAGTACCTGATGCTTTTTAGCTCCATCCTGCTGCAGGTGAGTGTGAAATGGCACTTCTTCCATCTGATGTTGTAATTGCAGGGATTCTGCTCTCCACCTGGTTATAATAAAATAAACAGCCTTGGGAAGGTGCAGCCAGAGGCATCCATGTCTGGGGTTTGCCCAGGGCACTGAGGGGAGGTTGGTTCTATGCTGAGGGCCAGGCAGAACCCTTCACCAGCACTTCTGGGGGGATGGAGCAGAGCAGATGAGAAACTGTCCTCCAGATGCTGAAGGCTTATGTGGGCACCCCTGTCTTTCATCCATCTGTCATCCTTCACCCCCATCCGTGTTCCCTCATCCTCCAGCCTCACCTCCCCAGCTTCCCCACCCTGCCTGCTTGGGGCTGGCAATCCCTTTGCCCAGGGAATTCTCCCCAGGGAGTCATGAAGGCTGCACAGCTGTGTGCTGGAGGAGCAAACCCAGATGTTTCCATCCACCTTCCAAGGGTGAGGGAGAGCAGGAAGAGCCATCCCTGCCCTCTCTCCCCTTGGGCAATGTGCCACTGCTGTGGTGGTGGGGATTTCAGCACCATCCCCAACCCTTGGCTCTCCCACCTCCTCCCTGAGGAATTCACAGCCTGACAATAACTTATTCCAAGGGCTATATGACATCATTCCTTCCTTCTTTCCATCCCTGCTGTCTTACCTGCTGTGTGCCCGTTCTGTCTTGTCACCAAAAAGTCTTTTATACCCCCAAATGGCCCAGTAACACCAGTACCTGGCTACATCAGTACTCACACTGGGATAAATTAGTGTCCTTTTCCCAGTCCCCATCTCTCCATAGCCCTGTCTGTGCTGTCCTAGGGAAGGTGCTGCATGCTGGGTGCAGAAATTGTTTGGTTTTGTATGAAAATGGCTGAGCTGAGCCTCTGAAATCCCTGGGAATGGGATGGTTTGGGGGCTGTCCAGCCCTGGGAGCTGGAGGGATGCTGCTGCCTGGGCCACCCGCATCGTCCCTGTGGTCCAGAGGGAGGGAGTGTCCCCCTGGGCTCTGCAGGTAAAGTATTGCCAGAAACAGGAAAGGGAGGGGAGCTGAAACCCCAGTTAGTTCTACAGAGACAACAGAGACTGGAGGAGTTGTATATATGTTTTAAAATTGAGATTTTTTCATTTTTATTTTATTTTGATACCTCCTTGCTGGGTGTCTCTGGGTTTTTAGGGCATCTCTGGCAAAGGGCAGATTTTGAAATCCAAGTGCTATAAAACCCAACCCATCTCCAACTCCTACTGAGGTGTTCTTCTGACACGAGGCAAGGACATCCTGTACATAGAAATATATATATAGAAATCTATATATAAAAGTATAAATACTGTTCTTAAGATGGATAATGTTTATTGGTATTATAGATTGGAGTGGTGTTTTTTTTTAAATAAAAACAAAACAAAAAAAAAAGGGAAAAACTAAAACTCAAGAAAAACCACCAAATTGGAACAATTTTGTCTATATGCAGTCAAAGTGATCCTAAAAGCTGGCAGCATCCCAGAGCTGGTGCCAAAGGGACCTGGGACCAAGAGGCAGCTCCACCATGGAGGAGGATGGAGCAGTGGGACTGAGGGAGGGACATGTCTGATGTGGATTGTACCACGCACATCCAGCTGTTGTTAACTGTTTTTTTATTATTTTGTTATTATATTATTATTTTTGGCTTTCTTTCCTTTTAAGAAAATCGGTTGCATAAATAAATGTTCCAAATTTGTGATGGCCTCTGGAGTTCTTTCCTGGCTCTGAGCTGGGAGCTGTGATGTGGGGAACTGTGAGGTGCAGAAAAAGCCTCTCTCTCTCTCTCAGCCCTGTCTTTTTAGGGGTATTTCTGGGAGTAGATCTGCAGGGGCAGGTTCCTACAAAGCCCCCATGGGGTTGCCCTGTGCTGCCAGAGCTTTGCTGTTGGTGCCCTCTGGGATATCTCAGACTGGGCAGGGTTTACCAGGCAGCCTGGCTGCTCACAGCTTCTGGTGGAGCTTCCCCATTGCTGGAAGAGGTGGTGTGGAGGGAAAAGAACCCCAAGACTCTTCCCAGCTGGAAAATGAAATCCTGTTGTAAGAAGAGCCTTCAGGAAAAGTTGCTGCATTGTCTTCAGTGATTTATTTATTACGAAGCAGCCTTCAGTTAAATGTGTTGTGATATGAAACACTTCCAGTAACACTTGAGTCTTAATTTAATGGAGACCACGGAAAAAAAATCTAATTGACTTGTCAGGGTTGTTTTTCATCTTTAATTAAGGCTCATGAAGGAAGCAGTAATTACACTTTACTGATAAATAATAAAAAGGGGGATCACGCAAATTAAAACCGAGTCCAGCCCTTAGGAAGGGCTCTGGGTGTGTGGGTCAGCCCTGGCAGGGGTGTCCCTGGGGCTGAGCTCTGTGTCCCCAGGGCTGTCCTGGAGGGCAGAGTGGGCTCAGGCTGGTCTGAAGAAAGAGACAGCAGCTGCTTTCTCCAGGACCCAAGAACTGTAGCTCGTTAAGGTCAAAAAGGGAGCAATTCTCTGGGGACAAGGGTGGTGGCCACTGGGTTTGGTGTTTCTCAGAGGCCCCAGGAGCTCAGGGGCGTGGGTGGCACCAGTGTCCTTCCTCACTTCATTCCTGCAACTTCTGGAAGTGGCATGGACAGCCCAGAGAGCCAAGAGGGCTCAGAGCCAGGACAGGAGCAGAAGTCCAGGTGCTCATCCTGTGGAGATGTCCTGTCCCACCTGGGATTCATCAGCATATCCTGGTGAGTAACCTTTTGGGGTATCTGGGGAGGGGAGGGGATGGGATGGGATGGGATGGGATGAAACCCCTCTTTCCCTCTTGTGCAAAGCCAGGAGAGCTTGGCATGGGCATGGCTTGAGGCACTCGGCTCCTGCTGCTGCTCTGCCAGGCCTGGACAGATCAGAGCTGCTTAAAGGGAGCACTTTGCATGTCAATAACTAATACATGTCCAGTGCCCAACTCTTGGCTCTTGGGAATTGCTTGCCAACTCCACGCCTCCTTTGTGCTGTTATCTGCAGCACACATGCCCGGTAGAGCTGGTAATAATTTCCCTAAGCCAATGTCATGGTATTGTTGGAGGTGACCTGGATATTCTCATTCCATCCACAGGCTCGTTCCCTAATCCTGGCTGACAGACAGCACTGAAGTGTTGGGGAGCTCAGCCCCAGCCCAGGGGGTGTCCAGCAGTTGCTACAGGTGGGACCCCTGTCCTACCCCTCTCCACCTGCCCAGAGGGGCCAGTGTTCCCAGTGGGTGCTCAGCTTTGTCCTCACCAGCCCCAGCGTGGCCATCCTGCCCCTGGAGAGCCCACAGCCCCAAAACCACTGCAGCACACGGGCAGTGTGCTCAGCAGGGTGCCCAGATCTCGCCCACCCAGGTACCGAGGGCCATGGTCAAGGTTGTCAAAGGAATGGTGGGCAGGGATTCCTCTTCCTCTCCTCCTTCAGGAGAAGCTGATTCCTTCCCAGCATGGGGCTCCCACCTGGAGCCCCCAAGCTCGTCCCTCCCAGTGGCTCATGGCACTTCAGCCCTCTGAAGTTTGGGTTTGTTCCTTTTGATGTGGCATTTTGGAAGCTGCCTCGAGCAAAGGGGCAGAGCAGAGGCAGGGCTGGGGGAGGCTGTGTTAAACCCTCCTGATTAACCTCGACTGATTAAATCATTAAAATGAAACCAAATTTAATTAATTCCAGCCGCCCATTTATCACCTAGGATGTCCCTGCAAGGCCAAGAGCTGCCGTGGCTCAGGCTGGGCTCATCTTCTCCATCCCCTCTCTGATCCTTGTCCTGCAGAGCCCTGAGGAGGCTGGGATGGGGACAGACCTGTCCCACTCCTGCCCCTGGGGCAGGGCCATGTGCCTGGACCGCCCGTCCGCCCTTGCTTGGTTTGTTTTTTGGGCACAAGTGTGGGCAGGGCTGGCTGGGTGGGATGACCTTGTGGGATGACCTTGTTCCCCTGGCCAGCCTGGGGATGCCCAGGGCTCTTCATCCACGCTGGGCACAGGGGGCAGAGGCTGAAGAGCCCCATCCAGGGATGTGCCCATCACCCCAAGCCATGATCCAGCGGCACAGACACCGTGCTCTTCCAGAGACTTCCCACCTCTCCAATGCTCCAAGTGCTGTAGGATCATTTATTTAAGCAGCCTGAACTGGGCTGTAATCTCTATGCTGCTCATGTCACCTCTTAATGTTCCATCCAAAGGCTTAATGGGAAGAATTTGTATTTTGAAACAAATATTTCCTCACGGTGTGCAAAATATCTAATCATGTATTTATCCTTAAGTACTTCCAAAAGTCAACATAATTATTCCAGTCCCATTAAGTTTAATTTGCAGTAAATTATGCATTTAGCTTTAAGTTGAGGTTGTTGGTTAGAGTCAAGATAAAGCTCTTGCTATTTATAAGGCAGTATTTCAGCACAAATACAAACCACAAATGCTTGGACAAGAAAATCCTGCTCGGGAAGTTTGGGGAGAATTTCAAATAGGGAGGTTAACAAAAATATCTGTAGCATGAGTGTCTAATCACAGATGTGTGAGCACACTCAGTCAACTAAAATGAACTCCCAAACAGCTTCTGAAGGCCTGGGCTGCCAAAACAATTTTCCTCTGGCTAAAAAATTTGGGGTTTTTTTCAGGGCATGGTTTTGAAAAACAAATGAATCATTTAACTTTCCTCCTAGTGTCACGTCTTTGAGGTTCACACACAGGGAAGGTGTTCCCGCTGGAAGAGGTGGAACAGCTTTAACCTGTGATTTATCTGTGGTCTCAGGTGTCTCTGCAGATTTATGGCAGCAGGGAATTGATCTCCCCCTTCCTGAGCAGCCCGGGGCCCTTGGAGTCCATAGGGGATCCCTGAGGGGCACGATGGGGGCTCAGTCAGCCCTTCCACAGCAATGGCTCTGCAGCCAGGTGCCCATGGATGGACACACATCTCCATGTGCCAGATCCTCCTGCATTTCAGGGTCAATGGCCAAGTGACAATTTTTTTCCAGTCCCAGGAGGTAAAGAAAGTGATGGGAGAACCTTCAATCCCAAGAAACTGTGCTGGTGGAGCCAGTGGATTGAGAAATGCCCGTTTGCTGCTGGGTGGAGGATGGTCCTTCAGGTAAGGCAAGAGCGGAGATTGCCCTTGGTTCGCTGTGCACGTTCAGGAGATCTCCCAGTGCTTCCCCTCTCCCTTCCTAAACCCAGCCTGACTTTAACTGAGCTGGAGTCCTGGGCTGCTCCCCTGCCTGTGGCATCCTTGGGAAGGGCTGAGAGCAGCCCCTGTGCCAGGCAGAGCATCTCCCATCACTCACTGTCACCCTGGGGACAATGGTGCTGCATCCCCGTGCCCTGCCCTACCCTGCCCTTACCCTGTTCTGCCCTTACCCTGCCCCGCCCTGCCCTTACTCTGTTCTGCCCTTACTCTGTTCTGCCCTTACGCTGCCCTGCCCTTACCCTGCCCTTACCTTACCCTGCCCTGCCCTTACCCTGCCCTTACCCTGTTCTGCCCTTACCCTGTTCTGCCCTTACCCTGTTCTGCCCTCACCCTGCCCTTACCCTGTTCTGCCCTGTTCTGCCCTCACCCTGCCCTTACCCTGCCCTTACCCTGCCCTGCCCTTCCCTGCGCTGCCCATTCCCTGTTCTGCCCTCACCCTGC
>JAOTQP010000929.1:400262-415105 GCA_026413545.1 Cichladusa arquata
CAGAGAGCGGGGCTGGAGACAACAGCCGTCCCACAGGGACAGGAGCAGAGAGCGGGGCTGGAGACAACAGCCGTCCCGCAGGGACAGGAGCAGAGAGCGGGACTGGAGACAACAGCCGTCACACAGGGACAGGAGCAGGGAGCGGGACTGGAGACAACAGCCATCCCACAGGGACAGGAGCAGAGAGCGGGACTGGAGACAACAGCCGTCACACAGGGACGGGAGCAGGGAGCGGGACTGGAGACAACAGCCGTCCCGCAGGGACAGGAGCAGAGAGCGGGACTGGAGACAACAGCCGTCACACAGGGACGGGAGCGGGGAGCTGGGACAGGAACAGGAGCGTGGGCAGGTAAAACTTTCTCTGAAGGATTTATTCATCACAGCTCTGGCTGTGGCTCTGGCTGTGGCTCTGGCTCTGGCTGTGGCTCTGGCTCTGGCTGTGGCTCTGGCTCAGACTCTGGCTCTGGCTGTGCCTGTGGCTCTGGCTGTGCCAGTGGCTCTGGCTCTGGCTCTGGCTCTGGTTCTGGCTCTGGTTCTGGCTGTGGCTCTTACTCAGACTCTGGCTCTGGCTGTGGCTCTGGCTGTGCCTGTGGCTCTGGCTCTGGCTCTGGCTGTGCCTGTGACTCTGGCTCTGGCTCTGGCTCTGGCTCTGGCTCTGGCTCAGACTCTGGCTCTGGCTCAGACTCTGGCTCTGGCTCTGGCTCTGGCTCTGGCTCTGGCTCTGGCTCTGGCTGTGCCTGTGGCTCTGGCTCTGGCTCAGATCACAGGGCCCTGGCCAGCAGCCAGGAGCAGTGGTGGGAGGCCATAAACGGCCAGCACTGGACTGCAGCTCTTTCTCTTGTCCTTTTATCCTCTGCTCCTTGCAGGTGATGGAGGTGGCCATGGCAGAGCCTCTGCTCAGGTGGTGCTTGCAGGGACACCCTGCAGGGCAGGAAAGTGCTCTTGTGCTCCAGCCAAAGGCAGGCAGTGCTCAGAGAGGAGCAGGCAGCGGGAGGGACACCCTGCTTGGGGCTGAGCTGAGTTTCTCCAGCTAATTTCCCCTCTTGATGTTTCCTTCCTCGCTTCTCAGGCTCTCTGTGGGGCACCTTGCTGCCTGTAAACTGCACTTAACACAGTCCTGAGCACAGCAAAAGTAAAGTGCCCAAAGTGCTGAGTAAATATTGGCAGAGTGTTCAGCTTTTCCAGTGCCTGGAGCTGGCTGGGCTCCCCTGTGACATGACCCTGCTTGCTGCTCCCAGGCTGGACATGGCCAGGGATGCCACCCCCTGCACAAATTTGGGGGCCCCAAACCCTGGGCAGGTGTTCCCCTACCCTCGGGATAAAGAATAGGTGTCAGCTCAGGAGCAAAATCTCTCTGGAGGTGGGGTTTGGTTTGGCTCTTTCCTCAGGGCTGTGTCCCAGCTCCTGACACCCCACCTGGAGAAGGGACAGTTTTGGGCTGTGCCAGCATCAGGGAAGCAGCCTAGCCATTCACCCAGGGCTAGGACTCAGTGCCCAGCACTTCATTAGAGTCCAAGGAATTAAATTGTTTCCAAAAATCCTGTTTGAGGCTGGGGCTGTTCCCCAGTGAGAGGGCTCTGCTGATGCCAAGGAGCAGCTCGGCTGGGATGTGCCTGTGCCCTGCCCAGGAGGGAGCAGGACCAGCTCACTCCAGGTCAGGCTCTGTCCTGCTGCACTGGGGCTGCTCTGGCCAGGAAATGTTTCTGGTTCCACTTCCAAACGCTGTCCTGGGGCTTTTTCAGAGGTGGCTGTGTCTAGAGGATGACCTGGGCAGTGGAAAATCCAATCCCTCAGACTTCCTTCACCCTTCCATGCCACACGTGCCAGCAGTGCCCACATCCACATTTCCAGCAGCAGCAGCAGGGTTGGAGCAGAGCTGTGTGTGCTGGCATCGTCACCGAGGCACAGGGGGTGACAGAAGGGCTTAATGAGGGTTTGAAAGAAACATCTTGTAAACTTTGGAGCAAAGGAGCTGCAGTTTGATTTGAACACGTTTGCTTGGCAGGGGCTGCCCGGGCCCCTGCTGCTGCTGCTGCTTTTACTGGTGCTAATTAGGCAGATTTCCATCCTGCCAGTCACAGGCAAGTGGCTCCTCTGGCGAGTCCCAGCAGGGGCAGCATCCCCCTGCCGGTGCTGGAGGGGTCACTGTGTCCCCCACAGTCCTGGCTGGAGATGGCTCACGGCCTGGGGACAGCTCAGGTGGCAGCTGGGGCTCCTGGGATGGTGACACAGGAGTCCTGGCTGCCTGCCAGGGCAAAGCACTGAGGATGCTAATGGACAATGCTGCCAAACCCCTGGGACCCCCCCAGGCAGCCACAGGACCCTGCCTTGCCCAGAGCCCCCAGGCTGGTGCAGAGCACCCCGAGGCTTTGACAATGATGTGGTGGCCCAGAACAGGAGCACTTAAAGACCTTTACAAGCTTGGGACTAATCCCACTCCCCCTGGACTCATCCCACAGGCACTTTTCCTTCCACTGCCACCATCTGCTTCTTTTAAAGATTGATAAATATTTCCTTTCCCCCACTGTCTCCCCCCTTCCCTCCTCTTCCTTTTAGGCAAATCCCTGCAATAACCCAAACATCTGCAATAACTCCTCCTCTCACCCCAAAAGCTCTTTCCATTTTCTTTTTTCCTGGCACAGCTCCACTCCCAGGGTGGCTGTTTGGAGCCAAGCAGGGACAGTGGAGGGAAGCAGTGCTGACCTGACTGTGCCACACCTGTCCTAAAGCTGTTGTCTCTCTTTTCCAGGCTGTTTCCCCGGTGTCTCCACACCAGCTGTGAACAGGAGATCCCTTGCTGGGGTTGCCAGGGCAATCCATCTCCTTGCTTTAATGTTTGTGGGGAGGCAGGTCCCTCTTAATTACTAGAGTGTCATTAAAAGGGAAAATGTTTGCTTCTACGGCCTCACTGGCCTTTCTGAACTACATAAAAATGCAATCAGCAGCTGCCTTTGGGTTTTAACCCTTTTTTGATACACAGCTCTGTATCCACAGGAGTGGCAGCAGATCTATGGGGAAGGGCCTGATTCAGGAATCCGCCAGGAATAGCCCAAATTTGGTATATGTGGCTGCTGTGGATATGCTGCTGCTGTGATGAAGCAGGTGACTGTCTTACAAGATGCTTTGGGATCTGCAGGCACAATGTTGGAATTTAAGCCAACACCCTTCATGTCCAAAGCTGAGGGATGGCGTGATCTCCCCAGTTTGGGTTCCACCCTCTCTGAGACGCTCAGGTTTTCCAGGCTTCATCCAGCCTGGATGGAAATAGTCCAGCCCAACCGGCAGATGGGATTTGGAGAGGCTCCATCCAAGCAGCCCCTGGAGCTCAGGGGCACCAGCAGCCCCTGACAGAGCCCTGTGGACACACGGGGTCAGGCCTGGGGACACATCTGTCCTACCCAGCCCTGGGACCCCTGGGCACTGTCAGCAGTGCCTCCATTAATCACCCTGCTGGCTCAGGGGGTTTGTTCCCATGGGCATGGCACACGGGCTCCAGAAACACGGCAGCACACGGATGTCAGCCCAGGGGTGCTCCATTCCCACACTGCCCAATGCTCCTGCAGGCACAGAGCTCTGCCGGGGGCTTTTCTTGTCTCTTGAGACCACGAACTCTGCAGAACTCCTCCGTGTGCTGCAAAGGGAGCACACATCCACGGGGTCCTGCTGCAGGAACCAAGTCCTGACACTGTGTGGGGCTCTGGCTGAAGCACCCCCTGTTTACAGCTACATAGGCAGAGCAGTCCCTCCAGAGACCCCAAAGGGCTTGGTGCAGGTTGTGCACGGCTAGTGTGAGTTACAATGAATGACAGGGCTGCGAGTCTGGCTCTGCTGGAATAACTGGGCACGATCTGGAGTCCAGGTTTGACAGCGCTGGCTGCGAGGACACAGCAGGCACAGAACCCACAGTGAGACTTCACAGAATCATTTCAGTTGGAAAATCCCTCTGAGATCGAGTCCGACACTTCCCCCAG
Source organism: Cichladusa arquata (assembly GCA_026413545.1). Classification (NCBI taxonomy): domain Eukaryota; kingdom Metazoa; phylum Chordata; class Aves; order Passeriformes; family Muscicapidae; genus Cichladusa; species Cichladusa arquata. The sequence continues at coordinate 404,234 of JAOTQP010000929.1, forward strand.
CACTGACCCTGTCCCCAAGTGCCACATCCACGCGGCTTTTAAATCCCTCCCGAGCTCATTAATGCACACGTTCTCCCCAAAGCCAAGGTGTTTCCCACGCAGAGTATTTCTGCAGCCAGACCCTGTCCCTGGGAGCTCGGGACATGGCTCCGGCTGCTCTGGGGGCAGTGGGACCGTGTCCCCGGGAGCTCGGGACATGGCTCCGGCTGCTCTGGGGGCAGTGGGACCGTGTCCCCGGCAGCTCGGGGCATGGCCCCGGCTGCTCTGGAGGAGTGGGACCGTGTCCCCGGGAGCTCGGGGCATGGCCCCGGCTGCTCTGGAGGAGTGGGACCGTGTCCCCGGGAGCTCGGGACATGGCTCCGGTTGCTCTGGGGGCAGTGGGACCGTGTCCCCAGGAGCTCGGGACATGGCTCCGGCTGCTCTGGGGGCAGTGGGACCGTGTCCCCGGGAGCTCGGGACATGGCCCCGGCTGCTCTGGGGGGAGTGGGACCGTGTCCCCAGGAGCTCGGGACATGGCTCCGGCTGCTCTGGGGGAGTGGGACCGTGTCCCCGGGAGCTCGGAGCATGGCTCCGGCTGCTCTGGGGGCAGTGGGACCTGTCCCAGGCAGGCACAGCCCGCCCGGGTTCCGTGCTCCTCCCTGGGCGCTGCCAGCTCCTGGAGCTGCACCTATTGCTGCTCGGTCGGTTGTGGTTGGGAATCGTGGAGAAGCATTTATGGAGCTCCTCGCAGGTGAAAGCAGGAACTCGGAATAAATCAGGAGTTATTTGCTTTTCCAGTAATCCAGGGAAGATGAGTGCTGCAGGAGAGTGACTGCTGGCTTTTGGAAAGCTTTTGTTCCTCAGGCTGAACTCCCATTTGCAGTCAGTGTTTTCCTAGTCCCAGCAGCTGCTTCATTCCCCTCCGGATCCTGTCCCAGGCCACATTCGGGGGGGACGGTCAGGCTGGGAGCTCCCCCCTGCCTCCCCAGCTCCTCCTCAGCTCCTCCAGAAACACCTTTTAGAGCAGGAAAGATATCCCAGAGAGGAAAACCAAAGAGCTTGAGCCTGCCTGGCCTCGAGGTTGGTTCCTGCGTGGTCTGGGGGAGCCCCGATCCCGGCACAGAGCTGTGGCCCCATCCCGGGAAGTCTCATCCCCTTCCCAGAGGGCAGAACTGCTGCAGGGCAGCTCCTCTGCCTGTCAGCTCTGCAGCATCCCCCGAGCATCTCACTCCCCACTGACAGCATTAATTACCTTTAATTACCCCTGACTTGTCTTTAATTGTTCCCCAATAACACGTCCTGATTAGGGAAGGAGGAGCATATTCTGACAGCGTTGCAACACCCTGAACTTCTCTCCCCTGGGTCCAGTTTTCACGCCGAATTTGGTGGGTGTGTGTCTGTCCTGCCCAGCCCATGGTCACTGGGAGCATCTCTTCAGTGCAGGCACAGCCTCAGCAGCTTGGGGGCTGATATTCCAGAGACTGGGGAGGAGATGGAGATGGATTATCCAACATTCTACAGCAGGGACAGCTGTCATGGGATCTGTCACTCCTTAGCTCCATCCTGCCCAGGTCCCTTCTAGATGCTTCTGCCCTCTCTGTCACTCCTGTGGTTTTCCTCTTCTCTCTCCGTACATTGATATACTGAGGTGAATTTAAATTGCATCAAATTTTAGGTCTTAGGAACGAAAAAAAATATAATGGCAAAATCTGTTAGACCATGGAATAATATTCCAGGGGAAATGGTGGGAGCTTTATTACTTCAGTCATTTACACCTGGGCTGGGCAGAAAGACTAGGAAAGAAAAATCTGGGGAAAATGCTATAGATGCTGTGCCTAGGGATAAGAGGGCTCTTGCACTGGGAGATGTCTGACCTTTAGCTGCTCCCTGTGTATCCTGAGATGTCAGGGCATGTTCAGAGGTGGGAAGTCTACTTTTAATGAGGGGCTGCTCTGTGATGAGGAGGTGAGATTTCTCACACCCCCAGGTACCACAGTGTTAAAGAAAACTCAGCTGCCTGGGTCTGCCAGCTCGCCTGTGGGTTACCCAGCTCGGTATCCAGCCTTTATTTTTATGGAAAATCGACAGTTAGGAACTGAAGCCTGATTTTAGCTGCTGACATTTATTGCTTGTGTAAAATATGGTCTCTCCTCTCTTTGAGCTGTGCAAACACAGCTCCTGCAGGGCTCCCTGCAGAGCCTTGGGATGGCAGAGGTGGGGTTGGCAGGGCTGGGCCCTTTAGTTCTGTGTCGTTGTTAGGGGAGATCAGAGATGAGTTCCTGCTGCCAGAACTACTCCAGTGCTGGGCACTTCCATCCCACAGGGATCCCTCCCTGGTTCCTTCCCTCCCCTGCAAGCTCAGGGCTGGCACAGGGGCTGCTCCCTCATGCAAATGCTTTGGGGTTATCCGAGGTGGGTATGCACAGGCAGGCACAGGCTCCTGCTAACAAACCCCTGCAGAGCCTCTCCCTCGGCTTTGTTGGCTCAAGGCAGGCACAGGATGGATCCAGAGCAATCTCATGCTGGACACCATGGGAAATATGATTGTACTGTAAAAAGTTACTGGCTGGGAAGTCTTTCCCAGGAGCTTTGGTGTGATGGCCAAAGGAGGGCAAACATCGCCTTCAACCTCTCCTTTTGATTTTTTTGGGTGATTCTGTACAGGGCAGCCCCAAGCAGCCCCATTTCCCCCCAAATTCACTGTGTAGAGGGCAAGGACTGGGACTGACTCCTCTCAGCTCCTCCCTGAGCCACTGGAAAGGCAATTGCTGCTCCTGAGTGGAGGAAACTAGAGAAAATAATTTGAAATATCCCTGTGCCACAAATGTTTTATTTTGAGGAGCAGCAATAACGTGGCAGCCCCAAATGAAATATTGAATTTTAAGAGAGATGCAAACACATACAAATGAAAAATGTCTCTGATCATAAAGAAAGCATTTGCTAAAATTAAAATGGAATGCATTACTGTCCAGGCTGGAGACAGAAATGTCAGCAGAGCTGTGGAAGGGGAGGCTGACTCCTTAAGTGACCAGATGCAGCTATTGTTTTCTTTCCACTAATGCCAGTGGCAGTACTAGAGAGAAACAAAAACATCAAATTGTCTGACAACAGTTTAGAAGTGAATTAAGTCCAGTCCTTGCAGAGATCTCTTTAACTTCCACCTCTGCAGGAATGGAGGCTGGAACACGCTCCCATCCACAGGGACGGGGTAGGCAGAGAGGAATTAATTTTGCTGAGCAGAAATAATGTAGAGAATGCCACAATAATCATTGAAAGGACAAGTGAGATTGGTCTGGCCCTGGCAGCAATCAATAGGGCCCATTATCCAGTTGAACTGGCATTCGATGGGAACGGCTCAGGATTGCATTGGATACATCTGTGTTTCACACCATCAACTAATGCAGAGCCAGCCCTGTATTGACATCACAGCACTGCATCTGCAGGGAGGTTGTGGCAGGTTGGGCTTGGGGAAGTGTTTCCTGGGTGGTTCTGGGGTGGATGGAGAGGCTGGTCCCAGTGTAGATGGAGGGGCTGGTCCCAGTTTGGATTGAGGGGCTGGTCCCAGTGTGGATGGAGAGGCTGGTCCCAGTTTGGATTGAGGGGCTGGTCCCAGTTTGGATGGAGGGGCTGGTCCCAATGTGGATGGAGGGGCTGGTCCCAGTTTGGATGGAGGGGCTGGTCCCAGTTTGGATGGAGAGGCTGGTCCCAGTTTGGATGGAGGGGCTGGTCCCAGTGTGGATGGAGTGAGTGGTCCCAGTGTGGATGGAGGGGCTGGTCCCAGTGTGGATGGAGTGAGTGGTCCCAGTTTGGATGGAGAGGCTGGTCCCAGTGTGGATGGAGAGGCTGGTCCCAGTGTGGATGGAGAGGCTGGTCCCAGTGTGGATGCAGAGGCTGGTCCCAGTTTGGATGGAATGACTGGTCCCAGTGTGGATGGAGTGAGTGGTCCCAGTGTGGATGGAGGGGCTGGTCCCAGTTTGGATGGAGTGACTGGTCCCAGTTTGGATGGAGGGGCTGGTCTCAGGAGCTGGGTGTGGAATAAAGCCCCATGGCACCTTCCATTGGTCACCAGGGAGTTAATTCCCATTTTTCTCCAAGCTGCAAAGAGCACGGAGGTAAAAATATCTTAGTGATTTTAGTCGATTAAACCAAAGCATACTGGGTCTGCTGCTTCTGGGTTTATTTATTTATCTATTTATTTATTTATTTATTTTACATTTTTCAAATGAGTCTTCCAATGTCTTTGAGTGCTTCCCTTGGGGAGTGACAATCACAATCCGCTGCTTTGCCTCTCCCCATGCTGCCTCTCCACAGGAGCTCAAGAAATCTTAACATCCCATCAAAAGCTAATTACATTCTGACACAGCAACTGGGGGCCTCAAGAGCTAGGGGGAGAGAGCAGCTGACATAATGGCTTCAAAATTACACGGAACATGCAGAGTATTTGGTGCTATGAAGTGCCAATGGTTCAGAGCAGCAGAGGGAGAAAGGAAAAGGCTAATGGGAAGGAGTTAGAATGGGATTTGTACTGCAAATCCACTCCAGGCCATGGGTCCATAACCTGATCCTGCACTTTGTCATTGCTTTCAAACACTGCAGCTCTCCTTTTGAAGGGGAAGAAGTTCCCAACCTTCCCCCTCCTGGGTCTCGTTGCCCCCATGGAATCAAGGCACCCTGGGAGCAAAGGGGTGTTTGTCTCCTCCTTTTCTGAAGCCCCTGAGGTCCCAGTGAACAGAGACAATCCCTGGCCTGTCTGCAGCCCCAGCAGAGAGGGGAGAGCTGAGGCCAGAGGGGAGAGGAGAAGTCTGGGAGCGTTTGGGCAAAGGATCCGACCAGGGCTGGTCACTGCAAAGCTGAACATGGGGAAGGGCTGGAAGGGACTTTCTGGGAAGTGCTTCTGTGTGGTCATCCCCTCCATGTGTGCTTCCCAGGACACATGCTGCTGGCTGCTCCTTGGGGCAGGACTTTGGGAGATGGGAACAGCCTGGAGCTGGAGGTGATGGAAATACTCACCTGGGGAAGAGAAGGATCCAGGCAGACCTTAGACCCCCTCCAGTGTCTGAAGTGCTCCAAGAGGTGGAGAGGGATTTTGGAAAAGGGCCTGGAGGGACAGGCCAAGGGGAATGGGCTGTGGGGCTGTAGTGTCTTCCCCCCCCACCCCAGTCCTGAAGACACTGCTCTTTCCCAAATTCCGCTGATCAGCTGCCTCTGTACCAATGTAATTCTTTCTTAAGGTTATTGGCTCTGCTCAGGAGTGTGGCAGGAGGGTTGTGGCTGACCAGGCAGCAAATTAACTGGAATTTCATTATCCAATAATTTATATGATGCCTATGTATTTTAGTGAGACATTTTCTTTAACAGAAGATGCCCTCTGTCCACTGACTATTTACACTGCTAGGCTCCTAGGGGCCTCACGTGATGTTTCCCTTTTTAGTGACCTTCACAGGAGAGAGAAGAATGATCTTCGTTTCCCTTGATTTTTATCATTAATTTTTTTCCCTTCTGCTTTGCAATGATTTATTCCTCTGGATTTAAAGCACTACAAGCTTAAAATTCCCTGTGTATATTGGTGTAGATCAGGATTCACACCCCAGGTGTGGCCAACGCTGCTGGGCAGCCCCAGGAAGATGCCAGGGTGGTTCTGTCCCTCGGGTTTGGTGGCCCCAAGACTGCAGGGCAGAGCATGGTGACAGAGGCTGACAGCACATGGGTGTGAGCTCCAGCCAGGAATGCCACACAGCTCAGCTCCTCGCTCAGAGGCCTTCAGAGATGCTGTCCCATGTCACAGATATGGTGGCACTGCCCCTTTGCCACCTGTCCCTCGTGGAATCAGAGCAGTGCAAGGCACAGCAGGGGCTCACCTGCCTCCCTGTGAGGAGGGTGGCACGTGGCAGGTCCTGGTGAGGACAGAGGGGTTCTGGAGTGACCTGGATGTTCCCTCTAGGTCTCTGAAGCTCTCAGCCAGCCCGCTGGCCCCTTTTGCAGTTCTCTGTCCTCCTGTGGAGACAGAGACAGTGGCAGAGCAACCTGCTGGCTCCTCAGGATGCTGGAGACTGAGCCTCTTTGAGGTTTTTCCTGGCTGAAGAAAACAAAGGCTCATTAAATCCATCTCGGAGCCCCGGTGACGCGGGGAGGTGACATCAGTGATGTGACTCACAAAACACCAGCAGCGGAAGAGCAGCACCCAGGAGGGCAGGTTGGTGCTTTGTGCTGCTGGGAGGGGGCACCTGAAGCCTGTGTGGGTGTCTGGGGGTGGGGGCTGTGCCAGGCTGTGCCACTTCCCCTTAGTGCCCTGCTCCCACCCAGGCATCCCAGGAAAAAGCCCTGCTGCAGGTGCAGGAGCTGGAGCTGCTGGGGGACACCTGGCACCTCCCACCCCAGGGCTGGGAGCCCATCTTGACACTGTCAGCACAGCAAGCTTGGGTCCATCTCCAGGTGCCCAGACTTCCCAGATGTGGTGCCACCCCTCCTCCTGAGCGCAGCAGGGACAACACTCCAGCTCTGGGTACTGGCAGTGGCTCCTTCCCTCCCCCATGGGAAATGGCCAGTCCAGGCTGGAGAGAGCTTCTGGCAATTAAAGTCCATGGATTTACAGCCCTCCTGGAATGGATCAACCCTCAGGCCCCACGGACAGCGGGATCCAATCTCTCTGTGCCCCACACACTGCCTGACCCACAGTGGGTCATTCAGAGCTAAACTTTCTGCTGGCTTCCCATCACAGGGGAAATTTTACCTGAGTTTGGTTGGGAATGAATCAGCTGCCACTAATGGAGGGCAAAGCCTCCATGGGATGACAGGCAGGGACGAGCTGTTCCCCTTCCCATCCTCCCCCTGACGGATTTGCAGAGCAGGATGAGTTGAGCATCTCCATTCCCAGTGCTCAAGGGCTCAGTGAGAGCCTCTCCTGGGGAGATAAGGATGCTCCAGAGCACCACGGCATCAGCTGTGCCAGCTGGCACAGGGCACAGTGAGGGCTGGCTGGGAGCAGTCGTGGCTGTCCCTCCCTGCCGAGCCTCCTCTTGTCCCAGAAGGACCCTCCAGCCCCCAGGAGGACCATGCCCTCGAGAGATGATTCATCCCAGCCCCGTTTCACAGCAGGATTGTCTCCCTGCTCCGAGCACTCACTTCCGTTTAATTAGAGCTGAGAGGAGCGAGGGTGTTGTGAGGGGAGGAGGCAGAGCGAGGTTTGACTCATGGTCTCGTCTCAGAGGATGGTGTGGGGGAGTCAAGGCTGGGGTGGTTTTTGTCCAGGTCCTGTCTGATCTCGTCTGCTGTTTTAGCCTCTCTGAAGGACACAGTGTCCTCTAGAGCCCCAATCAAAGGATGCAGCAGTGACAGATTGTGTTTCCTGGGCACCAACTGTGCCAGCATTGCTGCCCCGGGCTTGGGGCAGTGCCCACACTGAGCCCCTCTGTCCCGTCCCCAGGGGTGCCCTGTGCTGGTGGTGTTTGCTGAGCAAATATAATGTTAGTTATGGCTCAGCCCACTCCTGCTTTTGCAGTAGTGTGAACTGCCCCCAGTAAAGGGGGAATGGGGATTTGGCCTTGGGTCAGTAATAATTAGGGTCTGTACTTATTATCTCACAAGCTCAGTGGTCACTGACTCTACTGCTGCACTCACACCAACAAAAGGACAGGGTTCATCCACAGCCAAAATCCAGAAACACATCCACCTACAGTTCCCTTGGGCAGCTGGAGATCTCTTTGGTGTCCCTTATGGACATCTGGCTGCCCTGGCTCCCAGGCTGGGGCTACACTGTCAAATCCTTTCTGTCCCCACCATTCCCCACCACACAGTGGGAGCTGCTGGGTAGAACAGTTGGGGTTGGAAGGGACAAATAAAGGTTATTTGGTGCAACCCCCTGCAGTGAGAGGGGTCATCTTGGACTAGATCAGCTTGTTGATGGCCCATGGTACAGCCCAGAACTTGACCTTGAGTTGGGATTGCCCCAGACACCAGGCCAGGAGGATGATGGGCAGGAAAACTGCCTCGTAACAGGAATGAGACATTCTGGAGCACAGGGCTGCACCTCCTAGCGACAGTGAGATTGAGGCTGTGAGCCCCTGGCTGTGCCCTGATCTCTGCAGAAACTCAGGATGATCCACTTGTGTGTCGGCTGCAGGATCTGCCCCCGCAGCTGGAGCCGGCTCAGCATCCCCGTGGGCGGGATGAATCCTCCAGTGTGAGGAGCTCCTGCACGGGGGCTCCTCCCTGCCAGGAGCATTCCCGCTCCTGCAGCTCCCGCAGCTCCTGCAGCTCCCGCAGCACGGGCTGGAGTGGGCGGAAGCACCGAGGGAGGGATTTAGAGAGGTGGAGAGGAAACGCTGGAGGATTTCAGCTGCCTGGGAAGCTCCTTCCTGCTCACTCGGGCAGTTACCTGAAACAGAGCTGATCTGCCTTTGGGTTCCCTCGGTGGGAGATCCTCCTCGCTATGGTGGGAGAAGTTTTAATGAGAGGATTTTGGCAGCAAGGGAAGATCCTGATTTTTGCAGATGTATGCAGAAATCAAGTTTATGAGATGTTGTCTCTCACTGGGAAATTATTTTGTCAAATCTGTAAACAGATAGGTCTAAGGTGGTGACAGAAATTCACCTAAATCCAGATGCAGGGGTGTGGTGTGGGAAAAGCAGATGTTAAACCAAAGAAATGACCAAAGGAGTCAGCATCCTCACCAAGGTAGGACTGGAACAGGGATATGATATTTGCATTTTGGTAATCAAAGGAGAATCAGATCTCCAGATTTTTAGGGGTTTTGTGGTCACAACAATCTGTTTGGCCTGCTCAACATGGGCTGATTTCCACTAGAAGGTGAAGAGGAGAACTGGAAGCAATTACAAGCAATTCCCTCCCTTACACCTTGCAAATTACCAGCAATCAGCACAGAAAAATTTTGCAGCAGAATTGATAATGTTGTGAGGCTCCAAACTGGAACCCTACTGGTGATTTGGAGAGAGCTGGAAATTGCTTATGATCTCATGGTGTCAGGTGTCTCATTTATAATAAATAAATACAGAGAATGCACCCCAGACAATTGCTGTCAGATACTGGGAGTCATCAGCCAAAGAGCTCCCTTGGAATTTGGTATTTTAGGTCAGCTGGGTTTAACTTATTGGAAACTGCAGGCAGATAAATATCAAGGACTTTCTGACTCAGAGCTGTGGTATTCTGGAGACATTCAGTTGTTCATGTGGGGTTTGGGTCAGTGTGTAAATGAATAAATGAAGTGCAGAACCAAGCAAAAGCCACCTGCAAAATTTCCCATGAAATTAAAAAGCAAACCTTGGGTTGTTTTCTTTTCACTTCCCATGAATATCAAAGGCAGAGCTGCACTGGTGAGCCAGGCAGTGCGTTCAGAGAGTTCCTGGGAAGGGCAGGGCTCATCTGCAGCAGATGAAATGGAAATGGAGAAATCCCACTTTGTCCCTTGGTCCTGCAGGGCTGGAGATGAGACACGGTGGCAGAAGTGCTGCTGGAGGTGCCAGTGTGCCACCCTGCAATTTCCCACTGCATCCCAGCAATTCCAAACTCTGGTCATTTGTAAATATAATGTTCATGGTGGAAAACCTGATTTGCAGAACTCTGCTCGTGCAATGAGAGGGCAAATGGAGCATCCAGCCTCTCTGTGCCCCCTCTGGTCGGGATGGCTCAAACCTGGAGCCCAAATCCTGGTGCTGGAAGGCTCAGGGGCTCTGAACCGAGCTCCTCTGGCGCCAGTTCCACTGACGTCAGCACGACATCCTTGGCAGGGAATCTGCTCCCCAGAATTATTCCAAGCAATTGTTTAGTGAATAATTCTGAATAATGAAAATGCAGAGGGGAGGAATGGGGAAGTTGTTTGCTGTCGATTCACAAAAGAGGAGAAATGGAGGAATTTATCATGTCAATGATTTGCCTATGAATTATTCATTCACTTCACACAACAAAATAAAAATCCCTTTCTCCCCAAGCCCCCTCCCACCCAAGCTGAGGCTCGCTAGCTTTGTTTAATGTGTTTTTGATGTGCTGTCGCTGGTCGTGCCCCTGCTCGTGGCACGCGTGGCAGGGTCCTGCTGCCGGAGGGGACGAGCCCCGAGCGGAGAGGGGCAGCACAGAGCGGGGCTGAGCCAGAACCAAAATCCAGCCAGCCAAAAACCAGCGGGGCTGAGCCAGAACGCTGCCAGAGCAGCCAAAAACCAGCGGAGAGGCCATGAACAGCGCCTGACCTGCTACTGCTGCCCAGGGATGGGAGGAGACTGCACAGCCAGGGACAGCAGAGCAGAGTGGCACTGTCCCCAGATAGCAGAGTGGCACTGTCCCCTGACAGCAGAGTGGCACTGTCCCCTGACAGCAGAGCCATGGGGCACTGTCCCCGCACAGCAGAGTGGCACTGTCCCCAGAGAGCAGAGTGGCACTGTCCCCGGACAGCAGAGCCATGGGGCACTGTCCCCGGACAGCAGAGTGGCACTGTCCCCAGAGAGCAGAGTGGCACTGTCCCCGGACAGCAGAGCCATGGGGCACTGTCCCCAGACAGCAGAGTGGCACTGTCCCCGGACAGCAGAGTGGCACTGTCCCCTGACAGCAGAGTGGCACTGTACCCGCACAGCAGAGTGGCACTGTCAGGGACAGCAGAGGGGCACTGTCCCCGCACAGCAGAGTGGCACTGTCCCCGGACAGCAGAGTGGCGCTGTCCCCAGACAGCAGAGTGGCACTGTCCCCGCACAGCAGAGTGGCACTGTCCCCAGATAGCAGAGTGGCACTGTCCCCGCACAGCAGAGTGGCACTGTCCCCAGACAGCAGAGTGGCACTGTCCCCTGACAGCAGAGTGGCACTGTCCCCGCACAGCAGAGTGGCACTGTCCCCGGACAGCAGAGTGGCACTGTCCCCGCACAGCAGAGTAGCACTGTCCCCGGACAGCAG
>JAOTQP010000929.1:426578-439620 GCA_026413545.1 Cichladusa arquata
CTGGTGTCTGTGCAGCTCAGAGTACAAGGGGCTGGGGCTGGTCAGGACTTCTGGATCCTGTGACAACACTGGTCAGGAGTGGGTGGGGATGGTCAGGAGTCACTGGGGATGGTCAAGAGTCGGTGGGGATGGTCAGGAGTCACTGGGGATGGTCAAGAGTCGGTGGGGATGGTCAGGAGTCACTGGGGATGGTCAGGAGTCACTGGGGATGGTCAAGAGTCACTGGGGATGGTCAGGAGTCACTGGGGATGGTCAGGACTATTTGGGGATGCTGTTCAGGAGTCATTTGGGATGGTCAGGAGTCTTTGGGGATGGTCAGGAGTCACTGGGGATGGTCAGGAGTCTTTGGGGATGCTGGTCAGGAGTGACTGGGGATGGTCAGGAGTCTTTGGGGATGCTGGTCAGGAGTACTAGAGGTGCTGGTTGGAGCTCCTTCTGGGGGATGTGTTGCACCTGACCTGAGACTGGCTCTTGTTCAAACCTTTCAACTGCCTGGTGTTTCCCTTTGAGCTAGTGCAGCATGAGATGATTTATTTGGGTTTTTTCCTCCAGAAGGATTATGGAGAGAGCCGGAGGGGTACAAATGTGTTTGACTTTCCTGTGTCTATGTCAGGGTGAGTGAAGCTCACCCTAAGTCTGGCTCTGAGATGAAAGCCCATTTCCCCCTCCAGATGTGAAAGGAGTACACTCAGTTGGGAAGCCCCTAAATCTCCCCAGAATTCAGTTCCCTTCCCTGGAAGCTTGTGCAGTCCTGGGAGAGCAGGAGGAGCTGTCATCCCTGAGCTATTCACAGGCTGCCTGAACAAGGTCCTGGGGTAACACTGAAGCCTTCTCAGGAGGGCCAGAGACTCCAGAGGTCCTTGAAACCCCAGATTCTCTAACATTTGTAAAAACCTCTTTTTATGTACCTGAATCTTAAAGCATTTGTATACCTACCACAAAAAAAAAAAAAAAAAAAAGCCTATATCTTCCTGTTCCAAAAATTCCTCTTTGAAAAACCTGGGTTGGCCTTGGAATGGTTTTAGAAAATATTTCCCATCTGTCTCTGTCTCACACAATGAGGGAGTCAGTGGTTCCTGCCTGATACAACAACATGGAAAGATTCATGTTATGAGGTTTACCCCCCAAAGAATTTCTTGGCTTCCCAGTGCTTTGTTAATGTGCATTGATTATGTTTACTGCGCCGTTAGAAAGTCATTTAGGGATTTATTGGGCTGGCTTTAAATACTGAAAGTGAGTCATTACCCTGACCCACTTGTGCCTCAGCCTAAAGCCGAGTAAAGGAGGGTGAGACTTTGCCCCAGCGGTGAAAACCCTCCCAGGAAACTCGATTTTGAGGACAACAAATGAAAAAGGGCTTGTAAAGGCACATGACTGCAAGCCTAAGAGTGCAGGAATGCCTTAAATCCCTCTCCCATCCCCCTCAATCAGAGATAATAACAGGATAGCAACAGGAATTCTGGCTGGATGGTGCTGAGAGCTGGAGAACAAATCCAGCCATGCAGGCAAAGCCTGGCTCTCCCTGCCAGCAACGGGAGTGAGGGATTTCTCACTGAGGGATTTCCACTGGAGATCAATGGGACTTGGCTCCCTGCCTCCCGTCATAAATCTGAACGTCTCTCCTCACATCCAGACGATTATGGGTGAGACATGTTGGCAGTTTCCTTCAAACAGAAGGGAGATGATGGAGTTTTTCTTAGAATTTAGGATTTGGCTCAACTGGAATCACAGGATGGGCCATTAGCCAAGGAAAATGTGAACCCATTCTGGAAGGACTGTTCGTATTTTGGTGGGTTTTTAAAATTGCATTGCTTCAAGGCCATGCTGGGGGTTTCTGGCTGATAACAGGAGCAATAATGATGGTAGGACCCTGAGATGTGCATGGCCACTTTGGTTCCTCCCAGCTCACAGTCCAAGCTGGGAAGTTTGGCTCCTGCTCTGACAGCTCCCAGTGATCCAGGGATGAGCTCTGTGGTTGTGCTCCGAACACAAGCCAACCTTAACATTTCCATTTACTTTTGCATTCAGAATTGCTGGTTTTGGAGCAGGTGGAGTCCCCATTTTTCACTGGTGGACCTCTCCACCGAGATGTGGCATGAAATCCTGCAAACCTGGGCAGGCTGAGCTGAGCGAGTCCAGCACTGTCAGACATGGCTTGGATGGCTCCTCATCCCTGAGCCAGCCCAGGCAGCTCTGCTGTGATCAGGCCAGCTGAGGGTCTGTTCTGAATTACAGCACTTGGCTACAGCCCCCTTTTTCCACCAGTGAGCTTGGAAGTGCTCCTGTTTCACCATCCAAAATGCACATTTTTGCCAGGAGAAAACGCTCCACAAAGGACTCAGTGAAGCCCTGCAGCCCCATCCCTCTGGGCTGCAGGGATTGCCCTTAATGCCTCACCCCACAGAGAACTGGGCTGCCTCCAGGAACGAGGTGAACCAAAGCAGACTTGCAGGAAAAGCACAAGGCAAGTCTAATTGAGCTTTTCCAATGAAAAACAGAAAAAAAAATGAAGCAGAAAAAGAAAAAAAAATTCTAAACTTCCATAAGGAGTTTAAATATGCCAAGCCAGCAGTGTGAGAGGAAGCCCTGAACTTTAAGAGCTCTGGGCTCCTCAGGTCTCTTTACCCTGAGGTCCTGCAGGAGAGCAGCACACCTGGCCCCAGCTCAGGGTGGTTCTGGGCACCAGGGGAGCAGGTCTGACCCACCATGCTGGAGGGCAACACCACTGCTGTCATCTTGGAATGATGAAAGAGATGAAAAAGGAGTCCTTTGCTCTGGAGGGCTGAGTTCAGGATGGCTGTGCTGGAAAAGGGGTTGGTGGTGATAAATCAGCTCTCAGCCCTTCACAGGGGGTTGGGCTGCAGGCTGCTCCTTCCTGAGGCCAAAGCTGTGGCTGTGCACAGACGTTTCCACCCCTCCTTCCATCCCATCTGAGCCACCAACCCCTCCTGGAGGCACAGAGGGACAGAGGGAGGGCCAGCACAGGGTTTGCCAGGGCTGGTGCTGAGCTCAGGGAGGCTCTGGGCCAGGCTCTGCTCGGCTGCTGGAATTCACCACAGCCCCAGCAGCGTCAGGGGCACAGCCTGGACCAGGCCAGCCCTGGGCACCAGCACTGAGCTCCAGATTTCTGGAGCTGGGAATTCTGCACCTGGTTTTGTGCACTCACCTCAGTGCTGAGTTGTGGAGAAATAACACCCTAAACCAGATGATGCCATCTGGGGAGGACCATGGGATATACTGGATTTGACCAAGATTTTTCCATGCAAACATCCGTGCTCTGCTGGGTTTCTGTAAAGCTGGAGATTTCTGCAAAATATCTCCCCCTGCAAGTGTTTGAAGTGTACATTTCTTCGGGGAAGTAAGAACAAAATACTTCCCTCCAGGCTGATGTTAAACTGTTTTGTCTGAGTTACCTCAAGTGGAGCTTTTGGGGTAAAAATTGTCACCTGAAATGTTTCTGACAGAAAAATCAGAACAGATTTAGTCAAAGTATTTTGCAAATCCACGTTGAATTGTGACAATGAACAAAGGCACCTCTGCACAACACCTGGCGTTCTGCCTTTCAACAGCCTAAAATTGAAATGAGTCTTAATTCAAAGAACTTCTTTTTTTAGACACTTAATTCCCTTTCACACACTTGTATTAAAGGAAAAAAAGATTTACAGCCTAAAGAACAGATTTTATTCCTGTCAAAATGCTTTTTTCCTGGTTATTTGTATTTTCTGCAGCCAAATGAGAACTCAGGTGTTTGTGTGCCCCTAGAGAGATGCTCAGAACAATGATGTCCTCAAGGAAGGTTGGATCATTTTTCCTCTGTGGCTTCTGGGGTGTGACCCCCAGCCGTGGTGGCTGTCCCCCAACTCCCCAGGAGTGTGGGCAGAGGCGGGTTGATGCTTGCTGTGCCAAAATGAGTTGTTTTGACACATTCAAATGGAAATTGCACGGGATTCTGGTTCTCCCGTTATTTTGTTTCCCTACGTGTTTTGAATTTTTCATCCTCATTTGGGACGAGCAAATGTCAAAACAGCAGTTGGGGGTTTTTATCTGCTGCCGTCTCTCTCCGAGGCAGTGTGAGGATGCTCTGGTTTGCTCCTCGTGTCACCCACGCTCGGCAGATCGGGAGCTCTGAGCTCTGCTCCGCCCGCTGACGGCATCGCTGCTCCCGGGAGGGCTTTTCCACACACCTGGGAATCGCCTGCTCTCCCCTCCTTTATGGCAGGCAGATGCTCTGCAAGCTTCTCCCAGCCAGGGCTGGCAGCTCAGCCCGCCTGGGGCTGCCCCCCTGGCGGCTGCTCCGACCTCAGCTGCCACACCTGGAAATGGGGGAAGCGCTGCCCGAGCAATCCCCGCTGCGAGGGCAGCAGGGGAGGGGATGAAGCACTGGACACGTCTTCCTCATGTGGCTTGAACTGGTCCGTCCCCATGGCAGGGGAGCACAAACACAGCCTGGAGAAGAGAAGGTTGTGTGGAGACCTCAGCGCCCCTTCCAGGATCTGAAGGGGCTCCTGGGAAGCTGGAGAGGGACTGTTCATCAGGAGCTGGAGTGGAAGGACAGGGGGGAAGGGGTTCAGACTGACAGGGGAAGTTTAGGTGAGAAGTTCTTCCCTGGGGGGGTGGCAGGCCCTGGCCCAGGGTGCCCAGAGCAGCTGTGGCTGCCCCTGGATCCCTGGCAGTGCCCAAGGCCAGGCTGGACACTGGGGCTGGGAGCAGCTGGGGCACTGGGAGGTGTCCCTGCCATGGCAGGGGTGGCACTGGGTGGGATTTTATGGCCTTTGCAACACAAACCACTCCTGGATTCTGCAATTCTGTGAAAGCCCCCAGCTCACTGTCAAGGGCAGCCAACTCATTTTTTCCAAAAAACTTTCTACACAGTTACCTCTGGCCTCAGTCAAACACAGATGCTTGAAAAGGCCACACCACAGCATCACGTTCCCCAAATTCATTTCTGTTCCAGCTGGGTGCAGGTAATTGTGGGCAGGGAGCTGCCTGACCTGAATTTCCTCTCTCCCTTGTCTGGAGTTTTGCTCTGCTGATGCCTAACTACATCCAGGCCAGCGTTACTGGTGGAGCTGGGCTCCAATCTCAGCTTCTAAATAAAGCTGTTTGCGTGGTGTGGGGAAGAGGAATGAGCGGCCACAGCCCCATTAGCGCCGCGTTGGGAGGTAATGAGTCCGAGAGGAATCCTGCATTCCGCGGGCCGCTTGGCAGAGTCGACCTGCTTGTAACAGTGGTTTATCGAGCTGCATTTTTCCCTCCTCTTTTTAAAGTTACTAAATATTTTATGAACATCTGTAGGGCAAAACATTCGCTTCCCTCTCCGCACCAGCCCTCGGTAACTCACTCACTGCTTTTACTGCGCATTAAATTCTTTATGGGTGTAATTGTGAAACTTTCCGAGGTGCTTCCAGGGCACTCTTTGTCAGCGTCCCCTCCGCGTGGTGACATCCAGCACGAGGATGAGCAGCTGAGTGTTGTGCCTCTCCCTTTGCCATGCAGGTGGCGATGATGGGGAGCCGGTTCAGCACAAACGCAGCCGAATCCCCGCTCTGGGGCATTGTCCGGGCTGGACCCTGCCCCGCCGGCGGGGAGGCAGCGACAGGCAGGGAGGACGTGGTGGCTGCAGGATGCGGGCGCTGTGCTCTCGGGAAGGGTTTCCTTGGCAGGGGCAGCATTGCTGGGGATGATGGATGTGCACAGCGACGAGTCCTGACACATCTGCGACTGCCAGAGCCAGGGGAGCGCCGTGCTGGGTGCCTGGGGTGCCTCTGCCTCCTCCTGAACGAGTCCAAAACTGGCAGTGGTGTAGAAGGGAGGGAGACAGGGAGTTCTGGTTGTGACCCGCGTGTCTGAGGGGTTGTTTTGGCTCTCCACAGGGAGCCCTGGGTTCCCTGCTTCGCCTTTGAGGTGTTCATAATCCACTGCACGCTGCTCTGACATTCCAGGTAAGGGAATAGGGTTGTGATGGAGAAATGGATCGGGACAAACAGAAATGTCAACATCTGCCTTTAATTCTGGATGATAACTTGTTTGACTGTTCATGTCTCTCTGATTTCCCTTTCCAGCTTCAGGGATACATGGCAGGCAGGAGCAGCCAGGGAAAAAGGAGCTCCAAGGGAATGCTGAGAGAGCATGGCAGAGTGCAGAATAGTTTTAAAAATATATAAACAGAGGTATTCACACTGGAAATGTCATCCCAGGAGTTGCTGCCCTTCTGTCTAACACTGAGAGTGACATGGACAGAACCCCATGTCCTGCTGCTTTCCTGCTGGGAAAGGGGACTGACAAAAGGACCTGAGCCTGCAGGGAAGGGTCCAGGCCCCAACTTAGGGGCTTTGCCTTCTCGTGGGTGCTGTACCCAAGTTTGGCACTGGGAATTTGGTGTGGAAGAGTGTGTGAGCAGAGCTGGGAAAGCCAATTTGCTGAGAGGGACCCCGGCTGCTTCTTATATCTGGCAAAACCTCCCGCAGCACCTCAGGGGAGACACAAGCTTGAAATCTTAATTAAAAAGCAGAAAGCAGGGTTTCATGCTAGGCTGATATTGTGACTCTCTTCCCTTTATGGACAATTCTTATGCAAGCTCCTACTGTGTCTGTGGAATTGCTAATTTAAAGGAAGTTACAGATCTGTGCAGTGCAGGGCCTGTGTCAGCAGTGTTTAACATCAGGAGATCGAGGTGTGTGCTGATCCCTTTCGTTGTTAGGAACTTTCTTTTTATTTCTTGCAATCCTTCCTTTCTTGTCATCCACTCCAGAAAACACCAGAAGGAACATTGCCACCACCTGTGGTGCATGGAGAGAGCACCAATAAACCAAAGTGTCACCGTTCAGCACTAAGCCCTGTTCATGGCCAAACAGTGACGGGGTCTGGATCAGCAGGGGACATCACGTGGGGGCTTCCCAGTCCTCAGTTCCCCTCTGGAAATTTTCAGGGGGAACAGCACAGTGCATGAGCATCTCCAACCACAGAGGCTGAAAACAGGATTTGAGAGAGACCTGTGGTTTATGTTTTACTTGATCCAGGCCTGATGGACATTTTGGAAAGCCAGATTGACATGATCTAATCAGAGCCAGTCCACAATCAGCCAGATGGGACAGAGCTGTTCCACCTCCAGCTGAAAACGAACCAAGGATTTTGGCCTCTGGAGATGGTTGGCTTTCTCTTCCTGCCTGATTAGGGAAGTACAAGCTCCTCTCTTGAGGCACAACTTTGAAAAATGTAATTTAATTCCTTTCGCTTCTCCATCTTTTTAAGAAAATAATTTCTTCTGTCTTGTTAGATCAGGAACCTGATAGTGATGGGAAAATTTATGAGGTCTGAAAACAGAAACCTTTGGGATGGTCCTAATAGGAGCACCTTTAATCAGAATTTGGGAGATTTTAGGGACAGGCTGTACCTTATGGAGATAGATGACTTCGGAGAGATCCATCTGGGGGTCCCTTGGGCACCTGGGCCCTGCCCCACACCAGATTTTGGCCAGACATGACTTGCACTTCCTGGCAGAGATTTAAGAAAGATCTGAGTTCAGCTTGGTGCCAGCAACAGATGAAATCCAAGATAACTTTATCTGTGCCCTTCTGGAGGAAGGACGTTCAGACAATGTCTGATCTGACTGTGAAACTCATGGCAAGGCCAGGGCAGACCAAACACAGAGATGGGTTTGGAAAGTCATTAGAGAAATGTGGCCAGAAAAGGGCCATCAAGGGCTTTTAAACACAGGTTACTCACAGCTCCATCTGGCTCAGGAAGGCCTTGAGCTGCAGATGGCCAGAACTGGGAATAGTTTATGGCCTGTCCTGCTCCTGTGCCAGCCCTCCAGGAGATTGGCCTCGATGGACTTTTGATCTGATCCAGGAAGCTCTTCTTATACCCTTATCACAAATGGCCACTGAGAAATGAGAAGAGATTGATCAAAATGGGAGCTGGGAGGAAATTCAGGTTGCATCTGACTTTGTTGCTAGCTCCTTGCAGGAAGGCAAGGTTTGGACACAATTTGGGTCTTTCCCCTTGTCCCAGAGAGGTTCAAACTCCATCCTGTGACCCAGCTGGGAGGACACACAGCCCAGGAGTTTGCAGAGGGTACAGGTCAGGGCATGGAGGAGAAACCTCCTCCCTTCAGCTTGTGGGGATGGTGCTGGGGGTTTTCTCTGGGAGCTGCTGCTCACAGGGGTCTGGGAGAGCTGGAGCATGTCCAGGCTGCCCAGAGAGTGAGAGCACAGGCGTGGGCTGGTGCTGGTCTCAGTCCAGCTGCTCCCAGACAGAGCAGGCCAGCGAGGAGCTGTTGATGGATGAGTCTATCATCTCACTGAAGCGAGGTTTGCGTCTGCCTTAGGGCACGGCTGTAAATGAGCCCCTAATGGATTCTGCTCCTAAAGCTTCCCTGTAATACAGAAATAGCTGCATCCCCAGACATGGGAAAGGGGGGCAGAGATGGATACACAGAGGGAAGGGATGCTGGAGCCCCGCAGTGGTTAACAGGGCAAGAAAACCCCTCCTGAAGCAGCTGGGGTGATGCTGAGACTGGTGAGACACTGGGAAATGGGAGATGTGGCCACCCCCTCCCTCACCCCAAACTCTGCTTTGCTGCCACGGCTGCTGTTGTAATAAACACCCCTGAGGTATCAGTGCCTCCCAGACAGCCCCCACACTTGGGATCAGCAATGCAGCTTCTCCTGCCTCCCTCCCCTTGTTCCCACATCCCTGCACCTCAGCAGCCTGGTTTGGCTCAGATATGGGATGGGAACAGGCGGTGCTTGTGGCACATGGGAGACCACGTCCTTTTCCAGCCGGGACTGTGCTCCTGGTGCTCCCTCCTGCACATCCACCTCCGCATCCTCCCTGCTCTCCTGCTGGGTTAAACAGAGGCAGACACAGCTCCATTGCTTCTCCAGAGGGAAGGACTGGAAATGCTGAACAGCTCTGCACCACTCCTGTGTCTGCAAACAAACAAACAAACACACACATGGCGAGTGCTCTGTGGGGATTCCAGCACCTCAAAGCTGTCCTTGATTCTGGAGCTCTGGGATAGACAGAGCTGATCCTGATCATGCAAAGGACTCGGGTTTGGAGTCACCAACGCCAGACTTGGAGGAGGCTGCAGGAGAAGGTACTGGCATAGTGGAAGGTGGACTTGGATGGTCTTTAGAGGTCTCTTCCAACTCAAATCATTCTTTCATTCTGTGATTCTCCCTTATCCTGGTAATGCTGTGGAGCAAAATCCCCAACTCTGTTCAAGTCAAGCAGGAGAGAAATCCAGGAGCTGATTGCAAACCTGGTTTGGGCAAGAGGAGAGGACCCTGTGATGCAGCAGCTCTGGAGTTGCTTCCCAGACCTGCTCCCCTTTCTGCAGCTGAAATTTGCCTTTCAAATGCCAACCCCTGCAGGTGCAGCAGCTGCCCCTTGGCTGCTCTGCTGGCCCAGGCTCAGCCCCGGCACTCGTCCTGGCCACACCACCCTCCCTTGAGCCAAAACTGGAGTTCAACAGGGAAAAACTCTGCCTCTCACTGCAGATCACAGGGATGATCTTGGGTCTCGTACAAAGGCTGGCAGACGTTACCTTGCAAGGAATCTTTTTAATCTGCAGATGATTCCCTTCCCCTTGCCCTCCATCACTTTTACGGCCCCGCCGCGCGGGCGCGTCCCGGCGGGAGGTGGGAGCCCAGCCCGCGCTCCCGGCAAGCGCCCGATTCATCGCCGCTAATTCCGCTCGCCATTCGCCGTAACAACAATAATCACAATGAATTAATTCGGTGTTAGCGGAGAAGGAACAGTGGAACTGCATGGGAATGGTGCTGCAATCAAATCAGATACGTGTCAATTCAAAAGAAGATCTCTTTATCTCTTTAATAGCTTTTTTACCTGCCTGGGACTGCAGTTTATTCTCAAGGACGGGCTCTCATATTAATATAACTTACAGCTGTTCTAAAATGTTTTCTATCTTTCACAGCTTGTTCTAAATATTTTAGCAAACACAAAGTGGGCTTCTTTCTTTCATCCTCCCTTGAGATGAGGCAGAAGATGATAAAAACCCTCGTTTTCCCCACAGCAAATGTACCTTTTTATAGCTTATTGGGAATCAGGCAAAATGGATCAATTAGGTGATCGTGTGGAGCAGCTTCTTGTTTATGAGGTGATAACTCCAGGCAGAGAGGAACAAACTCTCTGGGTGTTTATTTGGAAGATGTATTTTTACAAGGCTATTAGGGAACACCATTTATTATTTACACTGGCTAAAGGTCAGCCTAATCAAGGACTTAATGAAAATGGGACATGGATGCCAAATTTAAGGTCTTGTCCAAAAGTTGTCCTCCCACTTGAGGCTTTCCCAGCTGCTCAGTGATCTGGGGAGGTTCCCCTTGGGCTGGGGGAAGGAGGGAGAGGGGACAGATTGCAGGGATTGTCACCTCCCCTGAGACAGGACCTGGAACCTGGGCCATGATGGAGGACAGGGATGAGGATGCTGCATCTGTTCTGTTCACGCTGCTGCCTTGGGTCCCTCCAAGCTCTGGTGTCTTTTTCCTGATGCTCCAGGGAGTTTGTGACCAAGCCAACTGCTGTCATTGTCTCCTCTCGGTTTGGGGGTCCTGTCTCAGGAGGACACTGTCTGGTGATACTGTCCTAGTGACACCAAGCACCTGCAGAGATTCCCCATCGCTCAGAGGTGTGAAGTGCCCCTGGAGGGGTGGTTACTTCCACCCCAGTGCTTTGCAGAGAGGAGGCTCTGGGTGGGAAGAAGAGCTCTGACCACATGGAGATGTCAGAGAACACAGCACCCCCAAGGACAGCTGAGCCAGAGCCCTGCTCTAGGGTGACAAACCTCCTCTGTGGCAGGTGACAAACCCACCTGTGCTCCTGTTTTGCCCCACGCTGTGCAGGAGCCCCTCTAGAGGCTGGCATTAGGTCCCATGAACTGGCCTGGAGCGTCTCCCCAGCTCCTGAGGCCCCCCAGCCCCAGACAGTGACGCAGCTGCTGAAATTCGTCCCGTGCAGCCCCGAGCCATTCCCTGCTCTCGTCTCTATTTTCTCGCCGTCATCCGGAGTCGCACATCACGGGTGAAATATGAAAGAAACAAATTAGAATTACCTCGCTGGTGTGACAGCGAGGAGAGCTGCGAGTAGGGGAAGCTGAATGGAATGATAAATCCCATCGCTTAAACCATGTAATGAATTTTCCCGGAGATTTGTCTCAGAGTAAAGAGAGGGAGAGGAGGGGAAAAGTATGAAATTCTCCTCGGATTTTGCAGTAGGGTTGCAGGCAGCTCTGACTGAAAAGTGTAAATCTGAAGAGTTCGTGCCTGCAGTGCATCCAAATAAGTTCCCCTTCCTTAATAGTCCTGGGTGCAATTTTCAGTGAAATGTCAAATCTTTGCCTCCACTGGCATTCGGTCTAATAACATTATTTTGTCCGAGGAGCCTGGAGAACTAATGTGTTTCAGGAATAATTCTGCATCTAAATATAGGAAAGAGGATTTTTTTGCATTACAAGAAAATATTTTTGTGCTATGAGGGACTTTAGTGGGGGCTGGAACATCCTTTGCCACTGATTTGTTGGATGACCTTGGATAAATCACCGTCCTCTCTTGCCTGTCTGTCCTTCCCTCTCTGAATGTCTCATGGGTTTAGGTTTCAAGGATTTTAGGGGAGGGACCAATTTTTGTTGGATTTTTAGGATTTCTGGAAGAGTCCCTAGGAGTGAGATGCATGTGTGAGCACAGCTCCAGCCAGGGAAGGAAAGACACCATGTCATAGACTCTTTCCTTGGAGGGTGTGCAGGGAAACAGGCAAGAAACATGAAGAAGTCAGAGTTTTCCTCAAAAGCAGAGGTCAGGAACCCACAGGCCATACCTGAAGTAACCTCCTGCCCAGTGAGCTCCAAAGAAACACAGATTTAGAGAACGGAAATCCCAAATGTTGATACTGGTTCTCTAAAATACCTGTCCCAAGGCAGGAGTGAACCTGTCTGTCTGGAGATGTGTTCTGAGGGCTGCAAAAAGGACACCCCAGTGCATTTCTACCAAGGCTGCTCCTGGAGCAGAGGCTGGGAAACCAACCGAGATCTTGCCAGCCCTGGGGAGCTCCTGGCAGGATGAAGATCTCAGTTCACAACACCCAAACTCAGTAAAAATGGGCTCTCTGTGACATCCAGGCTGTTCCATCACTGCCAGCAGCTCCGAACCTCCTTTTCTCACTGGAATATTGAATTTATTTTTAAAAAATCCTTATTTTTTCAAGAGAAGCCCAAAGGAAAAACCCTGCAAGTTGCCTCCTGGGGGAACAGACCACAGAACATGAACAAGCTACAAATACATGCCAGAAAAAATCCATAAAAAGTAATATTCCCTGAGGTAAAAGGAGAATATTCTCTGTGTTCAGACCATGCTGTCTCACCTCACTGCTGTTTTCATTCAAAACTGGGTGTTGGCTGTCCTGGCCATACCCAGCCTGAGGGGGTGTGCAGGATGCAGCAGATTTGAAAGGACTTCTGAGGATTCTCTGCAAAAAGTGCATTTTATTATTACCAAAAAAAGAGAGAGATGATTCTTACAAATGAGCCCCTCAGGTGACTGGTGCAGCATCACCTGGCCAGGTGTCACCAAAGAAAGGAAAGGTTTTCATGCAATTTCTGATTGCAGTATCCCCTCCTGCTGTCTCTGCATGAGAGATATCCTCTTTGATTCTCAGACTGTTCTAGGGGAGGCTTAGGCTGGACATAGGAGGAATTTCCCCATAGAAAGGGTGGTCAGGCCTTGGCAGGGGCTGCCCAGGGGTTTTGGAGTGCCTAGCCCTGGAGGTGTCCCAGGAATTCCTGGGTGTGGCACTGAGAGCTCTGGGCTGGGGACAAGGTGGGCATCGGGCACAGGTTGGTCTTGGAGAGCTTTTCCAACCTCAATAATTTTGGGATTCTATGATTCCATCTCCCTCCAGGTGCCATCTTCCTCTTGCCCCTGCTCCCAGCCAACACTCCAAGGCCATCCATCCATCCATCCATCCATCCATCCATCCATCCATCCATCATCCATCCATCATCCATCCATCCATCCATCCA
>JAOTQP010000929.1:468204-482767 GCA_026413545.1 Cichladusa arquata
GGAGCCTTCTCCTCTCCAGGGAGCACCCCCAGCTCTCCCAGCCTGGCTCCAGAGGGGCTCCAGCCCTGCAGCAGCTCTAGAGGGATCGATCTCCATCTGTAGAGAAGGACCTTGGTCCCTGGAGGTGACAGAGTCCCTAAAGGACCTTGGTGACCCTCACCCTGTCACACCCTCACCCTGCTCCTTGACCTCTTGTGATCCCACAATTGAAGGCAAATTGAAGATTTTGTCTCCTAAACCATGGCTTATGAGAAATCTGAGCAACAGCTGAGTCAGTGCCGGCCCAACTGGAGGGGGAGCTTTTTCTTCAGAAGGGCACAATGTCACAGCACACTGAGAGCTGGTGTAAAAAGGGAAAACAGGGATAAAAGGAGCAGTCAGAGGAAGAAATCAAGTGAACAAAGCTCATTTCCTTGAGGTATTTGAGCTTCTGATCAACTCTAGTATCTGCAAGCAGCAGAAAGCCTTATTTATATATTATTTATCTTTGGCTTAAAAAGAAGCATTCTCTTGTGTGACAGCTTCTGCCTGGATTTTTGTGCCATCTTCTTTTCTTTTCCCTGTGTTTGTTTTTTTTTTTCTTCTTTTCCTTTTGGGGGATCTTAACAGAGCTGCTCTGCCTCTGTTTGCTTTTGTAGACACAACTTCAAGGGCTGACCTTGGTGTAACTCCTGTCCATGGCCTCGGGCTCTGCCTTGGCCCTGCTTCCCCTCCTGCCCCGGCTCTGATCTTCCTGGAGCTTCGCTCTCCACGTCCAGGGGTGCTTTGTGATGCTGACTGGGGAGGGGTAAAGTGGAGCATGTTGCTGCTGTCCCTGGAGGAGAACTTCTCATCATTGATGTGGAAAGTGGAAAATAAAATAGACGATTGCACTCTTTATCTTCAGGGAACAGTTTTGTTCTCCCCATCCCCTCCCTGCAGATATGAAAGCATTTCAGTGCAGGGCAGCTCTCGGAGCACGGTGAGGGGAAGTCAGTGCTGAGAGCAGCAGGCACATTTATTCACAGCACAGGTGACTTGTCACCTGTCTGTGCCATGGGTGCTTTTCCTGCTCCCTGACAGCCCCTCAGACAGGGCGCTGTGCCTGGAGTGCCACGGCTGGGCTGCTTCTTGCAGTCATTAAACCTGGCTGGGAAATGGTGAGAAAAACCCAATTGCTCAAGTTCAAAGAGGCCTCGGAGGTGGCACATCAGGGCCATTAAACAGCATTGCTCGGATTGAAGCAGAGACACATCAAAGGACAGCAGGGAGGAGAAGCTTACAGGCGTCCCTTGCAGGGTGTCAGGAGTGCCCTGTGCCTGTCCCCCACTGCTGTGCCAGGCACCCTCCCACACTGCAGGGAGAGCCCCTGCACAGCTGGGCACAGCTGGAGAGAGCGGCTCACCCTCGGCACAGCTCTGGCCAAGTGCAAAATGGGCATTGGTAGGTACAAAGCCTTTGGTTTGCCACTGGGAAAGGAACCCAGGCAGCCAGAGTCGGGAGTGTAAATCACTGATAGGGACCCAAGAACCCTTCCAGATCTATATTTAAAAGAGTGAGGTAGGAAAGGCAACCACACTCCCTCTCTATCCATCAGCTCTGCACAGGGCTGCTTATCTCATCTATCTCCTATCTCCATCTCCTCCCAGGCTTTTCTCTCCCCATATCTGCAGCACCATCGAGCCTCTAATAATTCCTCTGTGTTCCAGCCTCACTTCTACAAGGGAAGAATCCCAATACTGAGACCTCTTTTCACTCTTTACTCATGTACAGGAGGCCTGGGAGTGAAATTAGGATCAGAGCTGCTGACACTGAGCTTTATCCTGCCCAGGCAGGTCCCTGCTGGTGGAGGTTGTTGTGATCCACTGGGAAAGACCTCGCACCCCGGCAGCTCCAGGTAAGAAACTGCTGCTGTTCCCCTGTTTGCCTTGCTGGAGTCAGGAGCAGGAACACTGGGATGCTGTTGAGAGGGTCAATATATTTACAATACAGGG
This sequence comes from Cichladusa arquata, assembly GCA_026413545.1. NCBI lineage: Eukaryota > Metazoa > Chordata > Aves > Passeriformes > Muscicapidae > Cichladusa > Cichladusa arquata. Next base: position 470,178 of record JAOTQP010000929.1, read on the forward strand.
TAAATGTCAGGCTGCTTGTGCCTGTTGGGACAGCCGCCCTCGGTGTCACAGCTGTCCCTCATGCCCTGGGGCTGTTACCTGGGGGGGCATCACAGCAGAGGAACAGATGGGGTTTGATACATCACAGCAGAGGAACAGGTGGGGTTTGATACATCACAGCAGAGGAACACGCCTGTGAAGGGCTCAGAGCTAGGGTTCCCTGATCTGAGGCAGCTTTCACCTCACACAGCTGGCTCTGCCCACCAGGCCAGGGATTTGCAGCTGAAATGCCATCGGGGTTTGTATTCCCTTATCTCTCAGTGAGCTGAGATAGCTCCTGATTCCTCTGCCCTCTGTGGGGCCCTGTCCTCGTGGAGCCTGGGGACAGGGAAGTGCCATTATCTCCCTGGTGCAGCTGGGGAAAGCTTCACCACAGCCCAAATCCCCTCCTCCAGGTGCAGGATACACACGGCAACATTTATTTATTTATTTATTTATTTATTTATTTAGTTAGTTAGTTAGTTAGTTAGTTAGTTATAATGCAGTACTTTGTAGAGGGATGGGCATGAAATTCATCCTGCATCACTGTCCCATAGGAGGTGAGAATCCTCTGCTTGGGGAGGAAGCAGAACTCAAGGTGTGGATCCTTCCTGAAGCAGCCCTCAGGAATCACACCCTGGGAATGTCTGTGTGCCCGCTGCTGTGGAGGTAGGGCTGTCCTCTGCCTTAAAAACACCTGAAGCTGGGTGAGATGAATACCTCTGACATCCATGGGAATGAGACTTGGGGTTATTCCTGGGATCTTTGGGGTCTGACTGACTCAGAGGGGCAGGCTGGGAAGGAGCAGGCTGCTGAGCACTCTTGGCTCCTCACAGATCCCTCACCACTGGCTGCCCCTCCTGCTCCCAGCAGCTGCCCAGAGAGATGAATTCCCCTCTGAAAATACCTTTTTGTGCCATAGGCTTAAGTCTAAAGCCTGACCTTAAGGTGGGAAATCTGCTTTAATTAGACAGGAAGTCCAACTGATACCTTCACTTCCATCTCTCCATACTGGTGTTTCCAGCAGCCTCTTCTTGCCAGAGCCTTTGGGAATTATTTCAAACCAGCACAGTGGAGGGCAGGCACAGGAGTGTGGGTGGAGGCTCGTGTGTGGGGAGGTGTGAGCTGAGTATTGATACAGAACTTTGGTGTCGTTCAGACAAGTTTGTCCAGGCAGCAAAGTTCACATTTATGTGCAAATGAGGAGACAATCACACTGAACTGGAGGGAGAGGATGCTAATGAATGTTCTGCCAGGCTTTAGGAGAAGATATTGCCCAATGCTGTGGAAAATTAAAATTTGTTTCTAATATGTATGGTAAATTTAATGCTAAAGACCAAAGATAAATGGGAAGGGAGTTTAATCCGAGCTGACCCCATTTTTGCTGGAATGTCATTTGCTGTGGTTTCTGCTCCCCCTCAGAAAGCAAGAGACACTCTAATTAGTTCTTGCACTCTGCACGTAAGTTATTGTTCCCAAACACTGAGAGGAGAAGGTGGGGGATGCTGGGAAAGGAGCAAGGATCCACATCCTGGATCCACAGTGCTTCCAGATCACAAACCCAGGCACTGGTGCTGCAGAGCCTCTCCTGACTGGCAGGAGGAGTTCTGGGTGCTGAGTGCTCTTGTGGAGGTCAGTGCTGTGAGGTGTGGTGGCCGTGGCATGACTGGGATTGAATTCACTTTGGGATGAAAGGAGCTGCCTGACTAAAGAGGATCTGGAGTGTGCAGGGCTTGGCTGGTCTGAGGTTCCTTGAGATGGATCCAACTTTCAGCTTTTTCAGAATTTAATGTGCTGCCCACACTGCACACACAAATCCAAGGATCCTCTTTTGCATTGAACTGTGAACTCACATAAACTGATCCAGCTATTGAAAAGCTGGTCTGCAAAAAATCCCTTGCCAGGGAAAAGATGAAGCCAGAGGACCCCTTCTAGCCTTTATTCTTGGAGGAAAAGATTCAGAAATAACACAATTTATGGAAATTCCCTAGGAATAGATCAGAGTTGGACTTTATCTTCCTTAAATAACTCCCTGTGAGGATTAGGGAAGCTTTTCCTTCAGGATGGGTTTTCAGCCACGGCCCAGGTCCCCCCAAGGCACTGAATTTGCAGAGCTCAGGAAATGCAAGGGTGGTTAAGGTGAGGCTCAAAGAGCAGCCCTGGCACGGACTGAGCTCCCCTTGCACATCTGCCGTGCTGAGCTTCCCCTGGCAGCTCCAGCAGCTGGGCTCCCCATGGAAATGAGCCTGCCCACCCCTGCTGGGGCTCAGTGAGGGCAGCAGCAGCAGCTGCCCCGAGTCTGCAGCTCGGGTGAAAGGCCCAAACTCCTCTCGGGGAGGTTCAGGTGCCTCTGTGCCCTGCCAGTGGAATTTCACTGGCTTGTGGCTGGGACAGGTTATAATCAACCTGTCCAATTTCAGTTTCAGCCTCGGCTACGTGTGATCTGTGCTTGTTTTTTTTAATGATCTGCTTTATTTGAATGGTGAGAGTGCCCTGCTAAAAGAAAATCCTCCCAAAGCTGTTTTCTCCAGGCAACTGGAAAAGTTCCTCTTGCAACTGATTGTGTTCAAATGGCAGTGCCCAGGAGAGACATGCTAAGGGAGAGTGGTTCCTCCTAAAGGGTTAATTACTCTTCGTTGGGCTGTCTAAGAGGAAATGGCATCAAACAGCCAACCCAGTTACCTGTGTGGAGAGCTTCACTTGGGAAATGTGATTTGGTCCCTGGTGGAGAATTGACCACTCCAGGACCTAGAGAAGGGTCACTTGTGCCTGGCAAGAAGGACTCAGTCCTGAGAGATCATCCACACAGAGCCCTGCAGGGAAAGAACTGACTCCCTTCAACAGGAGATGGGCTCCAGACACTTCACTGGGGCCACTGGGCAAAGCCAAATCTTCTGTCTGGAGCTCAGCTCTGTGAAATGAAGGTGGCACTCTCCTTGTTAGCTCCTCTTGTCACCCCTGATTGCCTGGGAAAGGCACAGGGTGCCTGAACACTCCAAAATCAGAAGTGAGAGGTCTCATTTTGGTTAAAAATAATTTAGGGAATAATTATAATTCCTTGCTTCTGTATGAATTATTGGGAAAGGGGACACTTAGACTGTGCTGGTGGTCACCAAATGTTTTTTCAAGCGGTCACATGAGCGTAGGTGTAGCTGCCACAGGATTTTTCTCTCCCTGAAAAGAGAGGCCAGTTGGATCTGGAGCTTTGGTGGCAATTGTGGTGGTTGGACAGAGAGCCCCAGGCCTGTGAGGTGTGAGGGCAGCAGGAGGGCTGGGGCGGGGGCCAGCCCAGCCCACGAGTCGCTGTGGGGTTTGCTCTGTGCCAGCACCTCGGGAAATCTGGTGGGGAGTGCCAGCTCTGGATGAGGCTTGGCAGGGATGATCTGGAACTGTGTGTCACCATTACAGCTCTTGGCTTCCACTCCCAGCCTGCCAGGAGCGTTTTGTCCTGGGGGTGAGGACATGATCCAGGAGGACACCTTCCCCAGCCACCCCAGGCTCGGCCGTCCCTGCCCGTCCCTGCTCCTGGCACGGGGAGCTGGGGCTCTGCTCCATGCCAGGTGAATCCACAATCCAGCATTTTCCCCATCCTGCAGTGGCTGTGGGAGGTGTGTGGGGTGGGCAGAGGATGGCTGGGGTGTGCTGTGTCAGGGCACCACTTCAAACCACAGCAAGAACCAGCTCGACCCTGTAGAGTTTTATGCCGGTGTAATTACCTCTTCTGGGCACAGGGGATATTTTTAACCTGCTTGCCTAAGGAAATTAAGCTTGTATGATGATGGAATGAATGCGTGAGCGTTCCTGCATGTTTATTCTGACCTTAATAATTTTTGAAGCCATTGGCAGTTTCAAGCAGATTTGATGGGGGAGGAAACAGTCTCATGTACAATTAAGGTTTTATCCACACTGTGAAAACACTGGTCAGGTAGAGGAGAGAAAGCCCATAAATGCTCCCAATCAGCATTTCTTGTCTGAACAACAGGCCAGAGCGTGGGCTTCTACCTCACCAGTCATCAAAGGCTCCACACCAGGGGAGAGAATTTAGCAAAACCCATTGGAACGGCAGGAAAGGATTTGATCGGAGCTCGCAATCAAGCATGAAATGCAGATCTTGGGGAAACAGGGCTTTGTTATTCTGTGTGCTGATGGGACTGCATATTAACTGCTGATTAGTTGTATCAGCACAAAGGCAAGAGTGGATTTAGCTGGAGGTATAAAGCCACTCGTGTAGCACAGCTTGTTCCTCTTCCCCACATAAGTGCATTTGTGTCAGTCGGGCTGTTTGCTGCACTCGGGGAGTTAATGCTGCTCTCACTCCGGGGCATAAACAGGGCTTAACAGCCCAGAGTATTTCACATGGAGATTTCAGTGCTGGGGTAAACCCAGCCAGCTGTCAGATTTGGTTCTCTGCTGTACTTAAAGTGACATGGATTAGGACTGGGGAAGGGAGTTCTTAGGGCAAATTCTCTGCGTTGCTGTTCCTCAGAGGCTGTCATGGAGCTGTGCTGGGGCTCAGCCTGGGGGGTCCAGAGAGACCCCCTTAATCCTGCCCTGAACCCCAGCATGGCCCAGTGTCCATAGCCACTGTCCTTTCTGCCTCCCTCACAGCTTTTCAGGGGGGTAACCACATCCCTCTCCCACATTTTGGAATGAGCAGCAGGCACCTGCATCCCCCCAGCTCCCCAGCTTCTCCCTCAGGTTTTCCTCCAGGGAGAGATCCATGGTGATTACATGTTCCTCAAACATGCACGGGAGTCTTCTTAAAATTAACATGGTCTTCATTTCATTTAGCATAACTCACACTGGGGCTTAATACAGTTTAGCAAATCCACTGGCAATTTCAGCTTTTGCTTAATTCAGATTAATTTTGCAGAGAGTCCCTGCACGGACAAATCTCCTGAGGCCCCTGACAGCAGCCAGGCTTTGCCACATGTGGCCACAGGGACACACTGGGTGGAATTGGCCAAGATGTGTTTTGTTTACCCTCTTTCCTGCTCCCAGCTAAATGATGGGCAAAGACCTTCCAGCTGCACCAACCCTTCCAGCTGCACCAACCCCTTCCAGCCTCCCAGCCAGCCCAGTTAAAGCTGAGTGCATTGCTGGGGACAGTGGGGTTACACAGCTGAGCCCAGAGCAGCTGGGGGTGGGAAATGAAGCTGCAGCTCTGCCTGGCAAAGCCACCACAGCTCCGAGGTGAGAAAGCTGCCATAAAATCCAGTGCCAGAAGGGATTTAATGGGAATGCTCCAGATCCCAGGCTGGAAACCATGGCATCTCCAGAGAAACAACCCCACTGCAGGGCAGCCCTGCTGTTCCTGAGGTTCAACCCATTCCTGCCTCCAGGGTGATGGGTGATTTCTTTGCAGAGAGACTTTAATTAAGTCACTGGGAGCCTTGTGGATCTGTGTCAGCTCTGCACACCCCATGGAAACACCCCTTGTCCTGCTCCTGCCAGCTCAGAGCAGCTGGAATTGCACCAATTCCAGCACAGCAGCTTTGGGATCATCAAAGCTTTCCTGGGCTGTTCCTCAAGGGCCTGTTTGCCATAAACCAGCTGGGTGAAAACCACGGGGAATACTGAGGAATAACATCCTTGTTGGACAGCAGCACCCTTGGAGCATCCTGGCCAGAGGGAGGTGTCCCTGCCCATGGCAGGGGTGGAACAGGATGGGCTTTAAGGTCCCTCCCAACCCAACTATCCAATGATTCTCTGATGATTTAGGATAAGAAAACTCCTCTCTCTGCAGGTGCTGGCTTGTGTTGAATCAGAGCATCCCAGGAGCTGTCTGTATTCCAAACTAGCCTTACTCTGCAGGTGCCCTGGACCCCTGGATCCAGCAGCTCCATTCTGGAGCTCCAGCTGCCATTCCAGGACTCCTTAGGTACCAGTGCAAGGTCAAGGTGTTCCTCAATGTCTCCACTGCTCCCCTGGTGCCTGCAGGATGGACCTGCCTGCTCCCCTGCACGGAGTGAATTAAAGGCACCACGGAACTCGTTCCATGTGCAGCTGCCTCAGAGGGAGCATCTCAGCACTGGGCAGCCCCGGTGCTCATTAAAGCCTCAGACTGGAAGGATGTAATGAGCTGCTTTTATGACAACAGTAATTCCTTCCTATCACACTTGGTGGCTGTGGATTCACGGGGGATGCAGGAAGAGGGAAGATCAGAGCAGGCTGGAGCTGTGGGATGTGCTGAGGGTGGAAAAGCTGACACCAGCTTGTGCTGGTGACAGATGAGGCAGAGCTGAGGCAGGAGTGGAACATCCCCAGGTCCCCTATAATGCTGTCACACTGACCTTTTAAAAATATATATTTGAACATTAAAAGGCACCCTCTGCTTCTGGGTTCTGAACATCAGCAGCTGTGAGGGTGGTTTAATGCCCAGGGATTGTTGGATCCTTGCAGAGGATCCCCCAGGCTGACCAGGAATGCTGGCCACACTGAGGGGTGTCCCTCTGTGACTTGGGGACACTGCTGGGACAACGCTGGCAGGCTTGTGGCAATGTCCACACTCACTCCATGCTCACTCCATGGCTGAAGGAGGGCAGGAAGAGAGAAGCCTCAGAGGATGGAGCCTGGAAGAGAGCCTGGTGCTCTCCCCACAGTTTTAACCCTGGGCTCTCCCCCTCTGTCTTTCAGGCTGGTTGTAACCCAGGAAGTTTTCTAAATTTGTGCAAAGGGATAGTCCATGATTAACAGCCATTTTAATAAATGGCTAATCAATTTATATGGGTTGCTATAGAGTTTAATAAATCAAGCCCAGGTTGATTATAACCATGGCTTGTGGCCATCCTGTAATACCTTCCTCTGATGTGCTTCTAATAGTCTGGAACCTCCACTGCTGCTGTCAGGAACTCATTTAAAACACCAGGCAGTGTTTTTTAGCATGCTAAAAGCACAGGGTGAGTAAATATTCCTCTCTGCTTGTAAGTCACATTACCCTTCATGGTGGCAAATTTGGGAGTTTGGAAATACCCCCAGCAGGGGTATTTGTGAGCCCTTCCCAAACCAGGAGCCTTGGCAAGGAGGGACTTGTGGAGCTTGGAAGAGAAGCTGGGAGAGAGATGTAATTGTAGGAAATGCTGAGATGGACTGGGGTCCTGTGAGGTCTGAGAGGGGCCAGGAGAGAACCCCTGGGAGGGAGGGAATGGGGAAGGGGACAGCCAGACCCCCTCCCTGGTCTGTGTGCCCACCCTGCAGCAATTCCAGTGCCCAGGCTCTGCAGGGAGCTGGAGGCTGCCCTTGGGCCTCACTTTCCAAAGTCATGGCTGGATTTATCCTGAACTTCTCGTGCCACAGAGTCCCAGGGCAGCTGGGGCTCTGGAGGTCACCTGTTCCCCCAGGGCCACCTCGCTCAGAGTGTCACAGGGTCACCCTTTAATCTGCTTTTCCTGTGACCTGTAGCCACACATCCTCTGTGCAGCCACAGGGCACGTGGGAATCACACTGAGGGATGCTGATGTGACTGGACACAGCAAGGAGATGGAAAAGGTCTCTCTGAAAGGTCTGACTTTGCCCACAAACACCCAGGAGGGACTGGGGGCCATTTCATGGCCTGGATGGCCCAGCTGGCACCTCGCTGTTCCCAGAAAGTCACCCTGGCTCTTCCTGAGGCCATGTCCTGCCAGCCAGGGGGACAGCACTTTTCCCACGGAGAAACAGGAGTTCAGCACTTGAACTGCTGCCTCAGAGAGCCAGAATTTCTGCTGTTCTCCAGCCCCTGTGTTTTCAGAGCCATCGAGACAAAAGAGAATCATGGTCCATTAAAAAAGCCAAGTCAACTGTGAGCCTGAATGTTTAAAGCCTCACAGCCAGTAGGGTTTCCTTTTTTTATATTCCATTTTGTTTTTCTTTCCAGCTTGATTCACACAACTCGTTGGAAGAAGCTTCATCTGCTAAATATAGTCTGAAACCTGTAGCTGCCTGGAAAGAGAAGTGTGGTGATTTCTGAAAAACTCCAGCCTATAAAAGCTGACACACAGCCCCTCACACTCTGTAAAAACCATCTCCTGGTGGATTTATTAGTCTTAGGCAACAGCAGTTGGTCTGAAAAGAAAATGTATTTAGCCTTTCTTTTTAATTGTCCCACTGTTAACCTGTCAGTTCTACACGGGGCTGTTAATAATTCTGCTTTAAATGTCTCAAAAGAACTTTCATGTTTAAATATTAAACACTAAAACTTGGGTACACTTAGCAGAGAATGGAGGCAGTGCTCGGAGCAGTAAATGTGGCTCAATGCAAAGTCCACTGGAGTGCCTGGGAATTGTCACTCGGCATCCAACGAGCCCAGACACAGCGTAGGCTGCAAATCCTGATCCCAGGGTCAAACCCTCGGAGCTTTAACCAGGCTGAGCAGTGGGGCTTAGCCTGGGAAGGACCTGGTTAGACCTTCAGAGCTGGGCTTTACCTTCAGCTTAAGGTAAGATGCACATTGAGGGGCAGAATTCATTAATTAGGCTGAGCTGACTACACTTTAACTGCTTCTGCAGGAGGTGAACACAGATCCTGGGCCTTGGAGGAGTTGTCAGCTGGGAATCAACTCCCAGTTTGTTTAAACAGTAGTCCTGTGTTAAAAGCCATGATTTGATACCATCTGCTGGATCTAAAGCCTTTCTCCTGTGGCAGGAAGATGTTCCAGCCTGGCTCACACCTGGCAGCTCTCACCCTCCCCTTCCTTCCCAGCAGGGGTATTTGTGAGCCTTTCCCAGTGGGGGTATTTGAGGAGTCCATGTTCTGTGATGGAGCAATCTCGGTGGCACCTCCACACTTCCCTTGGCAGGAGCCCTGCAAGAGCCTTGTGGGCTCTGCTCTACCCCCTCCAAACCCAGGACGAACTTCCAGAGGCTTTCTGAGCCTGGCCAGGCCATCATGAACCATTCACACGAGTCAGGAGAGCAGGACAGGGGGGCTGAGCACTTCCATATCCCTTCTTGGCCCTTCCAGTCAGGATGTTTGCATCCCTGGGATGCCAGGGGGCAAATTCAGCATTGCTGGTGAAGGTGGCACGATTCAGAGCCTCTCAGGTTTCCTGAGGCTCCCTGAGCACTTACTCCTATCTGCTGATGCAGAAAGCAATATAAATAAGTGTAATTTATGCACCAAATGAAAGGTGCGAGTAAAAAAACTCCCAGCCTAAAATAACCTCTATGTGGGGAAAGGGGGAGAGAACTGGAGACTGAAATTTGTGCCATGTAGAGCATCACTCTGAATTTGGCCATGGGCCTCAAAGCTTTTAGAAATAAGGAGTAAGTTTATTTAGGGGAGGTCACAGCCAGCTCTGCTCCCCTCTCCAGGGCTGTGGCCAAGGGAGGCGAGGCTGAGCAGGCTGAGGAGCGGGGCTGGTGCTGAGCCGCTGGATCTCCAGCACTGCTCACACCTGTGCCGGGCAGAGAGGAACCAGGGCGGTGCTCAGGGCACCAGGAATGGCCATTGACAGCACTGGGAATGGCCATTGACAGCGCCAGGAATGTCCATTGACAGCACCAGGAATGCCCATGGACAGCACCGGGAATGGCCATTGACAGCACCAGGAATGGCCATTGACAGCACCGGGAATGGCCATTGACAGCACCAGGAATGGCCACGGACAGCACCAGGAATGGCCATTGACAGCACCAGGAATGGCCATTGACAGCACCGGGAATGGCCATTGACAGCACCGGGAATGGCCATTGACAGCACTGGGAATGGCCATTGACAGCACTGGGAATGGCCATTGACAGCACCAGGAATGGCCATTTCAGGGCACCAGGAATGGCCATTAACAGCACCAGGAATGGCCATTGACAGCGCTAGGAATGGCCATTTCAGGGCTCCAGGAATGGCCATTGACAGCACCGGGAATGCCCATTTCAGGGCTCCAGGAATGGCCATTGACAGCACCGGGAATGCCCATTTCAGGGCTCCAGGAATGGCCATTTCAGGGCACCAGGAATGGCCATTGACAGCGCCAGGAATGGCCATTTCAGGGCTCCGGGAATGCCCATTTCAGGGCTCCGGGAATGCCCATTTCAGGGCTCCAGGAATGCCCATTTCAGGGCTCTGGGAATGCCCATTCCAGCCGGGCCAGCAGTCCCCTCCCAGCTCAGCTCTGAGCTCGCTTTTCCTCACGCTGCTGCTCCCTCCCTGCACAGGGCACGTCTTTCCCGGCCAGGTGGCTGCTGCACTATCTGGGATTTATTGCTATCAGCGCTTTGCAGTGTCCTGAACATTCCCCAGGCCGGTGTCACCCTGCCCGATGCCCACTTAGTGTCTGATTGTCCCTGGAGGCAGCGCTGCCGGCGATGCCTGACCCGCCGGTGACAGGGCTGCTGTGCCCGGTGCCACTGCCGGTGTCACACTGCTGTGACACTCCGTGCCTGTGACATGTGCGTCAGCCCCAGGGCACCGAGCTCATTTGGAATATAATGAATAAATATCCCCGGGTTTGAAGAGGGGAGGCTGTCAAAGGCTTTCTAAAAATAGTTGGTAATTGGCTTTGTATCAGGCTGATGATTGTCTGCGACGGTCTCTCAGAAGTCTGGGAGCCGCAGCTCCCTCCTGGTGCATCCCTGTGCTCCGGAGCTGGGCTCCAGGGCACTGGCACAGCCTCTCCCAGCTCCAGCACCCAGCAGAGGATTTTCCTCAGCACAGGGCAGTGCCCTGCTCCTCACGGGATGGGAGCACAACCCCTCCACCGCTCTTCTGGAAGTGCTGTCGCTGGAGGCACTGGGGACAGCTCAGAAGGGTCCAGACCAGGAATCCCAGGGGATTTACTGCCCCTGATCCCCATGATTTGGCTGTGCTGGCTCCCACCATTAACCCCTCAGCTCCAGAACTTTTCCCGCTAAGCAGCTTTGCTTTGGGAAAAAAAAAAATCTTAAAAAAGCAAGTTTCCTGGCTGAAGTGTTTGTGCCAAGGGCAGAATCTGATCACAGTGGGAAAGGCCTGATGGAGACTCTGGTGAGTGGGAAGGAGTGGGAGAGCTGAGCCTGCTCCTGCCCCATCAATCCACAGAGAGCCCAGGGCCCCCCAGCTCTGCCCTGTGGGAGTCCAGAGTATTCCTCTGGCTTCCCTGGGAGCCTCAAGACCCCCCTGGCGGGGTCCCCAAAGACCCTCGAAAGAGACCCAGGTGTCTCAGGGGCTGGATTTAGCTCCTTGGAACAATTTACCAGCATTGAGAGAAGAAATGCAAGCCACAAAAGTTAGTAAAGTGTAAATTAAACTGATAGAATGTAGATAAATAGACTTTTGGGGATGTTTGTGATAATGGACATGTGGCCAAGATGGAGAATTTGGGGTGTGGATATCTCTTCCTCCTTCTCCGTGTCATCCACGCTGGGTGACACGCTGGCACTTTCGGATTGGATGGGGACAAAGCTGGACGGTTTAACAAAGTTGTATTGTATTGGGAAATAACTGTAAATACCTAGTATGTAATTTAGAGTATAAAAGGTAAGTCCTGCCTCTGCCAGGCAGATCCTGCCCTGGACGCCTGGCGAGCAGACCGCTGTTCACTGGACAAAGAATTCCTGAGATAAGAAACAATGAACAACCATGAAAACCTCTCAGAACAGCCTCCTGCAGTCTCTCATGGGTGGGCAGGGAAAGAGCTGCGTTCCAGAGCACCTGCATGTCCTGCTGAGGTGATCTCAGGGCTAAGGAGACACCTCGGGTTGTGACACTGTCCCTCTTCCCAGGCTCTTGTCCCCATGGCTTTGGGGCGTCACTGCTGCTTTGCAAGCCTGTGGGATGCAGATGTTCCTGGAGTGGAAGGTGGCAGCTGTCAGGAGTGTGAAACACCGGGAATGCTGGCAGGGAGAAGCTGGCTTGTTCACTAGGAAATGCAACTAAATAGTTACTGAGATTTACTTTTTTTTTTTTTTTTTTTTTTTTTTAGGTTTTCCTAGATTTCCTCCACTGCCCAAAGGACTCCGGCTGGAGTGAGCACCTTTTGCATTCACACAACCTTTAGGATGTTCCTGCTGCTGTTTCCACTGTTGTTCCATGGCTAAGGCTGCATTGTTGGGAAAAAAAATATGGAAATTCAGTTTTCTCTCGAGCTACTTAAAAAGCTTGAAAAAGCAGGAGGAGAATGGAAACACGAAGCACTTTGTTTTTGGGAGTAGTCCATGGTCTTTTCAGATGCTGCAGATGTCTGGGAGCTTTGATTTTCTAATTGCTTCCCTTATTCCCTGGCTGTGAGCTGTGCATCCCATCCTGCCCATGGAATGCAGTTTGAGGGAAAGCTCTGGAAATAGTCTGGTTTTACCTGGCTGCCTGGGAAAAGGGGACCAAAATCCAAACAACTGGGGCTTTAAAAAGGAGGGAGAGGGCAGAGAGTGCCAGGAGACAGGGAATGGCTTCCCAGTGCCAGAGGGCAGGGACAGATGGGATTTGGGGAAGGAAATCCTGGCTGGGACTTGAATGGAATTCCCAGAGCAGCTGTGGCTGTCCCTGGATCCCTGGAGTGTCCAAGGCCAGGCTGTGGATGGTGGAAGGTGTCCCTGCCCTTGGAATGGGATGGGATTTAAGGGATTTAAGGAATTTAAGGTCCCTCCCAACCCAACCCCGTCTGGAAATCAGCCTCCCCAGGG
>JAOTQP010000929.1:537328-555648 GCA_026413545.1 Cichladusa arquata
ATCAGCAGTATGAACCCCTGTCCATGGTTCAGCACCATGAACCCCTGTCCATGGATCAGCAGCATGAACCCCTGTCCATGGGGTCAGCAGCATGAACTCCTGTCCATGGGGTCAGCACCATGATCCCCTGTCCATGGGGTCAGCAGCATGAACCCCTGTCCATGGGGTCAGCACCATAAACCTCTATCCATGGGATCAGCAGCATGAACCTCTGTCCATGGGGTCAGCACCATAAACCTCTATCCATGGGGTCAGCAGCATGAACCCTGTCCATGGATCAGCAGCATGAGCCCCTGTCCATGGGGTCAGCACCATAAACCCTGTCCATGGGGTCAGCACCATGAACCCTGTCCATGGATCAGCAGTATGAACCCCTGTCCATGGGGTCAGCAGCATGAACCCCTGTCCATGGGGTCAGCAGCATGAACCCCTGTCCATGGGGTCAGCAGCATGCTCCAGCTCCCTTTCCACTCCTGGTGCTTTCCCATGCAGGCAAGTGTGGGTTTGCAGTTTAACCCTGGGAACACATTCCCTGTGCATCACCCCCCATGCTGGCTGCCCTGCTGGCATCACATCCACACCAAAGCACTTTTTGTCCCCCTGGCATCTCTCCTATCAGCTGTGGCTGCTGGGAGAGCAAACGCTGTGTGTGCTGAACCTGCCTGGGCCTCCCCAGGGCAGGGACGCCTCTGCTGCTGCTCCAACATCCATCCCCTCCTCCCTGTCCCACCTGCAGCTGGGGAGGACAGGAGGCCCAGGGTGGTTCTGTTCCTCCCAGACCAGGGCACTGCAGATCCACATTTCCCTGCACCTCTTGCTGAGCACTTCTCTCCTATTTGGATTCTGTTCCCTTACAGCAAAGCTAAAGGAGTTTTCAGCTCCACCTCTGTTGCTTTGCCAAAACACTTTGGAGTTGCTGAGTAGATGAAACCAGAAATTCTTTTTGTGTCCCTCTCCCCAAGCATTTTTAATAAATGAGGGGGCCGCAACTAACACAATCTCGTGGGTTTTGTCTTCTGCCTCTCACTGCCCATGGGCTGAGCTGGGCTGGGAAAAGAAGGCACCAACTGTGGGCTGCTCCTTCCCTGGCAGTAGGGACAAAGAGGGAGGGAGCAAGAGGCATTCTGGCCACACGTGTCCCATTCCAGTGAATTTTAGAGAGTTGTAGAGAGTGATCCAGGAGGGACCAGATATGTTACTCAGAGCTGTAGGGAATCCTTGTTACAGGGTTGGGAGTAAGTTCACACAGGCTGAGAAACAGTCCCCTGAAAAAAAAAACCAGCCCCCTGGTGATGCAGGGAAGGAAAGGTCGGGCTGGAAAAGGCAAACTGGGCTGAATGGTGATGGAAGATGAGCAGGGGGATGCTCCAGCACTGCTGCCTCAGACTCCACAAGCACAAACCCAACCTCCTCAAGCAGGTGAGCCCTGGGAGTGCAGAGTTTAATGCAGGCACTTAACTCTATAATCATATTCCTGTTATTGTTATAGCCCTGCTGTGCCTGCTCTAGCTCTGCACCTTTGATTCCAATTGCCACTGACATTTGGAGAAGTGCTGATTCAGTGGAACTGCATCTCCCCCACTCCTGGGGAGAGCTGGGAAGAGCTGCAGCTCTCCTGGGAGTGCTGGAGACTGGCCAGGCACGTCCATGCCCCTGGCTTTGACATGGGCTGGCCTCTGCTGCTCCTGCCTGCTCATTCCAGGCACAGGGGTGGCTGCTGGGGAACAGGCAGCTCCTCCCTGGGGTTCCCAGGCTGCTCCCCCACATCTCCTGGAGCCCCCTGCTCCCTGCAGCTCTGCCCTGCCCTGGGCAGCTCCCACAGTTCACAGCCCCACATCTGTACCTCAGCCCCAGGCACAGATGGCAAACGTGGCCAAGGCAGAGCCCAGAGCACTGGGGCCATGAGCTGAGCACGGAGAGAGTTTCAGCACCCAGGTTCTGGGAGCAGCCAGCTCTGGAATGGCTCTCAGCACTGAAAACTTGGTTTTGCCTTGAGCTGCAGTCTCATCCAAGATTGTGTAAATAACTCCAGAGCCAGGAGCACGGGGCTGGCAGGCACAGGCTGCTCTCCTCCCTGGTTCCCTGGGCACAGACAGGGCCAGCACCAGCACAGCCAGCACTGGGGATGGGGTCAGGGGTGCAGCTGGGCCCACCATGGTCCCACTGGCTCTAGGGGCAGCAGGAGGGCACTGCCCCATCTTCCCTCTCGGCTGTCTGTGCTCCCCTGCTTAGAGAATGCTGGGGAAGATGCCCCAATGTACACACACATATTCTCCTTGTCACCATTTTATCCATGAGTCCACCCATTTCTACATTAAACTTTCATTATTCAATATTCTATATTATTCTATAATCTCTGTTATTGTATATTCTATATTATCATCTAATCTATATTATTCTATAATCTGTGTTATTCTATAATCTATATTATTCTATAATCTATACAATTCTATAATCTGTGTTATTCTATAATCTATATTATTCTATAATCTATACTATTCTATACTCTGTATTATTCTATACTCTATATTATTCTATACTCTATACTTACCTTATTTTTCTATCAATCCTATCTTTAATTATTCTACCAACCTCCAACAATCCCCCAGCTAAACCCCTGCCCTCTCCCACCTGTTTCCTTGCAGATTTTTATGCCTTTTACTCGATTATTTTGCCCATCTCAAGCCTTCCTATTTTCTTCCCTTCCCTCTCCCGGAGGCCTTTGTGTGGGGGTGAGTTGTATGAGGCTCATTTGGAAATGAAAGCCACGAACAGGATTGTGGTAATTGTCTGTTACATTGCTCCTCGTATTTACCTCATTCAGCAACTCCCGACTTGATTTGACAATGAAAGTTAATGCTCTGGTATATATTTTTACATTTTTATATACATATGCACATCTTTATGTATTTTCCCTTTTATTCCTTGATTAGAACTGTGAACATTTTCAAAGATTAAAGTGGAGTGAAGTGCCTGGCTGGGATCTTGCTGCTGGCTGCAACATTAGCTTTAATTGCCTGCTAATAGCTCCAAGCACTGGGCTCCATCTTCCCATGAGCAGCCAGAAATGCCATTCCAGGAGAGATCTGTGGGGTAATCGTCCCCGTCCTTGTCACTCTCCCGGGAAGCAGCCTGGGATGCTCCCGGGTGTGCAGAGCCCCAGAACCTTCTCTGACATCTCAGCAGACGCTGGAGATGGATTTTTGCCCAGCCTGGTCCCTTCCTGATGCCTGGAACCTCTGACCTTTCCCTCCTCGTGTCCCAGCTCTGTCTGGCCCACGCTGTCCCCCCACGCTGGGTCTCAGCTGCATTACAGACAGAATGGATTGTCAGAGTCGTGTCACCCCTCGAGGGCCAGCTTGTCACAACACCTCAGTGCCTGTGTTGGTCTCAAGAGCTGTGATGGAGAATCCCATAAATACTAAAAGCCTTTGGGTTTGAACCACCTTAAACCCCATCCCATTCCACACCTTCCACTATCCCAGGCTGCTCCAAGCCCCATCCAACCTGGCCTTTGTTAAGCAGTTTTCTCACTTTTGCCATCATTCCAGGGGACTCCCCTGTCACAGGCACATTCTTGGTGCACAGAATTTTGGGGCCATTTGTTTCCGTGTTCTTGTTTTGTTTCAAAGTGCTTTCAAGAGTGGCTCATTACAACTTTCAGGGTTTGTTTTCATTTCCTTTTCAACTTCCCTTCTCCAGGATCCCTTTATTGTTGGAGACACGTGGAATTTCAGATGTGAAGCCTGTTAGAGGCTCAGTGAGAGGGGGTTTGACTTCATCAAACCAAAATGACTCAACAGAGGTGGAGTGAGCAGCTTCAACAACTTCCACAGAACGGGGTCAGGATTTTCACTACTTTGGGACCTTCCAGTTTGAGTTGTTAATGTGCATGTGGTCTTGTTGCTCTTATTTTGAGGTTTGATGGCCTTAAAAGATTAAAGCAGAAATAGCAGAGCTCCCCATGGGTCTCAAACCCCCGGTGATCCTACAGACTTCCCTCCTTGCTTTTGGGATGGGGTTCAGTGACACTGTAACACAAGTTAAAACCAGGCATTCCCAGAGTTTGCTCTGCAAGTTGAGGGTCTAAATACCAAGATCTGGAAGAGATTTTTATCTTCTCTGCATCCCCTGAACACCTCCCAGCTCTCCGTATTTTATATTTCTATAGGAGACGGGCTGTGAGGATCTGGGAGAGAGGCAGGTCCCACCTGGAATTTCCCAGGTGTCCTGGTCTGGGAACAGTTCTGGGGCTGGGAGAGCCAGAACCTTTGGCCATGTTCCTTTTTACAGTGATTTGCAGCTGAGTTAGGAACTGGAAAAAGTGAATGAAGCTAAAATCCCCATTAAAATGGAACTCCTTCTCCTGTCCCCAAAGGGCTGAGGAGCTCAGGAGTGAGGTGCAGCTCCCTCCCTGCCCAGGCCAGCACTCCTGGGTGTTCATCCCAACTGAACCACTGGGCTGAGCCCAGAGCTCACAGTTCACCTGGGCAGGTGACAACAGGGACAGCTGCATTTATGGAGTATGAACCCATAGCTAAAATGACCCTGAAATGCTGACTGTGCTCTGATGAACAGGGGAAGAGCTGGATTTGTCCAGCAGCGTTGTCCAGGACTCCCTGGGAGGGCTGGCAAATGTCAGAACTGAGACTGCACAGAAAAGGAAAGGGGCAGGAGAGGCTCTGGGGGGTCTGGGGGGTCTCTCCTCTGCCTCCAGCCAGGAAATGCTGCCCAGGGCAGCCCTGCAGGGCTGGGAGTCCCTCCCTGAGCAGTGCAGCCTCTGCCCCTTCCCTGCACCATCAGCTCAGCAGCAGGAACAGCTTCCAACACCTGGCTGCTGTCAGCCCAGAACCCTTCCTGCTGCAGTTCAAGCCATTTCTTCTTCACTTTGCACCAGGGCCACGAAGAATGAATTCTTCCCTTTTCCTTTCTCCTGTTTGAAGGTTGTTATCTTGCCGTCTCTTCTTCAGGCCAAACAGTCCCAGTGTGTCCATTGCACCTTCAGGCTGTGTCTGCAGGGCTGCTGTCAGCCCCTGCTGCAAAGAACAATATTAAAAACCAGATAATTCCTGATTATGTCCCAGCCAAGTGACTCAAGGTTTATTCAGTCAAATTTTCAGGCAGGTCTGCACTTCATTGTTTTGCCTTTTGGGTCTCCCACTCCTGGCTTTGGACTCCAGCCCTCATCCAGATCCTGATTATTATCTCTCAGTCCAAAGCAAACCTGGACCTTCATTTCTGAGGAGTCCTGGCCTCATTCCCTAAGCTCGAGCCCAGCTTCCTGAGAAAACACTGGGTTAAAAATAAACATATTTATCATCATTTTATCCCAGTTCCAGGTTCTCTGGGAAAGGTTTTGACCGTAATGAGGGGAGAGGAATCAATCCTTGGAGGTCTCAGTTCCTCTTCCCCCACTGCAGGGAGTGACTGGCTCAGAGCTCATCCCTCACTTTTCCAGCCTGATTTTGGGCAGGTGATTCCCAGAGGAGCCCAGAACCATCTGCCAGGCCAACCCCAAACTTCCAGCCTGCCCTGCTCCTTGGAGGAGGCCAGCACTGAATCCTGGGGCTCCTCTGCCCCACAGATCCCCTCAGAGTACATTCTGTGTATTTTTATTGTTTATTTGGTATTTTTATTTTATGGTTTATTTTGGTATTTGTTCTAACCCAGTTATCCCTCCGTTCCCCGTGTGGGCAGGGTAAAGCTCAGGCCAGGCTGTTCTGGAGTCAGTAAAGACCTCATTGAACCTGCAGGGAACACTGGGAGCTCTACCCTGCTGTGGAGATGAGCTTCCCCTGGAAATGTCACCAGCCCACCAAAGGATATCAGCAGGAGGTCTTGATTTAAAGTCTGGATGGAACTTTCCGAGAATTCTGCACCCTAAGGAATGCTGGACTCAGGAGGGGGAAGGCTGGGAGGATTTGGGAGGCAGGAGAGTTTGAAAAGATGGATTTACTGACAGGCAAGTCCAGGTGGTTTGGGGCTGGTTTTTTGTCTTTCTCCCCAGCAGCAGGTTTGGGCTGGGGCAGATGTAGGAACCAGGATTAAATCCAGCTCCTCCTGCCCATTCCCACAGCTGGATCTGGGTGCCAAAGAGGTTTTGCTTTGGGCTGACTGGGTGTTCCATAACTTCAGGAAGAGCAGAAGCAGAATCTAAGAAGGGTTTCATCCAAATTTTTTTTTTGCACCACACATGGTGCTCACAAAATCCCGAATTTAATGTGGTTCGCGGGGATCTGGAAATGAGATGTTTTGTTTTGCTTCCTCATCTTTTGATGACAGATTAGGGAAATGTGAAGCAATTTCTGAAAGGAAACTGGAAGAAGCGAAGCTCTGAGAACACTGAATTCCTAAATGCTCTGGAATATTTTAAAGTGGCAGACTCAGGGACATCAATATGGATTGACCAAACATTTTGGTTCAAGGAAATCTGCAGCTTTGGCACGAGAACAACCCAAACACAGGAGTGGGAAAGAATTCCCTGGGCCCTGGTCTGGCTTACTCCCACTGGGAGATGTTTCCAAATCCAACCACCTCCTGGAGAGCTCTAATGACCAGAATTGAGATTTTTTTCCTCAATTAACTGTCTGCAGGGATCCCCTGGGAGCAGCAGCATTGCCAGCAGTGCCAGAGGCAGGAGCAGATGGGTCCCAGCAAGGATCTGGGGTCACATGTGATGGACCCACCGTGCCCTCTGAGCACAGACAATTCCCACCTCTGCCAGGCCAGCCAAATTCCCACCACCTGGCAAAACAATTTCAGGCAAAACTTTGTTTTTGCCCCCACTACAAACCTGTAGGTTGGGAGTGATGAAACAGGCTCTGAAACTTCCCCTGAAAGGAGCTGGAAACGTACTGGAACAGAAAATAAAAAGAGGCTGAAAACAAAAAGCAATCTGCCATTAATTTTTTTCAACTTTTTGCTTGACTGGAAAAATTGAAAAAATTTCAATTCAGGTTAACTCAAAATGTATTTTTTCTTCCATTTGGCCATTGAACCAAGAAAAGTGTTGTCTCTTAGCTCTTACTGGCACCTCTCTTTGTTCGGTGCTGTGGTTCATTGCTCCCATTTTTGGGAGGCAGCTCCAGCTCTCTAATTGTGGCTGCTGTGCTGGGGAAGCTGTGGAGCAGAAGCTCCACTGGATGATTATGGGTTATTTTGCTTTAGTGGAGGAGAGAAGAATAATCACTGGCCCACACTATCATTTGTGTCTCCTCTCCACAGTCAGAGCCACCAAGGACTCACATTTAATGTCATTACCCAGGGATCCCAAACTGAGAGCTCATTTCAGGGGAAAAACGTTGTTCTGTCAGTAAATGCCACTTTTGATGAGTGAGATGTTGCTCAGGAACGTGTTGACTTCAATCATGTTTTATTTGAGAGAAAAAAAAAAGCCACAGAGTGGAACTGTTTTGATTTTCCTTTTGAAGTGATTTTTCATTTTAGCCTTTTTTTTTTTTTTTTCCATTGGTATTAAAATTCTATTCAGTTTTAAAAAGTAGAACAGGTGGGAGACATTTCAGTCATTAAACCCAAGAGGTTTAAGTGATCCCCAAAGCTCTTGCATCTGCTCAGAATTTTTACAGGGGGGAAAAATTCCCATCCCAGAATTGAAGAAAATGAATGAAAAATTTTGAAATCTCTTAGGAGAATTATAGAATCACAGGAAGGGACCTTAAGGGTCATCCAGTCCCTCCCCCCTGCCTTGGGCAGGGACAACTTCACCTGGACCAGGCTGAAGAATGGGCAAAACAATTCCTACAGAGGCTTAAAATTCCCTACGAGAAGGAAAATCCTGACTCCAAACTTGATATAAGATCTGTATTGGGTTCTTGTAGTTTATATAAAGTAGTTTGGGAGCCCTCATTTCCCAGGTGGGTCTGGGGCTCTGGTGACACCCAAGTTAAATGAGAGACTTCCAGCAGCTCAGGGATCCCCATCCTAGGGTGGATCAGAGCTCACATTGCATCCTGTGCCCCACAGGTGGGGCTGTGCCTGGGGAGCTGAGCACAGCACCCTCACATCTCAGTCCAGCCTGAGAGCAGAGCCTGCAGGGGAGAATGGGATGGGGGAGTTTGCTTCAGCTTCCAGCAGGGACAGCACCCAGGGAAGGGCTGGAGCTGGGCCAGGGCAGCTCAGGCTGGAGCTCAGGGAAAGGTTCTTCCCTCCCCCAGAGGGTGCTGGCACTGCCCAGGCTCCCCAGGGAATGGGCACGGCCCCGAGGCTGCCAGAGCTCCAGGGATGGGCAGGGGGATTGCTGGGGGTCTGGGCAGGGCCAGGAGATGGAATCCATCATCCCTGTGGGTCCCTTCCCACCGGGATATTCCATGATTCTGGGATTTTTCTTCCTTCCCCCCCGCTCAGACCTTGTGCTCTGCTTTATTCTGAAGCCACCCCAAACCCTCTCCTGCACCTCCTGAAGCAGCACCAGCTCCACCCCAAATCCCTCCACACCCCTGTGGCTGCAGCTCCCAGCTCTGCCTGTCCCACAAGGTCCCATCACTTCCCTGGATAATAAATCCCCCAATTCTCCCCCCAGCTCAGCTCCCTGCCTTTCCCCTCGCCTTCAGGGCTTTGTCAGCCGCACCCTCCCCACCTTTTGTCAAAACAGGGCTCCGATGTGAGCCCAGTCAGCCCGGCACTGAGGTGTGATTGATGTGCGATTGACGTGTGATTGACAGCAGCCCCGGCAGGGGCAGGGCTGGCAGCCTGGGGTCACACACAGGACCAAAGGGGGGAGACCCCAGCCCGGCCAAACGTGTCCCTGACACGTCGGGAACAACCAGCTGGGAAAGTTCCTGGGGATTTCAGGTCCCATTTGCACCCTCTGATCCCCAGCCAAGTGACCCCGGCAGTTTTTACCTGCCAGGGCAGATTTCAGTGCCACGTTTCCAAATGGTTCCAACCCTCCCTGCCCTGGGCACTCCTCACTGTTGATCTTAAATTTGTCAAGCACTTTGAGCCAGATGTGGGAGTGGGGCAGAGTGGAGCAGCTGAGGGTTCTCTGCTCACAGCAGCTCCCCTTTCCCTCCTCTCCTTAGGTGGGCTCAGCTTTCCAAGGGATTCTGCTCCTTCCAGGGGGGACACCAATAAATATGTGCAGACATTGGTGGGTACAACCCGGGACTCTTCTTTTCCAAAGGCATTGGAAGGCTCAGTTTTTTCCTTCCTCCTGCAGAAAGGGATTTTGGAGACAGACAGAAATAATTGCCCATTCCATCTTTATTACCAGGAGTGGAATTTCTTCTTTTGATTCACATCACATTAAAGCCATTCAAATAATTCCTTGAAAATGATACGGCTGCACTGAACCTGAGCAAGTCATCAACCCATGACCACAGCAAAACCAGGGGAGAAAAGTCTTTCTTCTGCTGTGGCACTGCCAAGTGACAGCTCCAAATGGGCCTGCTTTGGGAAAGAACTGACATTTTTCATCCCCAAATAGCCCCATTCAGATGTGTTAGGGGAAGAATTCATTCAGCCAAACTCTAACAAGCTCTCACTTCAAGCCTCCCTGTGAGGTTTAACCCCAGCTCAGTCCCACCCAGTGGGATGGGAGAACATCCAGAGGGTAAAAGGGGTGTCCCCAGGCTCTGTGCTGGGTTATGGCCACTGGGAGCCCAAACAGGCCAGGGGCTTCCTCCTACAGCCAGGGTGTGATGGACAGCACCAGTCCTGGGATCTCACTGGGCTGCCCATCGAGAATGGGATGCAGAAGCTGCAGGGCAGATCCCGACTCCACACCTCTGCCCTGGCAGTCCCAGGGGTGCCAGTGGGCACCTCCAGCTCCCTGCAGGCCCTGCTGCTGCTCCTCACCACACCTGGTGTGCAGTGACCCATCAGGTCACTCTCCCTGGGAATTGCAGGGAATTGCTTTGCCCCCTGCCCAGCTTCAGGGGGGCTTTGGGTTTCTTGTTGTCACTGCAGGATTTTCACCAAGTGTGTGAAAGAAACCCAGGCTGTGCTGCCGAGTTCCAGAGCAGTGCAGGGCAAGGCAGTGCTGTGATTTCTGTGCTCCAGCCCCACTCCCTGAGAAAGCTATTTGTGGAGATGCTTTCAAGCTCCAAATCAATGTGCAGTTACTGTTTACCATGAAAATGAACATTTCAGCCTCTTCTACTAAAAGGGAGAGAAATGTTCGAGTCACCTGCCATTTAAATGGCATCTCGCACACAGTCACTAATTTAATGCAAATCTGATACAGTTTCCTTGTATTTGTCATTTCAGAGCATTTTTGTGCTTGTAGTTTTTATGCAAATGCTGCTGCTCCAGTGCTAACTGGGTCTGTAGAGTGATCACTTCAATACCAGTAATTACAGCTGGGGTGTCTGTGCTGCCTCTCCAGGCTCTCTGGCACCTCTCTTTTATAGCAGGGAGAGAAGAGAGATCTCACTGTCGGTGGGGCTTTGTTTGCAATGCCTTTCTGCACTCCGACTCTGATCAATATCAAAATCTCAGCAAATGTTCCAGGTGACAATAAACAGAGCCCTGTGGATCTGGGGAAAAGCAACAAAACCTGAGCGTGGAAGAAAAGGACTGAAAGCCTTGCTCTGCTCTCCAGCAGAAAAGGCTCCTCTGACCCCGCTGGGGGCAGGCCCAGCCCCTCTGTCCAGCACCCCCGTCCTGCCTGTGTCCAGGGTGGGGACACCGAGGGATTTAGTGGCATTTATTGCTCACAAACCATTCGGCCAAGGGGAGAATGGCTGAATGTAGGGAGTTTCCCAGGCCAGCCAGGAAGAAGAGGGGAGCCCACCTGATTTTTGTGGCTCCTGAGGTCCTTCCTGACCCCTCTGCCAGCACAGTTTGCTCAGCCCCGACTGCGCTGCTGCTGCTTCCCACAGAATTCCAAAATACTCCAAAATCCCTGTGGTAGCAGAGCAATCCCAACCCCCGTTTGCACTGGTCCAACTGGAGACCAGCTCAATTTGTCCAGCAAAGCCTGCCAGCCCAGGGTCTTGCCCTGGGTCCTGCTTCCAACATCAGCCACATCCCGGCTCTCAAATCCCGCAGGTTGGCTCTGGGACGAGGATGGAGTGAACCTGGTGACAGCCAGAATGAAACATGACACACAATCATTGTCGAGAAGAGATTAACGGGCAGCCTTGGGGAAGAAAAAAAAGAGAACGTTTCATTTTGTCCTCAGTGCTCTTGACAGGAGAATCGTCTGCGAGTTCCTCAAAGTGCGGAGCGAGCCGAGCTGAGCGCTGCTGGCTGCAGCTCCGCCAGGATCCGGGGGTGAGGATGACTCCCCCACCCTGCTGCTTTGATAGAGATAAGGCTGAAATACACTTCAGATTAGGAGGGCTCGGGCTGCGGGAAGGTGATGGGGAGCGCGGCGGAGGATGTGAGTGCAGAATGTAAACAGCAACATGGGGAGAAAATAATTGAAAAGAGTCTGCCAGGCAGAACGAGGGACCGGGAGAGGTCAGCGCCATCCGCCGCCTTCTGCCGGGCTGTGCGGAGAAACGCCGGGATCTGGCAATTAAATCCCTGGCACGGAGGAGCTGCTGCTGCTGGGAACTGCTCACAGCTCGGAGAGAGCCGGGCACCTTCTGCACTTGGCGCTGCATGGACCGGCAAGGGGGGAGAAACGAGGAGCTCAGATCGGCAACAGCCGGGGAAAGGAGGCACGGGGCAGCAGGTGATGTGGGGAGGCATTTTGGAGCAGCACATGGTTTTTTCCTGCTGTTTAAGCCAAAGCCTCATTTGTTTGTCCTGCTCCTCAGGAGGGCTGGAACAGGCTGGGGGGATCACGGGGTCCCCGCAGCACGAGGGACGCCCCCAGTTCCCACTGCAGGCCAGCCAGGGAGCGCAGCAGGGGGGTGTTGGGGTTTGGGATTGAGAATGGACTGCTCATCCAGGGCCACGTGCCCAGGAACAGCAGTTTCTGTCCCTCAGAGGAGCCCAGTCCTGCCCAGGGCACCGCAGTGCAGCTCAGCTCATTCCTCTTCAGGATCCTGCTCCCTGACCCGAGCTCAGGCATTCTGGTGCCAAAAGCCAGGAACCATCAAAGCCACGTGTGCAGATCACGGATCTCTGAGCCCACCCAGGGGCTGCCGTGAGCCTGGAGAGAGGCAGAGACTCCTGATGGGAGCTGGAAAGCTTCCAGGGCCTGGGCTTTGGGCTGATTTGCATGAAATGCTGATAAGCACCATCAACCCTTTTAATTCTGATGAGGCACTCACTCCAGCAGCTGGATGGCAGCTCAAGGGCTGCAGGAGAAGGCAGCAGGAGCTCCCCAGGGACTGACGTCCCCAGTTCTGAGTTCTCCACTGCTCAGGCTGGCCCATCCACGAGCCTCAGGAACGTCCCTCATTTGTCATTTGCAGGCCAGCAGGCTCTGATCCCTCCCAGAGTGCTCTCCTTGCAGGATCCAAAATGTGCCTGGTGGAAATGGAGTCCTGGAATGGGTTAGGTTGGAAGGCACCTGAAAGCCCATCCAGTGCCACCCCCTGCCTTGGGACACCTTCCACTGTCCCAGGGTATTCCTGCCTGGCTTTGGACACTGCCAGGGATCCAGGGGCAGCCACAGCATTTTTGTGTTCCCCACTGTCCTCTGCACAAGTTCAGGAATGTTTAGGAACAAGAGTCTCCACCCAGTTCTGGGCTGCTGCCTTGGTGTGGTAAAGGCAGAAGGAAAAAGGTAGAAGGGAGGATGGAGTATTGTGAGTACTGAGAGAGGCAGATTATTGTGGCTTTACTGAATTATTGTATCACCAAAAGATTAAAAAGGAGGCATCTTCCGAATACCTCCAAATTGTTCTTTCTGCTTTCTTGAAGAGGAGACAAAGGAAAAAACTAAATACAAATGAAATTAAATCAAATGAGTTCCTGGACTGCTTAATATGGTATTTTACCCCCATTTAAAACCTCCCTCAGGAGACGAGGCTGATTTAATAAGCCTGAGAGATGTTGATGACTAAACTGCCTTGATGAAAGCACAGCTTGGCTGGGGCTGCATTAGCCTGGGAAACTTGTTCCAGCTTCTTAAGAGGAGTCTCTTAATCCATTCCTGAGATGGAAAGAAAGGATCAGGCAGAAGACATCCATAAAGGGGAAAAAAGCTCCATGCATTTAACACAGCTCTGCATGGAAACTGCTCTAATTGTAGAGTTAATTGCCAGGTGGAACAGTTCAGCTGGAGAATCCAACGGGAACGCACTGGAGGCCAGAAGCACCTTTGGTTCTGCATGTCCAAAGCTGTGACACCCCAATGGTGTCACCATTCCAGCAGCCAGGATGGGGAAGGGACAGAGTTCCCTCCTTCAGAACAGGTGGACAGCTCCTGCAGTTCAGTGCTGACATCCCAAACTTTCCCCAGGGGCAGAGTCTGCCAGGAGGAATCATCAGCTCTGCCCACAGTCCCTGAGACCTTGAGGGACATTCTGAGCCCCTGGCTGGGAGCCACCAACAGTTCCCAGCCAATGACAGAATCATGGAATATCCTGAGTGGGGAGGGACCCACAGGGATCCTGATCCACCCCTGTCCCTGCCCAGACCCCCAGCAATCCCCCCTGCCCATCCCTGGAGCTCTGGCAGCCTCGGGGCCATGCCCATTCCCTGGGGAGCCTGGGCAGTGCCAGCACCCTCTGGGGGAGGGAAGAACCTTTCCCTGAGCTCCAGCCTGAGCTGCCCTGGCCCAGCTCCAGCCCTTCCCTGGTGCTGTCCCTGTCCCAGGGAGCAGAGATCTGTGCCCAGCCTTTTCACTTGTCCTGCCTTTGAGGGACTCAACAGCTGCTCACAATTCTTCATCCTGCTCTGGCAAAACTAACTTCATCCTGCTCTGGGCAGAGCCCAGACAGCGAGGGGCTGAGGATGAACTACCCACCTGGAGAGCAAGGCTTGGGATCAAGGAGCTTCCCAGCCTTTCCTCCATTGAGCCCTGCCAATTCCAGCCCCGCTGATCCCACCCCAATGCTCCCAGCTGTGATGGTTGAGCACAAGCTGCCATCGCTGCCCCAGCCCTGCCTGTCTTGCACAGCAGAATTTGGGATTTGGGATTCACGAATGCATGGAGGGAGGCAGAGGATCCTGATCCCACTCATCCTGCTTTTTCTGCAGATTGGGGAAGCTGCTCTTTGCCTAAATCTGCCTGTGTGGAGCTCAGGGAAGGCTCTGGAATTATTCACATCCAATCTTTTCCCACTGAGGATGAACAAAAACCTCTCTGCACATGCTGGTAAATTCCTGACCTTGGAATGAAAACACAGGAGCTGTTTTCAGCAGCTGGATGGCAAAGCAGGTTTTCCAGGTGTTGGACTATCTCTGTCACTTCATGACTGCAAAGAAACTCTGTCAATAGGTTTTATTTCACACCAAAAACACCAGAGAAGCTTTCCCACTCCAGAGCCCAGTATTCAGGAGAAGGAACTCTCAGAACTGATTTTCTGATTATTTGGTGGCTTGGCAGCATTCTCAAGAAAAGCCTCCCTGCAATTCTCCTGTCACAGGTGCGGTGACAAAGGCAGAAGATTTGGTATTTAGAGCAGAAAGACACAGGGAGAGGATGAGGGAATGACTTCAGGCCTTGACTCTGGAGTCTGGCAGAGCTCAGCCCCTGCACAGCTGAAATCTGTCATTTATCTTGGTGGCTAAATGGAGATTTAGCCAAAGAGACCTTTTTACCCCTTAACTTTCACAAGTTTTAGTGAAGTGTGTGATACTCCACACATATCTGCACTTGTAGACCTTTTTGATTTATTAGTCAAATGTCTTCACTGGAAGGTTTGACTGAAAAAAAATTGAATAGCTGTGCCATGATTAAAATTAAAAATAAAAAAAAAGTCAATGTCTGTTCAAACATCTTATTTTTAAAAAACAAAGTCGTCAGTAAATCCGGCAGCAATAACTGCAGCCAACTACTAAAAGGTTTAGATTTATAAATCCACTTACAAGAAATATTTCAATTTCTAGTCAACTTTTGCAAGACACACCCCGTAACAAGAGCAAAGCCAGACATGCCATGAAAAAATCAATGCCTGTTTCAGTCTCTAGACATGAGCTGCACTGAGGTGAAATGTAAACCCTGGCAGCAGTGAGCTCTGAGCCCTTCTGGTGCAGCAAATGCAGAATCCTCCATCGCTGCTGAGAGGAGCAGGTTGGAGTTCAGGGACAGGGCGTGGGACAGCAGCACCGTGGGACAGTGACACCAGACAGAGATCCAGCCCCCAGCACGGAGCAGCTGCAGGAACAGGGGGTTTGAGCAGCACTCATCCCTCCTGGGTGCAGATGGAGTGGGTTCTGTTTGCAGCGGTTCCTCTGCAGTGCTTTGTGCCCTGTGCAATGCCAGCAAATGGCACTGGGTCACAGATCCATGATCACAGAGCAGCAGAGGGGCTGGGGCTGGGCTGGGATCCCACATAGTGCTCAGAGCCCCTGGCACAGAAATCCCAGCTCGGCTTCGTTTCACCCCAGGAACACACCAGGACAGGCAAAACCCTTCCCAAAACACAAACCCCTTCTCAAAACACAAACCCCTTCTCAGCCGGGGCTGGGCTCGTTTTGAGTCTCGCCTTGGGGTGGTTGGTGATGCTCTGAGTGTGGGGAGGGCACGGGAGGCTCCCCAGGCTGTGCTGACAGAACCAGGGCATCCCTTGGTGGCTCTGTCCTCCAGATGCTCAGGGTTTGTCCCTCCTATTCCCCCTCCACTCAGATTCAAGCCAGCCTTGGCCAGGTGCAGCCTCAGCTCTGCACTGTCTTCTCTTTGCTCTCTGCCCCCATCCTGAATCAAAGACAGGAGGACAGCCAGGGCTGTGCTCCCCTCTCTGCTGGCTGGACCTTGTGAGTCCTGCCTGATGTAATTTAGATCCTCAAAGCTTAACTTTTATTTAATTTCGTTAGTTACTTTGAGCATCTGTGACCTGGGTTAGCACGTCAGGACCTGTGTGTGGTTGGATGCAGGAAACGGGGAAGGTTTGGATGCTGCTGAGATTCTCACAAGCATCACTTCATGATGGCCCCAGGCCCACAGGGCTCTCAGAGGTGACAGCCTCGGTCTGCACAGCTCCTGCCTCACCTCTGAGAGAGATTCCTGATTTATTCTTAATTGAGGGGGCAGCAGGAGGGACATGGAGCAGCATTTTCCCATCCAGTTCAGAATTAGAAACCCCTCAGAAATCCCCGTCTGCCTAAAGGTCAAATTATCCCCAGCAGGAAAAAACTGGGCTTGGGGAACATGAATGATCCGAGCTTTGTAAAGCCTGAGTCCACCTGTACAAACCGGTGATTGCACAATTTCCTCTGGGGATGAGGTTTCCTTCCAAGAAATGACCCTGGCACAGTTCGAGTGGCGGCAGGGGCTGCCCTGGACGGTGACAGACCAGGCTCTGTGCCCTGCCAGGACCTGCCCGGGGCAGTGACAGTCCGGGCTCTGTGCCCTGCCAGGACCTGCCCGGGGCAGTGACACACGGGGCTCTGTGCCCTGCCAAGACCTGCCCGGGGCAGTGACAGTCCGGGCTCTGTGCCCTGCCAGGACCTGCCCCAGGCAGTGACACACTGGGCTCTGTGCCCTGCCAGGACCTGCCCCGGGCAGTGACAGTCCGGGCTCTGTGCCCTGCCAGGACCTGCCCCGGGCAGTGACACACTGGGCTCTGTGCCCTGCCAGGACCTGCCCCGGGCAGTGACACACCGGGCTCTGTGCCCTGCCAGGACCTGCCCCGGGCAGTGACAGTCCGGGCTCTGTGCCCTGCCAGGACCTGCCCAGGGCAGTGACAGCCTGGGCAGTGACAGTCCGGGCTCTGTGCCCTGCCAGGACCCGGCTCTCCGCAGCGGCAGCCCTGGGTGAGGTCCTGCAAGGGCGGAGCTGTGCCGGCCGGGCTGGGGCAGGCTCAGACCCTGCTGCTCCCTGCTGTTCATTGCCCGAGGAGCGATCCCGATCCCGCCCTGCTGCTGTGACATTGCTGCTGGGGGACAATGGAGCTCTAACACAGGGCCCTGAGCATGAGACACGGACCAGAAACCGGGCAAGGAATTATTACTTCTGCTTCTGTTCCATTATGCTTTATGCTAAAAGACTTAAATGATCAATGCCGTGTTAATAAATTTCATTTGGCTCATTTAATAGATGACTTAGTAGCGGAGTGAGTTTGGCTACGGCCAGTAATGAATTAATAACTATGCAAGGAGCACATTCCCTCACAGAAATACTTCATCCTGGCATAATTCTTTATTCCAGGGGAAATACAGAGGCTCTGCAGGACTGTGCTGCCGCTCTGGGAGCACAGGTGGAACTTGGGTTTGGAGACAGGACTGCAATGTTCCTTTGGGATGGGGTTAAAGGAGCTGCTTTCCCAACTGGCCCGAGTGCTCCCATTGTTTCTTCACTAATGGCACCAATTTCCCGGTGCATGGAGAGCTGGGCCTGACAGGAGAACTGCAAATGAAGTTTGTCAGCTTTGCTCAGCTGCATCCAGGAGCTAATGCCCGCCTGGGCTGGTGTTTGCAGTGCAGCCTTCTCAGCTGCTGGCCCCAAACTTCTCCAAAAACCCCTGTGGACAATGCAGCAAATGGAGCATGGACTGGATGTTGCTCCCAACTCCAGATATTCCGTGATTCACCCACTTGAAACCTCTCAGTTTTGCTCAGAGTGAAAATGTTTCTTTAGCACTTAAGCTGCACTTTCCCAGCGCAGCCCCAGCCTGTTCTGCTCACGCTGGCAGTCACTGATGGGGTAATTCCTCCCCAGTTGCCCCAGCACAGCCTCTCCTGCAGCTGCAAACAGCTGTGCTGCCTCCACAGAGCCATCTCCCCTCCAGCCTGGCTCTCACAGGCCCAGTTCCCCAAACCTTGCCATCATTTCTGTGGCTCCTAGAGCAGTGTGTGCTGCTGCAGGTTTGAGATCAGACTGATGGAACACCTGGACCAGGCTAGGCTCACCTGGGCTCACCTGGGCTCTCTCTGGGCAGCCCTGGGAGCTGCAGGACCCCACATGTGACCCCCCTGAAGGGGGGACAACATGGCTGGGACAGGCAGAGGGAGGGGACAAAGAAAGCAGCTGGAGCTGCTGGGGCAGCAGATGCTGTGCAGGATGCTCAGGGGATGCTCTGCACACAGATCACAGAATCCTGGAATGGTTCAGGCTGGAAAAACTCCCAGCACTTCCCCCAGAGAGCCCCATCCCTGCTGGACACTCCCTGTGTTTTATCAAATCCAAGCCCTGTGGCCTGGGAGGAGTGTCAGGCTGTGCCACAGAGCCCTGCAGTGGTTTGGACTGGAAGGGACCTTAAATCCCAGTCATGGCAGGGACACCTCCCACTGTCCCAGCTGCTCCCAGCCCCAATGTCCAGCCTGGCCTTGGGCACTGCCAGGGATCCAGGGGCAGC
>JAOTQP010000929.1:603408-616633 GCA_026413545.1 Cichladusa arquata
TGGGGCTTTACCTGGCTGGCGGGGGAGGGGCCCGGCCAGGGGGGGCCGGGGGAGCTCCCCCAGCTCCCGCAGCGCCCGCAGGGTCTGGTGCTCCTGCTCCCAGTGGGACCCCGGTGGCACCCTGGGGACATCCCTGGGGACATCCCTGGGGACAGCAGGGACAGCAGGCGGGGCCTCGCCCGGCCCCTCCTCGATGACGGTGTCGTCAGAGTCACCGGAGCTGTCGGCGTCGGCGGGGACAGCGGAGATGGCACTGCCACCGCCGGGGACACCGCCGGGGACACTGCAGGGGACATTCCCAGGGACAGAGACGCCACTGCCAGCGGCGGTGACGTCACTCTTAATGCCGGTGACAGCGGTGACACCGCTCCCAGTGCCAGGGACAGCGCTGGTGACGCCATTCCCGATGGCACTGCCAACACCAGCGACGCCGTTCCCGATGCTGGTGACACTGGTGACGCTGCTCCCAGTGCTGGTAACACTGGTGACACCACTCCCAATGCCAGTGACAGCAGTGACAGCAGTGACACCACTCCCAGTGCTGGTGACACCGGTGACACCAGTGACACCACTCCCAATACCAGTGACAGCAGTGACAGCAGTGACACTGCTCCCACTGCCGGTGACACCAGTGACACCATTAGCAATGCTGGAGACACCAGGGACAGCAGTGACACTGCTCCCAGTGCTGGTCACACCAGTGACACCAGTGATGCCATTCCCGATGCTGGTGACACTGGTGACACCAGTGACACCAGTGATGCCATTCCCGATGCTGATGACACCAGTGATACCAGTGATGCTGCTCCCAGCACCAGTGACACCGGTGATGCCGTTCCCAGCACTGGTGACACCGGTGATGCCATTCCCGATGCTGGTGACACTGGTGACACCAGTGACACCAGTGATGCTGCTCCCAGCACCAGTGACACCAGTGATGCCATTCCTGGCACCAGTGACACCAGTGACGCCATTCCCGATGCTGGTGACACCGGTGACATCACTCCCAGCGCCGGCCACGCCGTTACTGACGCCGTCCCCAGCGCCGTCCCCGGGGCCGTCCCCGTGCCGCTCCACCAGGTCCCAGGACAGCAGCTCGCTGGTGAAGCTGTGCATCTCCCGCACGCACCGCGACACCTACTCCTGTCCCTGTTCCTGGAGCAGATCCCAAATCCCCACTGGCTGTCCCCTCCTGTCAGGGAGTTGTGCAGAGCCACAAGGGCCCCTGAGCCTCCTTTGCTCCAGGCTGAGCCCCTGCCCAGCTCCCTCAGCCTCTCCTGGGGCTCAGCCCCTTCCCCAGCCCCATTCCCTGCCCTGGACACGCTCCAGCCCCTCCAGATCCTTCTTGTCCTGAGGGACCAGATCTGCCCCAGGACTGCTCTCCTAAATCCCAGAATCACAGAAGATCCTGAGGTGGAAGGACCCCCCGGCCCACCACACTTCAGGGAATGGCCTGTGCAGGGCTTTGGGGTTTTCAGCCCTGGGGAAATGGGCAAACAGGACTTTTCCAGCCTTTCCCTGGAAAATGGGGAGAAAGAGCCCTTGGTGCAATGCAGCCTCTGGAGCTGAGGACACGGAGGGCCCTGCTCAGAGCTGAATCCCTCTGCCACAGGGAGAGGGACAGGGAGAATCCTCGGGGAGCTGGGACCACTTTTACCTCAAGAACCACATCCAAGTGAGAGCCCTCATCCCCCCTGCTACACAACAGGGCCTCTCCAAAGCCTGAGGGACAAGCACCAGGCTGGGATTTACCCCACAAAACCCCACTGAGGATGAAGGCTCAGGAGAAGGCTCTGGCTGCTGGCAGCAGAGCCTGGCAGGATTTCTGTGCTCCTGCAGTCCCTGCCTGAGGAGAGGGCGCCCAGGCTGGAGGGAGATGCTCTGTGAAAAGCACAACCCGCCTGCAGCAGGGTCAGCGAGTTCCCAACATCAATATCCAGGCAGCACCTCCGCCTTGTTTCCAAAGCTCATTATTTCAGGGAGCTGCTGTACGTCTGAGTGGAACTCATTACCTGGGAGCCTCGTTACATTTCCTGCTCTCTGACAAAATGTGGGCATTGCTTGGCTCCCTTAATTAACGCTCAGTGCACGCCGACAGGGAGCAGTTGTATTTACGTTGGGTTTTGTTGCTGCAGATGTGGCCACTGAAATCCATCCTTCAGAGGAGCCATCAAAGGCCAAGCAGCCTCATCCCACTTGGCAATTAAAGATATTTTTCCCTGC
The DNA here is from genome assembly GCA_026413545.1 of Cichladusa arquata. Classification (NCBI taxonomy): domain Eukaryota; kingdom Metazoa; phylum Chordata; class Aves; order Passeriformes; family Muscicapidae; genus Cichladusa; species Cichladusa arquata. The sequence continues at coordinate 605,632 of JAOTQP010000929.1, forward strand.
TGGAGCAGAGAACTTTCAGTGAAGATCCAGCATGACTCCAGGCCCAGGCCTGGCCCTGCTGGAGCAATCCTGCAGGACACTGTCACCTGATTTTACTGCTGGTGATGTTGTGTGTTCATGCAGAGCCCGCTGCAATGGGGCCCTGTCACGGACAGTGAGGATAAAAATAACAACGAATTAGCAACAATTACAGAAACAGGTCAAAGATTTATTTTTCCTTCAGCTCTGATAAAATTCTTCTGTTCAGCTTGCCAAAAGTATTTCCTTTTCCATGAGAAATTTTAGCTTCTCATGAAAGAATTAGGAGTTTTTAATTCTTTTTTTTTTAAAACCTGTCAGGATTTAAGAGGAGACTAAAAGAAAAAAAAATCAGATTTCTTTGTTCAAAGACAGTGAATAAACTCCAACTGCAAATTACAAATAGCCCCTGGGAGCAAGGTCTAAGGAAGGGGAGTGGAAGTGGGGTAATCGTGTTAAGCTCCTGGTGTGTCACTGAATCCTGCCAAGCTTTGAAAGGCAGGAGGCTCCTGAGTGCTGGAGCAGAAACCTCAAGGACAAACCTTTCTGAACAGAATGGAGCCGCTTCCAGTATGAGCTGTGGCACATCCCCACAGCCCAGACACAAATCCCTGCACAGCAGCGTGTGAGGGCCCTGCTGGAGACTCCCAGCTGGGAGGGAGATGGCACCAGTGCTCCAGACAGGGCATTCCCACACGGGAACATCCCCAGGGCCTGACCCACCACTTTTGAGGGGAGGGAGAAAACTCTTCAATGGCTTGACCCTGTGCAGGGTCCAGGGAACTGCTGGGATGGTTTAACTGCTGGGATAGTTTAACTGGTGGGTGGTTTAACTGGTGCATACTTTAAATGTTGGGGTGGTTTAACTGGTGGGATGGTTTAACTGTAGGATGGTTTAACTGGTAGGATGGATTAACTGGTGGGATGGTTTAACTCGTGGGATTGCTTAACTGGTGGGATGGTTTAACTGGTGCATAGTTTAACTGGTGGGATGGTTTAAATGGTGCATGGTTTAATTGGTGGGATGGTTTAACTGGTACATGGTTTAACTGGTGCATGGTTTAACTGGTGGGATGGTTTAACTGGTACATGGTTTAATTGGTGGGATGGTTTAACTGGTGCATGGTTTAACTGGTGCATGGTTTAACTGGTCAGATGGTTTAACTGGTGCATGGTTTAACTGGTGGGATGGTTTAAATGGTGCATGGTTTAATTGGTGGGATGGTTTAACTGGTGCATGGTTTAACTGGTGCATGGTTTAACTGGTGCATGGTTTAACTGGTCAGATGGTTTAACTGGTGCATGGATTAACTGGTGCATGTGTGGAGAGTTCATGTTTAACTGCTGGGATGGTTTAACTGGTGGGATGGTTTAACTGGTGGGATGGTTTAACTGTAGGATGGATTAACTGGTGGGATGGTTTAACTGGTGGATTGGTTTAACTGGTGCATGGTTTAACTGGTGGGAATTTGAACTGCTGGGATGGTTTTGGAGGATAAAGCAGCCCCAGAGCAGCAGGTGCTGGCTGGTTTTGCCCTGGCTGTGCAGGAGCCCCTGCAGGGACCAGCCTGGGCCGCTCCTGTCCCCCCCCAGCTGGAGCAGGAACCCCAGGAACGCTGCAGCCCCTGGAGCTGAGCCCTCCCCTGCCCTGCAGCCCTCCCAGCTGCTGCAGCCACGGAGAGGAGTGTGGAGAAGCAGCTCCAGCCCCTGCTCCATCCCTTCACAGGCTCTGTCAGGGATAACAAGCCTGTATTTAGTGTAATTTGCAGGAGCTGGGCTGTAATGGGTGTTGGGGGATCTTTAGCCTTCTTAGGAAAATCCTCTTAGGAGCAGCAGCTCCTTTAATAACCCAGCTGAGGCAGTGCCTCATTTTTACATCTATTTGCATGTATTTGCATGCAGGCTGCTGCCAGAAACATCTCAAAAGCTCTGATGACTTCACATTTTTAAACCTGCCCATGACCTGAGGGGTTGGTGGGCAGGATTTTGGGGGCACGTGTGGATATTCCAGATGGAGAGGCAGGGTCTGGGAGGGAGCAGGATTCCTTGTCTTCTTTGGATGCTGCCCAAAGGATTTGGGGTTGGAAGGAACCTGAGTGGATTCTCTGAAAGCCCTAGGGTCACCAGCCCCCTGAAATCTCTGTGCCTTCATTATCCAGGTTCTTACTACCAGATGGGGAAATTCTGGAAAATGAAGGTGCTCTAGCAAAAAAGAGAAATAAAAAGAGCGTTGTCAAATCCTGCCAAGTGCTTCACCTTGGGAACAGCACAGTCCAGGGAAGGGAATATGGGAGATCCCAGAGATCTATTCCCAAACCTTCCTGATGCTGCCCTTCAAAATCCCAGACAAACAAACTGCTCTGAAAATGGAGTCTCCATTTGTGGGGAAATGGTGTCGCTTCCCACTGGAACTGCTGGTTCAGGGAAGAGAAAATCCTGAATAATCATGGAGTGAAAGAATCATTGGAAAGGTTGGAAAAGCCCTCTGGGATCAATCATTGAGTCCAACTGCCAGGGCCAGCACTGGCCATGTCCCCAAGTGCCACATCCATGCAGCTTTTGAATCTCTCCAGAGATGGGGACTCCAGCACTGCCTGACCACCCTTTCCAGTAAGAAATTTCCCCTAATATCCAGCCTAAACCTCCCCTGGAACAACTTGAGGCCTTTCCTCTTGTCCTGTTTTTCCCTGGGGGCAGAGCCTGAGCCCCACTTGGCTGCACCCTCCTGTCAGGGAGCTGTGGAGGGTAATAGTGGTGCTAATGCTAATGCTAATACTAATACTAATACTAATACTACTAACAATAGAACAGTGAGTCAGGAATCGGGAACATTTTCCGTATTGGACATTGCATGGAGAGTTTGTTTCAACACAACTCCATCACCTGAGCTCAATAATTTCAAACCTTCTCACTCTAACGGAGTAAAAATGTTCTTTAGATGATACTAAACATTGTAACATGAAATGTGAAGGGTGAGACAATGTGAACTGTGGGATAATAAAATTGATCCAGAGAAATGAAGCACAACACGAACACAGGAAAAAAATTTGCAGATTTACTGGTTTGATACAACAGATTAAGGACAGCACTGAACTGAAACAATTCCACTTCCTACAGAAAATGCCATGGAAATTGGTGGATTTGCACAATCCTTCAATCCTGCCATCCCTTCCCTCCCCAGTCAGCCCATCCCAGCTTAGTTTGGGAGCAGCTCACGGGAGCAATGACCTGTCCCCACCCAGTGCCACTCCCAGGCTGGTGGCACCACCTGAGTCCTTGGGGTGGCACCTTCACTGCTCTGAAGGACAAGGGGCAGCACCAGGGTCTCTGCTTATCCTCCTCCCCTGCAGGCCAAAGCCCTTGCTGGATACTCCTCTCTCTATTTCATTAATTCCCAGACATCTGCTCTGGGAATGTCAGAATGTTGGGATCTCCTGGAACAAGGTGATAACCAGAACTGACATGGAATTAATCCCTGAATCACCTGGAGAGCCAATATCCCGTGTCTGGGTGTGTTACCATGGCTGCAGCCCTTCAGAGGAACCTCCAGCCCCTGCCTTCACCCAAAGCAGGAAATAAAAACCAAATGGAAGGAAAAATTAACTGGAGTCACGTCAGGAAGAGCACGTGTCCTCCCTGCTGCCGCCGGGCTGTGCCTGGCACGGGCGGCAAGCTGATTCCAGCTAATTATTTTTTGTGTTTATATTTATTGGCTGTGATTAGTTATGCAACAAAGATGGTGGGAGAACAAATCATGTCAGTGCAGTTAATTGGAGATAACACAAGCAGCAGTGAAAGCCCCAGTTTTGGTATTTTCTGCATGAAAAGGAGACCTGATCCCGCTGACTGTTAATCAATGAAGGGCTGGTGAGGTCTCCAGCAGAGGGGATGAGTCCAGGGCTGGAAAGCAGCACATTGCATGAGTTCCTCCAGATTCTTCCTTTGCTTTTAAACAAATCTACTGGAGGCCATGGATTTTGGTGGAGTAAAGCCAGGGCTGGGGTCAGAACTGAGCTGGTCCTGCAGAAAATTAAATATCTGAGCTTTGTTCCTTGGGAGTCAAGGCTGGTGTGAGGCCACAAATTTTAAGACCTTTTAGGAATTTAATATAAACCTATTCTGCTCCTCTGTAGACCACCAGAACTGTCAATTTCCCAAACCTTTCAAGCTCTGCTGGGCAGATCCCAACAGGAGCCCCAGCAAGACAAGGGCATCAAATGAGCCCATCAGAGAATCCCTCTCCTGTCAGGGAATCCCTCTCCTGTCAGGAATCCATCTCCTGTCAGGGAATCCATCTCCTGTCAGGGAATCCCTCTCCTGTCAGGAATCCATCTCCTGTCAGGAATCCATCTCCTGTCAGGGAATCCATCTCCTGTCAGGAATCCCTCTCCTGTCAGGAAATCCCTCTCCTGTCAGGGATCCATCCCCTGTCAGGGAATCCATCTCCTGTCAGGAAATCCATCACCTGTCAGGAATCCATCTCCTGTCAGGAATCCATCTCCTGTCAGGAAATCCATCTCCTGTCAGGAATCCATCACCTGTGAGGGAATCCATCTCCTGTCAGGAATCCCTCTCCTGTCAGGGATCCATCCCCTGTCAGGGAATCCCTCTCCTGTCAGGAATCCATCCCCTGTCAGGAATCCATCACCTGTCAGGGAATCCATCTCCTGTCAGGAATGAATCTCCTGTCAGGAATCCCAGGAATCCATCTCCTGTCAGGAATTCCCCTCCTGTCATGAATCCATCTCCTGTCAGGAATCCATCTCCTGCAAGGAATCCATTTCCTGTCAGGAATCCATCTCCTGTCAAGAATCCCAGGAATCCATCTCCTGTCAGGAATCCCAGGAATCCCTCTCCTGTCAGGAATCCCTCTCCTGTCAGGAACCCATCTCCTGTCAGGAATCCCTCTCCTGTCAGGAATCCCTCTCCTGTCAGGAATCCATCTCCTGTCAGGAATCCCCCTCCTGTCACAGCTCCTGCCTGGCTCCCCCTTCCCTGCAGAAATCCACACCCTGCTGGTGGCACTGTGGCCATTGGTCCCTGCTGTGCCCTCTCCTCCTCTCCAGGCCTGGGATGTGCTGCCAGCCCCTCCTGCTCCCTGCTGACATCCCCAGCCCTGCTCTGGGTCAGGGCACAGCTCCCATCTCCATTTCCTGGTGCAGAGTCTGCCCTGGAGCGTTTGCCAAGGTCTGGCAGCGTGCAGAGGCAGCTGTGGTGCCAGCAGGTGCCTGGTGTCACACCTGGGCTGGCTCAGCTGCTGCTGGGATTCACCTGGCAGCCAGCAAGGGACAGGTGAGATGTCACAGCCAGAGGCTCCAGGCTCTTTTCCATGATGCTGAAGGAGCTGAGAGTGCCCAGCCCTGGTTCAGAGCTCTTTGTTTGTGGTGTGAGGAATCCAAGCTCTGCTGCCTCCTCTTGTGCTCTGGGCTGGCCCAGGGAGCTCAGATCCATCATCCAGCTCCTCAGTGCCCTGTCCCATGAACCACTGAGCCTCTGAAGGGGTTTGGAGGCAGATCTAGGGCTGGGTGCAGCATCCCAGGATGGCAGAATGAGAGGGAACAGCTTCGAGCTGCACGAGGGGAGGTTTAGATGAGATAACAGGAATATTCCTTCATGGAAAGGGCAGCCAAGCATTGGAACAGGGGCAGTGGTGGAGTCAGCACTGCTGAAAGTGTGGCTGTGGCACTCAGGATCTGCATTAGGGGTGAGAGGAACGTCAGATTTGTCTTTACAAACGAGCTGTGGGTCTGCTGGTAGATAAAACCAGCACTGAGATAAAAGAAACAATGGGAAGGATTCCCCTGATTGATTAATGGAGAAAGATATTTGCCTTCACAGACAAACTGTAGGTTTGCTGATAAATGAATTTGGATATTGAAAGGTGAAAGAAGCAATGGGGGAAAACTATAGAAAACTATCTGTAAGAATTAAAAGGAAAAATGGAGAGTTGTACATTAGAGGGGAATCTCAGGTGTCAGGTGTTTGGGAAGTCTGTGCCTCTCAAGTACCACAGCCCATGGAGAAAGAGAGAGGGAAATGCAGCTGGGAAATTGGGATAAAAGGAGGCTGTGTCCTCCAAAAATCTGAGAGATCCCAGGGGAATTCCCCATGGCCTTTATTCAAATAAAGTTACAGGACTCCTCTGCCTCCTTTTTGGACATAAACCTCAGGTGTTTGTGGATTAATCTTCCTCATGGGGGTCACCATGGTGGTGCTGCTGGTCCATGGTTGGACTTGATCTCAAAAGTTTTTTCCACCCTGAACCTGGCTGTGATCCTTTCCCGCCCATGGCATTTGCAGATTCCTGACTCCAAGAGGGAACACAAAGCCCTCCAGCTCTGCCCTTTATCCCTCCAGGGCTTCTCCTTTGCCTCTTTCTGGAGCCCAGGCCCAGCTAATTGATGTTAATTGCACTTGCACAGGTATTTTCTTCCCCTCCACATGCCCTGCTCCTGCTGTGAACTCCAGCTGGTTTATAAGCCCCTACAGCAGTCCCAGCCTGTGGAACAGGAGCCTGAGGATGCAGAACATGTGGATGAGTTGCCTTTTTATCCTCCTTGCTCTTGAGGAACTTTGTGTTTTTGGGTAACTTTGAAGGCTTGCTGAGCCAGGATCAGAATTCCCTTTGGTTTATTTATTTATTTATTTAGCAAGGAAACCCCACTTGTGAGCCTGGCTGTGGCATCACAACAATGGGATTTCCTCCACTTTTCCAGCCCTATGGGATTTTTGGGAAGCTAAAAAACAAGGGAAGGATTTTATCCTTGTGGTTCTGCTCTGGGTGACATTTGTGGTTTGGTCCAGGGGGTTTGAGCCACAAGTCCAAAGTGGGAGAGCCAGGAGGGGCTTTGTCTTCAGGGCCTGTTTGTCTTTGAGAGACTGAAAATGCTCTGCCCAAACTCCTTTTCTTTTCCCCTTAGGCTTGGGGATCCTTGGGGTGAGCAGATGGGATCCAGGAACCTCCCAAGGTGCCAGGGAAGGTGAGGTCACCTGGGGAGGGGTGGCCTCTGCCCTCCAAGGTAACACCACTCCACTGCTGCTGTCACAGCTCAGGAAACACAAACCCCAAGAGTCTGGGAGGCTTTGATTACTAAGGGAGTTGTTAAGAACTGACTTCTGCCAGGGAAGAGCTTGTTTTCTCCAGCAGGAGCTTTTATCTTTGCAGGGGATTAGCCCAGCCGGGGATCGCTGGACCAGAGATCAGAACCCAACCACACAAATCCCCTCACCTGGAAAAGTTACCTGCTTCACTTCTGTCCAAAGCATATTTTGCTTGGGTGCTTCTATCTTTAAAACACCAAACTCCTCCAAAGCCAAGCTTTAATGTCATGTGGGAGTTTGCTTTCTTTGAGGAGTGGGAAATGGCACACACAGTGGCATATGCACAGCCCTGAGTCACCAGGGAAAAAATAAACATGGTTGGATCCACGTGCACCTGTTTCCTGGGAGAGAGGTGCCAGGGGATGTTTGCTTGGGTAGGTGTTGCAAGCCAGGAGCACCTGAGTGGGAAAAAAATAAAAAATGATCTGAAATTTAGTGGGAGAAGGAGCTCACAAACCATCACAAACTGGAGCTTTGGGGTATGGAATGCATAGAAGAGCTCCAGCGTGGCCTTGGACACTCCCAGGGATGGGCAGCCACAGGTTCCCTGGGAGGAGAAGGATCCCAGTCAGATCCATGTGTGACTGCAGGAGCTCCCAGGCCCAGCACGCTTCCAGCAGCTCAGAGATAACAGTGGAGGGGTTAAAGCAGGGAATAAATGGCCAGGTTTGAGGCAGGCAGTGAATTCTCCCTGCAGGGCTCACGGGGATGAGGCTCCTGCCCTGTCCTGGGGAGTCTCTGAATCAAGGGTGTGTGTCCCCTTCAAAGGCTCCTCCTGCTTGGAGTCACTTGGGGACATTGGAGAGCAGGAAACCAGACTCAATGTTGTAATTGTGTTCCTCCCTGGCCCTAAAATCCATTGATCTGAGACAAGACTTGCCAGAGTTTACTGATTTTCCTGACTCTTTGATGGCAGGTAGGAACCCATCTGTCTCCTGTGGCTGAGCTGCCCTGGAAGAGTTTCCTCTTTGCAGGAATTGTTAAAAACCTAAATTGATCCAGCAGAGCCAAAGACAATTCTAAACCAGATCTCTGCTTAGCTGTTTGATGTTTTGTGTACTTGTTCAATGGATTCTGCTGTCAGACTCCTCAGCATCCTTCCGGCCGTGGGCCTGGCAATGCTGGGCTGTGGAGAAACACCAGCAGTTATTGGATTTCATGCGAGCCCTCACCTCCCTCTCACTCAGTGACTGCTGAAAATCCTGGACATACCCCAAGCTGTGTCCTAATCAAGGCTGGAGAGTAAAATTAGAAAGCTGATTTGACTCTATGTTCCCAGAAATGCCAGATCATATAGAAGAGAAGGGATTTTAATTTTTTTTTTTCCAGGAAATCATCCTGCTCCTGCCAGTAACGGGCACTGTCAGGCTCTGCTGAGGGAGCTTCCCCACACCTACGTGCATTTCCTGGGTATAAAAACTGCAGAAATGGTGCAGAGGCTCTGGAAGTACCCGGGAATGATTTCTCTCTCTAGCACAGGACCCTCCCACCACCCTGAAATGCCCCTCTGTGTCTGGCAGGTTTGAGAGGAGCTGTTCCCCCCTGTGCTCCCAGCCTGCTCCTTCCTCCTGCCAAGACCTGCATGTTTTGTCTTCCCCGTTATCGCTGCAGAAACTCAAACATGATATTAGTTTAATTAGAGATCAGCTCCTTTTATGGCATGCAAATGCCCTGTCTGACTAAATCCCCCTTCTGAAGTTGGCAGATGCAAATTAAATCCTGTGCACTGAAGTGTAATTTGGCTCTGAACACTCTTCAAGGCCCTCAGTGATTCAGGGGGTGGAGGAGAATTAGTCTTAAGCTGCATTTGTTGCTTTCTCCTCCCTTAATTTGTTTATCTGAATGCTACTGAAGCAATATTGGATGGAGACAAATTGCCAAGTGACACACGAGCCAGAGCCAAGGTTTCACTGCTGGGTTCTGGAGCTGGAAATAACCGAGGTCCAGTGTACCTGAAATAATGGTAAATACAGGGCCATCTGCCACTGCTGTCCCTGCTGCTCCCAGTGCCCAGGAATGGCCAGGCTGGCACTCAGGGGCAGCAGTGCCAGCCTGGGGCCGAGCCCTGCTCCCAGGGAAAATCTCTTCTTTAGCTGCTACATTCCCATCCTGAGGGGTGACTCTGCAATCCCCGTCCTACTGGAGCTGGCCCTGCACTAAACTGGCTCCTCCAGACCCCCTCCTTCTCTGGGAGAGCTGCAGTCACTGTTTGGGATTACAGAGACTGCAGGAGACTGTCCCACCAGGAAAGGCTGAGACAACTGGGAGTGTTCAGCATGGAGAAGAAAAGGCTTTGGGGTCACCTAATTTTGGGCTTCCAGTGCCTGAAGGGGCTCCAGGAGAGCTGCAGAGGGACTGGGGACAAGGCACGGAGGGACAGGACACAGGGAATGGCTCCCACTGCCAGAGGGCAGGGCTGGCTGGGATCTTGGGCAGGAATTGTTCCCTGGCAGGGTGGGCAGGGCTGGGATGGAATTGCCAGAGCAGCTGTGGCTGCCCCTGGATCCCTGGCAGTGCCCAAGGCCAGGCTGGACATTGGGAGCAGCTGGGGCAGTGGGAGGTGTCCCTGCCATGGCAGGGGTGGCACTGGAGGGGATTTAAGGTCCCTTCCAATCCAAACCCTTGTGTGATTGTTTTACTTTATGATCCTGGCATTGGCACAGAGGTTTTCCCCCAGTGCCAGTGAGCAGGTTCCCCTTGCGGAGTCCCCCTGTCCTTCATCCCTTGGGAGCTGTGTGGGGCTGTGCAGGCCAATCCCATAACGGGAACGCTCCCACTCCTTCAGCCCCGTCCATCCTCCCACTCCACACGCTGCAATTGAAGCCAGAAGTGCTTTGAGCCAGCCCCAGCAGATTAATTACAGCCCATAATCAGCATTTCTCTTCACTGCTCTGCGATCAGGCAGCGATGCAGCCCAGGTAGTTTTGCCTCACTCCCTCTCTGAGAGGTTTGCCCAGTTTTTGTGGCGAGGCTGCGTTTGCTGCCCCGGGGTTTGTTCTGTTCATAGATCTGATCACAGCGCCTGCTCCTGAGCCACGCGCCCCACACGCCTTCAGCCACTACCTGCAGCTGCTTTGCTCACAAGGAGCGATTTTAGAGCCTCCCCTGTGCTATTCTGCAGGAATGAATCAAATGGGGGGATCTGGAGGTAACAGCACTTCAATCCCCGCGTTTGTGCTGAGCAGCTGAGCAAATAAGTGCCTTTCAATTATAGGCTCGTGCAGACACTCCCTGCTTATGTTTTATAACAATGATTTGGGATCAAGAGGTTTGCAGCTAAAGGGATAAACATTTAGCCCAGATAAGCAGATTTGTAGAAATTATTGTTATCCTGAGCTGGTTGGATTCATTAGGTCCCAGGCGCGGCCGGCTCTGAAATCTGACGGGGATAAATTTATGCCACCAAAGTGAAATCTGCTCAGAGACGAGTCTGAATTGTGGTATATTCATAATAGCATTTCTTTCTGGTGTTTAACATGGCAAAAATAGCCAGGGAAGAGAAATTATTTTCTTTCCCAGTTTCCCTGCCCTCAACAGAACATTGGCAGGGGGATTTTTGAGTGCTGCCCGCAGCAGCAAGGGGTTGGGGGAGGGATTTGGAGCAGAAGTGAAGTGAGATCCTGGACATTTACCTGTGAGGAGAGCTTGAAAAGAGATGCATAAATCCACGGGTGATGCTGATCCCAAAGCACTTGCATTCCCAGGGCATTTTGGGAAGAGTTTTAGCCTTTTGCTGCACCCCACATTTGCACAGAGACCTCTCTGACCCTCCAGAGCTCCTGTCTCTTGTCTGAGGGTTCTGCCTCTGAAATTCTGACCTGGCAGCTCTCCTCTCCTCTCCTCTCCTCTCCTCTCCTCTCCTCTCCTCTCCTCTCCTCTCCTC
>JAOTQP010000929.1:657009-671698 GCA_026413545.1 Cichladusa arquata
TCTGAGGAGATGGGATGTACCTGGGGATGACTCTGAGGAGATGGGATGTACCTGGGGATGACTCTGAGGAGATGGGATGTACCTGGGGATGAATCTGAGGAGATGGGATGTACCTGGGGATGACTCTGAGGAGATGGGATGTACCTGGGGATGACTCTGAGGAGATGGGATGTACCTGGGGATGAATCTGAGGAGATGGGATGTACCTGGGGATGACTCTGAGGAGATGGGATGTACCTGGGGATGACTCTGAGGAGATGGGACGCACCTGGGGATGAATCTGAGGAGATGGGATGCACCTGGTGGTGACTCTGAGGAGATGGGATGTACCTGGGGATGAATCTGAGGAGATGGGATATACCTGGTGGTGACTGCTCCAGTTACATCTGCTCCTCTGCTAAATGTCCCAACAATCTGCTCCAGGTGATGGATTCCAGCAGTTTGTGGAGCCACAGGGGATATGTGGGGCCAGGATGGGCCTTTGCTGACTTTATTCATCACTGCTAATTGCTGGGCAAATTGCAGACCAGACTCGAACTACTGCATTAAATAAACCAGCACAGGAGGGGAAAAATCACATCCAAAGAAACAGATCTTTCTTGAGTCACCAGCAAAGGTGCGAAGACTTTTGCCCATCAGGGCTGTTGTTGGAACAAAACTCAGCGTTGCCATTCCCAATAGAACAAGGAAAGCTCTTCCATGGATACACGTGAGAGGAAGGAGTCACCGTGCCACATTTTCTCCAGAAATTAAGTGGAATAATTAAAAGCTATCAAACTCCATTTTTGCAGAACAGGAGGTCTGAGTGGAGCCTTTCTGGCAGGGCTTGGTTTCAGCCTGGCTTCACTGAAGGTGCCCATTCCCCCTGCAGAACAGCTCCTGGGCTCAACGCCCCCAGTCAGCACCAGATCCAAAGCACAAAACCAGTTTGACATCGAAAGCGTTAATTAACTCACCCTAATTGCACTGCAAATGGCTCTAAAATTGCATGTAATCATTTAAAAACCAAAGCAGCCGCCGCTGCTCTGGGTTTGGAAGCATCTGGAGCCCTTTGGAAGATGATGAACGGCACCGTTTGCTCCCGATCATCTCTGGGCGAGCAGAGGGGCCCGCCAGGCTCACATCAATGGGGGAGCCTGTGTTAATTGACTAAGAAAAAGTGGAATGAAACTAGTCCAAGAGAAAATGATTCTCAATGCCTCCACTGGGATACCTTCAGCTTGGCCACAGCCATTAAGCTACACAGAATTTTATTTCGCAGCCCATCCCAGGAACCATTAAATCCACTGACTCCTCCTGAACCCAGCTGAAAACATTCCTGCTTTTTTGCCTGGGCTCTGCAGCTTCCACCCTGCCATGACTCCAGGTCATTCCATGGAAATTTTCTTTCCTCTCTGTGCCTGAGAAGCCGTGCTGCTGAATGATTTTTGCTGTTTTCCTTTTCCATAATCTCTGTATTCTTTACACATGTATTGGCAGCTCTGTAGCTATTGCTGCATCCTTGGCCAGTTTTCCCAGTACTTTTCCTGCTTTTTCCCTGGGCAGAAAGACAAAACACCTTCCAAGACCCCTGTTCTACCTTGGTTTTTCTGGGAACCAAGGCCCAAAACCAACCTCTCAAGACCCATTTTCATAAACATTAGCTTCTATCTAAGGGAGGAGGATTTAGAAGGGGTGAAATTAATTCACCTCTTATGTCTCCAATTGGTGATTTTTGTCAATTATGCTGATTTGCTAAACTTATACAAGTGTGTTCACCCTGTTGGGGTGGACATTTTCCCTGTCCCTGGAGGCCTCCAATAAAGACCAGCCTTTTTATCACCTCCTACACTAAGATCACCTCCAAAGTGAGCTGTTTCACTGCAGGTTCTTCAGGGCATCAGCAGCAGTGCCTGGACTCTCCCTGCGTTCCAGCTGTTTGAAACAGCACAGGAGAAGCAGTGAGAGAAGGACCCAGCAGAGACTGGGCTGAAGACAGATTTTAGCTTTGCTCTTTGGGTTCTCTTTGCCTTCTGGGCCAGATCAAACCCACACATCCATCTCCCCTCGGATTTCATAGATTTTAGGTGGTTTTGTACAGATTACAGGAGGTTTTTGGGCCATTTTTTGCACCATTTTAGGGGTTTTGGGGCCATTTTAAGTCGCATTTCCTCTCGAAATTTTGCCCACTCATTTTTCCAGTTTTTTCCTTAGAAGGCCCTGGAAACTCACTGGGTTCTGGGGCCATGTTTGTTTTTTTAGTGCAGATGTTAGGAGTTTTTCTGGCCATTTTTTGTGCAATTTCTGGGGGATTTCTGTGTTTCTTAGTGCGAATTTTTAGGCATTTTCCTGGATTGTTAAGGCTGAATTTATCCTGGATTTTTCCCAATGTTTTTCCCAACAACCCCTGGAATTTTGGCCGGTTTGGGGTGTTTCAGTGTAGATTTCAGGACTATTTCTGGGCAATTTCATTTTAATTTTTATTGGATTTTTGCTTCTCTTAGTGCGAATTTTCAGGGATTTTTCTGGTTTGTTAGGCTGAATTTTCCCTGGATTTTTCCTGATGCTTTTCCCAGCAATCCTTGGAAATTTTGGCAGAGTTTAGGTGTTTTTGTACAGATTCCAGGACTTTTTGGACCATTTTTTGCGCCATTTTAGGATTTTTTGGTCCATTTTAAGTCGCATTTCCACCACCAACCAGGGTTAAATCTGTCAGCTCCTCAGGAATTCAGAAGAGACATTTGTGCCCATAAATCAGCCAGGGCACAGAGGCACCGAGGGCTGGGCTGGCAGTCTGGGAGCAGAGCGGGGAAATCGGGGGGCAGGAGCACAGGGAGAGGCAGGCACAGCCCAGGGCAGGGCAGGTGTGTGCCCAGCATCCCACCTGCGAGGGTTTGAGTCTTGGAGCGACCTTTGCAGAGGGAACTGCTCGCTCCTGTTTCTCCAGAGCAGCTAAATGGGAGCAACCACGAGTGTTTCACAGCTCACTGCCCTCAGAAACGGGTCCTGCCAGAGCTGTCAGGAGCCACATCCTCCTCCCCGGCCCATTAAAGAGGATATTTAACAGCTTTTCTTACAGTTCAGACACAGCTGTCTCGGAGCTGGTGCTTTCTTTGTTTCTAGTCACCGACTGGCCATAAGTAAATTCACTTTTTGGGTTTTGTTTCAGGGTATTTAAGCCCAGGACGGGCAGTAAACAGCACGATGCTCTCAGGGGTGGAGCATCCTCACATTCCCGGGAAAAATAACTTTTCCTGGGAACACAGAGCCCTGTCCTGGCCCTCCTCCTGCAGTGTGAGGGGTGAAGTGTCTCCACTCTCCAGATGACCACATTCCATCACCAACTCCTCCTTGGCATGGACAGGGACATCCACACCCCCAGAAGGATTTATCAAGCTGTCACCCAGCTCTGCCAGTGGCATCACCTAATAAACCTTCCCTTTGCACCAGGAAAGTCAGGAAAATCCACGATTTTATAATGAAAAATCATGTCATCTTTGTTTTTATAGATGAGATTTTAGGCATAAACTGGTTTTGCTTTCAGGTCTTTCAAAGTTTGTTGGGTTTTTTTGGGTTTTTTGGTTTTTTTTTTTGTTTTGTTTTCCTTTTTTTTGAGGTTCACGAGCCAGAATAAATTTGCCTGATCTCACTTTCAGGCCTCAGCTGAACTTGAGAAGTAGGAAAAAGTCTCATCATCCCAACAACTCGGGATTGCAAAGTTACTGATCCTCCCCTTCCTCCAAAACCTCCCCTGCACATGGAGGAATTCATGGGGATAAAGAACAGCCTTCCCCTGCAGCCAGAAAATCACTGCTCTACTCCAAGCTGGCAAAAGGCAAAGTAAAGACAAATCACTGCTCATTTAACCCTCATATCCATAAAAAGTGGTGAAGAGAGAAGAAGCTTTCAACCTTAAAAATAAGATTTAAGAGGTGAATTTTACCCTCTCGCAGCTCTGTGAAATATTCCCAGCAAAATCAGCAAACCTTGCAAAAGCAGCTTTTGCATCTCTCATTGGATTTTGTTCTAAAAGCACTGAGAGGTTCCCCAGGCTTCCTGCACTGAGGGAGGATCCTTCCCAAGCCTGGCCCTCCAGCCCTGCTGGAATTCTCTCCTGATCCCAGACCCCTGAGCTGAGCCCTCCATCTCCCCTGGGCCTTCTGCTCTGGGTTTGAGCTGAACACAGAACTGTGGAGTGGTTTGGGCTGGGAAGGGCCTTAAATCCCCTCCACTGCCACCCCTGCCCTGGCAGGGACACCTCCCACTGCCCCAGGTGCTCCCAATGTCCAGCCTGGCCTTGGGCACTGCCAGGGATCCAGGGGCAGCCACAGCTGCTCTGGCAATTCCATCCCAGCCCTGCCCACCCTGCCAGGGAACAATTCCTGCCCAAGATCCCAGCCAGCCCTGCCCTCTGGCAGTGGGAGCCATTCCCTGTGTCCTGTCCCTCCATGTCCTGTCCCTCCAGCCCCTCTCCAACACACAGTGAATGCTCCATGGCACAGAACTTCAACTCCTTCCACGACCTGGATTTGAAACTCCCACAGGATCTGAGTGCTCTGCAAGGCAGCTCCAGCTTTTCCTGAAGTCCTGCTCCTGCCCCTCAAAGCTCTCCTGAGCTGGACACCCCTCTGCCCAGAGAAAAGCAGAACACCCCTGCCCCAGCAGCAGCTCCACCTGAGGCACACAGAGCTCTCCAGGCACAGCCGCTCCTCTCTTGACTCTCTCCTGGTTGTCTTGGCTTTCCCTGTGATCAGCAGAACGTGTCGAGTCCTCTGACAAGGATCTAATCTCCCTGCTGGCTGCCCTGACTCAAGCACTCCTTTGCAGAACAATGTTTCTTCCCAGAAAAATGCAATTTTATTCCGGCTGCTGTATCAGCCTCTGATATTAGTGCTGAGCTTCTCAGGAAGCTCCTCAGCCAGAACATTCCTGTGCTGGCAGATCCTATCAGGGAAGAGGGAGAATACGATGCCTCTGTGGTGTGGCTGTTGTGAATAAAGACAGAGATATGGAGAGAAAACACGAGATAGAGGCACAAATAAACAAACCTTGGAGCAATATCCTACAGTTTTTGTGGAGGAGCTCCTGACTCCGGAGGGAACAGTCTCGTGGCCCAGCCTTCCACTCTTTTCTCCTTTTTCCCTGAGCCAGTGATGTATTTTCCAGTGAGGCAGTGCTGCCTGTGCTTTGTGTAGAGGGAGCTGATGGGCAGAGTGAACGTGGCACTAATGGGAAGGAGACAGGGGCAGAGCCTGAGCCGGCACAGCAATGGCTTGGAAAGCTGAGGGGAGGGAAGGCAGGACAGGAATTCCTGCCTGTTACACACCATCAGCAGGCTCTGGTATCAATCACTGCCCAGCTCCGAGTGCTGACTGATGATCCTGCCCTGTCTGCAGCCAGGATTAATGGAATGAGCAGGGAAAGGCTTGGCCAGGGCACGGCAGGCACAGGAAGGCTCCTGCAGGCTGCAAGGAACCCGAGCAGCGCTGCTCCAGGAGGGCTCAGACATCATTTATTAGCTACTTTCCTAATTAATTCTTCTAAAATAACACAGCTGACTGCTGCAAAGAGCCGATTTGTCACAGTGGGGCCCTTTTGCGGGAACAGCCCCGTTTGAAAGCTCCGAGCGTTTCCTGAGGGCCGGGAAGGGCTCTGGCTGCCCAGCAGCACATCCAGCTTCCCTCCAGCCCTGTCCTGGCTCCTGCCCCAGGAACAGGCGTGATCCAGGCTGGAAATCTCCTGCCAGGGGCAGATCCCCCACCTGCCGGATCAGCACCGCGCCGTCCCGGCTGGGAAATGCGTTTTCCTCAGCGTGTCTGAACCTGGAGCTGCAGGGCTCTGAGGGAGCACATCTGCTTGTTTACCCAAAAAACCCAACCCAGGGACTGATCTCCGAGTCACAAACATTAGAGAAAGCTTCAGAGGTCTTTGTTTGCTCTATAGAGCAAACAAGGAAAAAAAATTCCTTCCCTCCCTGCTTTATCCACCCTCTGATTTATCGGAGCTCACGGTGACAGGAGGAATTCCCCCAGAGGTACCCACACATCAAACGGACCAGAACCTCGAGTCAAAGACACTTTTCTTGCTCTAAGTCTGTTGTGGGAACCTGGTTCAAACCCTTTCTTCCAGGCTAAATAAATTCCCAGTGCTGGAGCCCCAGGGACACAAATACTGTCACTTCCCCGAGTTCCCCATCTGACCGCCTGGATCTCTGGCTCAGTCCCAGCCCCGGCCTGGCTGAGGCAGATCCTGCCCCAGGATTTAGGGCCCTGCTTAGAGCAGGCAGCAGCTCATTTCTCTGCCTCAGATTTTAAGCCTTCAGTGATTTCTTGAAGGTGAATTTCTCACCTTCCTGTCTAAGGGAAAATACTCCTGGAGACAAATGGCTGGGATGGGTGGAGGAGCCTCTTTAAAATCAGACTTTTTCCCCTTATCAGTGCAAAGTCTCTGTGAGGCTCTCACTCGGTCACTTGTGGCCGTAATTCTGCCCCAGGGCTGACATCCCTGAAAACCACCAGGGATAAATATCCATAATAGGCAAGAGGGATGGCTGGGGCATGGCTCTCCATGGGAACCACGGAGCCTGGTTGGGAATTCAGATTCCAGCACCTCGTCACACCTGGAGTTCAGAGCAGTGGAAAGGACAGAGAAATACTGAGGGTCACAGTGCCAAACCACACCAAGGGAGGCTGATTCTTCTTGACCACTCCAGAGCATTCTGCTCTGATTCCAAGTACAGCTCCATGAAATAGATCCTCTGGATGCCTCTGCCTGCCTGGAGAGGAATGGAGGGATGGATGGATGGATGGAATGATGGATGGATTCATGGATGACGGATGATGGATGGATGATGGATGGATGGATTCATGGATAATGGATGGATGATGGATGATGGATGGATGGATGGATGGATGGATGGATGATGGATGGATGGATGGATGATGGATGGATGATGGATGGATGAATGGATGATGGATGGATGGATGGATGGATGGATGGATGGATGGATGGATGGATATTCCCCACGAAGGAAATTTTCTAGGACAAGCAGCAAAGGAGGAGTGAAGGTGTGGAAGGAGGGGAAGAACCATCTCCACCTCCTTCTCCTCCAGATGAGTGACCCTGGAGGGGAGGAAAGGAAAACCTGGAGCAGGGAAAGAGGGGGCAGGTGTGGGAGCAGGGCTGGCTCAGTGCACACCCTGTCCCCATCTCCTGCTGCTTTTCCTGCTGCTCTCCCACCCTCCCACTCCCTCCACAGGCACCCAACAGCTCCCAGTGCCAGCAGCCCCAACTCCAAACCGGGTCTGGCTCCTGGTTTGTGCAAGAGCAGGGACACAGCAAACAGGAAATGTTACTCATTTCTTCAGCGTTCTCAACACCCCACAAAAATTACCTTTGGGCACCTGCATGGTTAAATCTCTCAGGATTGAATTACTGGGCCACAGGCAGGAGGGGTGGGAGGGACAGGAGGGTTAGGAGGGACAGCAGCATTTGGGGGTGCAGCAGGGTTAGGATGGACAGCAGGGTTACAGGGTGTAGCAGGGTTACAGGGTGTAGCAGGGTTAGGAGGGACAGCAGGACCTGGAGACAACCCATGAACCTCAAATCCACGCTACAGATTAAACTGAGCTCCCTCCCCCTCTCTCGCTGCATCTCGAGTTCTTGGCAAGCACACGGAGCCAGCCCAGCTCTGCCCAGGGGGAAAAAAAGCTGATCCCACAGGGATTGGGAACGGCAGGAATAGGAGGGAGGGGTTTTTACAGTAAAATCCTTTCTGTGCCTCCTCCTTGCCGTGGGCTGTCCCTGCCCCTGCGAGGGGAAGAGGGGACAGAGGGAATGGGACAGGAAAAGGAACCACGTGTGGTTTCCTTTCATCTGCAGAGCATCACTGCCTCGAGTTTCACACCTGAGCAGCGGCTGCAGCTCTGGTTTCCCCTCGTGCCAGGGGCGCAGGACAGCCCCCCTTGTGCCCTGGCAGCGGTGCCAGGAAGCTCTGCCCATTTCTCTGCACTGATCCTGACCCAGAACAGGGGGACAGGGCAGTCAGGGCTGATCCTTGTGGGTTTCCCTATAAACAGTGGTGAGCTGGGACAGAGCCCCACAGCCCAGTGCTGGAGGTGCTGGGAGCTGGGCTCCTGCTGGGGGAGCAGAGGCACAGACAGAGGGAAAACACCTTTATGGACACAGGAATGGGGAAGGTGGGTGCCCACAGCTCCCTGCTTGTTCCCACTTGTTCTCACAGGATGGGTTTAGGACGCTGCCTGTTCCTGAGGGGGAAAGATGCAGACCCAGTCCCAACAGTCAAACCAAGACTTTTGCAGCTCCTGCAGAGTTTTATTGGGCACATGTTGGTCCCTCCCCAGTTCAGACCCCTTGTACAGCTCCCACTCAGGGCCCTCTTTTCAGGGGTTGTTCCATCCTCTGTCAGCAGTGTGGGCTGTCCTTTTGCTTGGTCCTCTTATTGCTGCATTCCTTTATTGGCTATGAAATGATCCCTAGAAAAACACTCTTGTCAATTGTCCTTATTCTCCAGAGCCTGAAGTTTTCATGGATCATTGGACGGTTTGGGTTGGCAGGGACCTTAAATCCCATCCAGTGCCACCTCCTGCCATGGCAGGGACACCTTCCACTGTCCCAGGCTGCTCCAAGCTCCATCCAACCTGGCCTGGGACACTGCCAGGGATCCAGGGGCAGCCACAGCTGCTCTGGGCACCCTCCCCACCCTCCCAGGGAGGAATTCCTGCCCAGTATCCCATCTAACCCTGTCCTCTGGTGCTGGAAGCCATTCCCTTTTGTCCTTGTGAATTGTCTCTTTCTATGTGTCCTGAGCTCCTTCAGGCACTGGAAGGCCACAGTGAGGTCATCCCAGAGTTTTTTCTTCTCCAGGTGAACAATCCCAGCTCTTCCAGCAGAGCTGCTCCATCCCTCTGATCATCCTGCTGTCTCCTCTGCACTGGCTCCAGCAGCTCCAGGTCCCTCCCTGTGCTGGGCCCCAGGGCTGGGGCAGCTCTGCAGGTGAGGTCTCACCTGAGGGGGCAGAAGGACAGACACACAAAGGAACAGGAGAATCCCTTGAGCTGGAACTGATGAGGTGGAACTCCCAGGGGTCTGAGCTGGGACGCTGAGCTCCACTGTCAGCTCTGGTTCCCAGCAGGGCTGGGCAGGTCCTGCAGCTCCTCTGTCTTTTGGAACATGGGACATGGACTGAGAATGTGTGATTGGGGCAGAGGAGAACAGCTTGAAGTTGCTTTTTCACTTTGAGATCTTCCATCGGATTTGGGCTGATGAAATCATCAGATTGGGCTGGTCTTGTCCAACATGTCAAAAATATTTGGGGCTGACAGACACAGCAATATCAGAGCTGCAGGATCAGCCTTTTCTTGGGAAAAGAGACAAAGCAGGAAATACGTGAGGAGAAGAAGTTGCAGCTGTACCTGGAGTGCATCCCTGAGAATTCTCTTTGGCTTGAAAACTGAGGAACAGCTCCAAGCAGGCTCCAGAGCCCTGCAGGAGGCTGCTCTCCCTGAGGCTTTCCCAAAGCAAAGACAGGCAGAAGGCAGGATGGACAGGGACTGGGTCCCAGCAGATGCAGGAATACAAACACCATGTGCAGCTTGTGTCTGTTTGATAAAGAGTTCCCTAATACACAAAGATTGGGTTTGAAAATGCTGTTTTAAAAGAAAGAAGCAAAACTAAAATATTTTTTTGTATTTCAATAATAATAATAAAATAATACTTAGTCTTCCATAATAACAGTTGCAAAGATAAATGAAATTATCTTCTGGACCACAGCATGTCTGGTCACAGAGAAAGAGTTTGTTTTCTCTGGAGATAAATTATAGTAAACTGGAATAAAGTGCAGGAGGTCCTGCTTTCATTTCATGCCAGTGTAAATCAACACTCCCAGAGCCACAACCCCTTTTTATTCTCTCCAGACAGCTGAAGGGTCGGAAAATGGTTCCATCAACATTTGAAGTCTGACTTCAGGCACAATGATGAGGATGAAGGTGGTGATGAAGCAAAGATCACTACAGTGGCTGATACCCTCACCAGCTTTAGTGGTGTCACATTGTGTGGGAACCATCCCCACTGTCTTGGCCTCTTCCTGCCCCTTCACACCTCCAGTTTGAGCTTGCTGTGGTAGCAGAGCCTCCAGTGAAACTGGGGGGTGACCGCAGGGTCCTGGCCAGCTGCAGTTGTGCTGTAGTGATGCAGCCCCAGAAACGCCCTCAGCATCCACACAGAGCGGGGAAAATTATGTCCATCTTTGGAGAAAAAGACATTTCCCTGTCACCTCCTCCTTCCAAACCCTTTGTGTCCTTGGAATGTCTCACTCTAGCCCCACAGCAGCTGTTCTTCTGCTGCCTCAGTGTGAGTCCAGCCCAGTCTCCTCCAGACTGCCCAGGGCTTTGCTCTTAATCCGGAGCTTGTGTGGGAGGGCAGCAAAGCTCCGGCCCTTCAGCTGCTCTTCTGAGGGGCAGGGCAGGCTGCAGGAGGGCACAGGAGAAGTTTTGGGCACTCGTTGCTCATCATCTTCATCCGACACTGTGGTGCTGCTCTCCTTCCTGGCCTCGGCGGTGCCAGGGGATGGGCACAAGAAGCAGGCACTGCCCAGCCAAGGGCAGGGGAAGGGGTGTTTGTCTGGGCAGGGGTAGCTGAGGAATGGGGAGCAAACTGTGGGGCTGAAGGATGCGTCAAACCTTTTGGGGCTGAAAGATCCCTCGAACCTTCTGGGTTGCTGGAGGCCAGGTGTGTCCATGGGAAGAAGTTTGGAGTTGCAGCCAAGGATGTTTGTGGAGGGGTTGAAGGTTTTGCAAGGAAACTCAGCCAGTTCCAGCACCTTGGGCACAAAACTCCTCTGGGCAGGGCAGCAGGAGTCACCAGCAAAGGGCTCCATGCCCAGCAGGGGTGAGGCTGCCCGGTGCCCCCTGAGGTAGAGCCCGAGGGGGTGACCCTGGTAGGGGCTGGGCTCGGGGCTGAGGAGCCCGAAGCGCAGCTTGAGGGAGAGCAGCTCGGTCCTGAGCGCGGCGTTCTCGCGGCTCAGCGCCGCCAGCTGGCTCTCCATGGCCACGTCGTTGAGGCGCCGCTTCTCCCGCGAGCGCTTCGCCGCCTCGTTGTTCTTGCGCCTCTTCTCCCAGTACGTGGTGTCCTTCTTGTGGTCCGGCATGAATTCCCTCTTCCTGCGGGAGTGGCCGCCCGCCTTGCCCAGGAGCAGCTGGGCCCGGCCCTGCTGCAGCACCAGCTCGCTCTGAGGGGCCAGGAAGGTGTCCATGCTGGTGGGGAAGGCAGCTGGGGTGCTGTGGGAATGAGAACACTCATTAGTTACCTCTAATGGTGCTGTTGATTAGTGCCGTTGGGTAAATTAATATCAGAATGGGATTTTTTTTCTCTCTGTTACAAACACGTGGAAAATGAAGATAGCTTCTCCTGCTTATTCCTGTGTCTTAGGTTGCAATACAGGATGTAACCAAAAGTCTGTATTCTATCACCATCTAAAAAACCAGGTGGAGCAGTGACCCTTATCTCCATGTGAGGTATTCTCTGCTAATGGTCCATCTGTTAAACCAGCTGAGGCAGTGTTCTTTATCTTTTCCTCAACCCATCCTCCCTCCAGGAGATATCTCCTGTTAATGGCCATTGAGTTCCAGGGCATGACTGATAAAATTACATCATCCCACTGGGAGATGCTCCACCCAGTGGGAGGAGCAAAGCCTTTCCTACCTAGATAAAATCTGAGATTTGGAACACCAAAGCAGCCTTTTTCCACTGGATTCCAGAGGAAAACTAGATGTTTCCACATCATCACTGGACTTCAGAGGAAAACTGCACCCTCCTACAGGAGCACTGCTTCAACAGAACCACATCTGTCACTGCAGGAGGATGCAGCCACCATTTAATGGGACTGCTACCAACACCCTGACTGACAGGGTGTCAGGTTGTATTCTGACTCTGTCACTGTTTTGGGTTTAAGGGGTTTTTTTGTATTACTGTATTTTTTATTTTAATTTTTTTCCTAGTAAAGAACTGTTATTCCTATTCCCATATCTTTTCCTGAAAGCTCCTTAGTTCAAAAATTATAATAGTTTGGAGGGAGAGGGTTTACATTCTCCATTTCAAGAAAAGCTCCTGCCTTTCTTAACAAACACCAGTTTTTCAAACCAAGACATTTTACCCATCTTAAAGACATCACCCCAGAGTTAATACCTCTGCTGCTGAGGGCTCAGCCTTGCCCAGCAGTGGGTCTGTCCTGCAGCTGGCTGGCACTGGTTTTATCAGACATGGATGAAATTTCTGTCCTCTTCTCACAAAAGAGAAGCCTTCCCCACTCTAAAACCTTGCCACAGAAATATAATACAATTGGTGAAAGTGAATGCAGTCATGAAAATTAGCTCAAACTTCCTCAATATGACTGGACAAAACTGATGATCCAGAGCTGCATTTGTCAAGTAAATGCTGGAGCTAATTCCTTCGTGATGGAAAACCAAGAGAGTATAGATAAGAAATTCATTATTTAATGAACCATCTCTTTTAAATAGATTCCCCCAACAGGAGTTGAAATCTGTTCAGCCATTGTCTGGTCAGTTGTGCAATGTGTGGCACATGAGACCAAGACTGGTTATTTCAGTCCAGCTGCTGATGAACAATTGCCTCCATGATGAAAAAAACCCCTGATGTTCAGGGATGTTGTATGCAATCTTAAGAGATGCACTCAGAACTGTATGATCTCCTGTGCATGACTGTTCTTGCTATTGAGAATGGAGAGGAAATAGAGGACCAGCTGAGATGGTATCAGGGAATAGTCTTTTGTCACTTCAGAAGTAAAACTGCTCCTGTGAAGAAATACAACTTCAGGTAGTAAGCATGGGAGTCCAGATCTTATTTGAAGTTCTCAGAGATTCATGGTTAAACTCAAAAGCAAATTTTTAAACTGTAAGTACTGTAGAAATTCCCTTTAGTGTGTATAACTTTAGTGGGTTTTAGAACATTATCGTTGTTAGTAATCTTGCTACTATGTTAAAAAAACCTGATAAATCAGGAAAGGAGGAAAAAATACTGAGCCTTTCCCTGAACCTATAACGCTGAATGTCTCATTAGGGACAATACCCAAATCCTTGCACGACTTGCAGGAGGGCAGTTCACTGCCCTAGTCAACAGCCT
The DNA here is from genome assembly GCA_026413545.1 of Cichladusa arquata. Taxonomy (NCBI): domain Eukaryota; kingdom Metazoa; phylum Chordata; class Aves; order Passeriformes; family Muscicapidae; genus Cichladusa; species Cichladusa arquata. Next base: position 670,147 of record JAOTQP010000929.1, read on the forward strand.
GTAATCAAAATGATAATCCCATTGAGTTTACAGTGCTTGTCTCAGACATTTCACAGAAGTATGTGTGTTAAAATTAACATGGGCCTTAAACTTTAAAGGGAGCCAGGATTTGACATTCATTAAAAAGGAAAGTTAGCACTTGAGCACTGAGTTTCAGCATTAGATTCTGCTCCAAGAGATTATAAACACAGTGGTTAGGGGTTTTTCATATGATTAAAGGTTTATATTTTGAGGGATTAATTGCTTTCCATTAGACTCTACCAACAAGAGACCTTGCTTGGGACATAATTTGAAACAAAATGGATAATTTCACATATCTCTTTACACACAGAAGAGGGATGTCTCGGTAAAGGAGCCTGTACTGCAGATCTGCTATCCTATAAAAGAGACAGCGATGTGTAACAACTATAAAAAGCTCTGAACTTTGATGTCTGACTGATGTTATAAAGTCTCATTCACTTTATTGCTTGTTGCACAGCGCCAGTCACATTTGAGATCTCTTTCTTGCTAGTGTGAGGTGGTTTTTTTCTAGTTGGCCCTTTGGGGTTTTTTCTTATTTTTCAATCAGCAAAATGACAAGTGACTTAGTGTTTAGTTTAATGTTATCTGCAATAGGTAAACATTACTTGATTGATTCAGCCATTAACAAGGAAAAGCTAGTAAGAGAAAAAAGTTGCTAAGGAAACCAAACACAAGGAACTCCCTCAAAGGTGTATGATATAGGCTGTGTTTTGATTAAATTATTTTTGCTCTCTCCTGTGTTCTGTGAACAGAACTTGTTCAGAACAGTGTCTTGTTATTTTTGTGAAGCTCTTACATCTACTTGAAAAATCTCATCCAGCTGAGCTTGCTCTTAGTTGACATGACTAACACATTGTGACACACAAGTAAGGTTTCTTGCACTTAGAAATTACTGTTTTGTTGGAAGGAAGCTCAGAGCTTTCACATTTCAGCCACGATTGTGAACACATATACAATGTATTCCTCTATAGCAGCAGCAAGCATAAAGTTTGGCAGCAGAGGATATGTAGTCAGAGATTCTGCTAATTGCACAATTTTTGTCCTTGAGTCTCACACACCTTTTTAATCTTGTTAACATCACTGCTTTGCTAAACTGGAATTTGATGGGTTTTTTTTTTAAGGGACCTTGGTTTCATATAGAATTAACTCCCTTGCTTCATAATAATCATCATCATATGACTGATATCATACTCTGATGGCCTATTTATCTTTTCTTCAGTTTGTTTTAACATTACTACTGAGCTTGTGTAAAATAACTAGCCTATATGTCTGCTCTAGTATTGCAGTCTGGAAGAATAAGAGAAGACAAGAAATGGACACATTAATAAAATACATGGATTTTAAACTAGCCCTACCACCTATTAAGAGTCGAAATGAGCATTTTGCTGTCTATATTTAAAAGGTTTGTTTGCTGCTATGGTCCACCTGCCACTGGTGGTTGCAGGTACCACCAGCATGGAACTTAATACCTCAAGACTGCACAGAAATAGCTCTTTATAGCCTTTTTTTTTTTTTTTTTTTTTTTTTTTAC
>JAOTQP010000929.1:671798-695630 GCA_026413545.1 Cichladusa arquata
GGATGGGGGAGCAGAGGGGGGTCCCGGGGGGGGTGGGCACTCACGGTGCAGGCTCAGGGAGATGTTGATGGAGCGTTCCTCCACAAATCCCTTCAGGTTGGGGATCTTGGCACACTTGAGGATGGTCTGGGAGGCACTGTCCCCCACGTGGACCCAGCAGACCGTGTCCTCCACGTAGTTGAAGTCCATGGCCGTGGTCTGCTTGGCGCTGGTGGGGGTGATGTTGGGCACGGGGGTCCCGCTCAGGTAGGTGGCCAGGATGTTCTGGGAGTTGGCAATGAGCAGCACAGGAGGGCGATCCACGGGCTCTGGGGGCAAGGAGGGGACGGTGGGGTCAGGACACACCTCAATCCTATGGCTGTAACCCCAGGGAGAGCCCGGGGCAGGGCCATGGTGTGCAGAGCTGCCCCAAAGCACCACCTCCCCCTCGAGGCTCTCACCATTCTTGGCTTTGCAGGATCTGTTGTCTGGCTGCAGGAGATACCCCTCGACACAGCTGCACGTGTAGGAGCCCTCTGTGTTGCTGCATGTCTGGCTGCAGGTCCCATACACAGTGCATTCATCAAAGTCTGCGAAAAACAGGAAAAAATACAAGGTTTGGACCAGAAAGAAACATCTCCTTAGCTGCCTGAAGAGGGAATGAAGCTCTCCAGTTTCTCCAAGGTGGAGCTGGAGAGGAGGGGATGATCCCTGAGACAAAGGAACCCTCACACCAGCCTGCTAAAAAATCCAAGGGACCCTCACATCAGCCTCCAGAGGAACTGAAGGGACCCTCATATTGGCCTCCCAAGGAATCACCTTCCAAGCCCCTGCTCCCTGCTCCAGCATCAGCCCCTGCCTGGCACTGAGCCTCCCCCCACTCTGCACCTCCATTCCCACTCCAAATCCCTCTGATCTGCAGCTCCCAGCCCCTGGCTCTGCTGCTCTTTCTTCTGGCAGATGAAGGTGATGTATCCCCAGAGCAGGGAATGGTTCCTCCCACCACATGAAAGGGATGGAGCCATCACAATCTCTCACTTCCAGATCTGTTTCCATCACACCCATGCCATCAATCCTTGCTGTGACCCTCTCCTATTTTTCCCATCCTCTCTGAGGCAGGGACACCAAGAGTATGTACCAGCCCCTTACTCCATACACAAAGACAAATCCTATTCCTTATTCCCAGCATTCCTCACCCAGGCTTTTGGGAGCCACATCCACAGTGGAGGGAGTCCCATCCCATCTCATTATCCCATTACCCCATTATCCTATTATCCCATTATCCCAATCCATTCCTCTGATTTCATCCCATTGATCCCATCCCATTGATCCCATTCCATTGATCCCATCCCATTGATCCCACCTCATCCCATTGATCCCATTCCATTGATCCCATCCCATTGATCCCATCCCACTGATCCCATCCCATTATCCCATTGATCCCATCCCATCCCACTGATCCCATCCCACTGATCCCATCTCATTTCATTGATCCCATTGATCCCATCCCATTGATCCCATTGATCCCACTGATCCCATCCCATCCAATTGATCCTATCCCATTGATCCCATCCCATTCCATTGATCCCATTGATCCTATCCCATTGATCCCATTGATCCCATCCCATTGATCCCATTGATCCCATTGATCCCATTGATCCCATTGATCCCATCCCATCCAATTGATCCTATCCCATTGATCCCATTGATCCCATCCCATTGATCCCATTGATCCCATTGATCCCATTGATCCCATTGATCCCATCCCATCCCCCCCCCATCCCCAGCCCTGCTGTGGGACAGTGGCATTGCCCACATCCCCAAGGAGCCAGGGTCCCCAGCACGGAGTGAGGGCTCTGCCCAGCCCAGCCCCACCTCTGCAGCTCCTCCTGTCCTCAGCCAGCTGGAAGGAGTGGTTGCAGTAGCAGACAGGGCCGGACAGCGTTGGTGCACAGTGGTGCTGGCAGTCCAGGGCTGAGCAGTTGGCCAATTGTTCTGTGGGGATGATGGAAGAGAGAGGATGTCACCCAGGGAGGAACAGGATGGACACCAAGAACCAAGGGTTGGGTGAGCAGGACCACCAGACACCCCACCAGGATTTGCTGGGAGACTTCACACTGCTCCCACCTCACCAAAAAAAAGGACTGAGCCCCTCAGCAGGGGGAGGGAGGATATGTGGGACACACAGCTGCTCCAGGGAGGGGGGTCTGAGCAGCCCCTGCCACCCCCAGTGCTGCTGACTCCCTGCCACTTCCAGGGGTGGCCAAGAGTTGGCACCCCTTGTGCAGGGGATGCAGCCCCAGGGCATCCTGAGGGACGTGGATGCACCAGAGAGCCCAGAGCTCCTCTCCTGTCCAACCCTGCAGAGCTCAGAGGGGACAATGTGGGGATGCAGCACAGGGGCTCCACTGGCATTACCACCCCCAGGCTGTCTGCAAGGGCAGCAGAGAGACCCCAGCTCCCTGGGGGAGGAGGATGGAGGGAGCAATGGTCCAGCAGCCTGAGTGGGAACAGGGGTTGGGGTGACAATTTGGGGTGATGGCTCAACGTGACACCTCGGGGTGATCACTTGGGGTGACAGCTCAGGGTGACAGCTGCAGGTGACAGCTGGAGGTGACAGCTCAGGGTGACAGCTGGAGGTGACAGCTGCAGGTGACAGCTCACCTGCCCAAGCCTGGGGCAGTGGCAGGCTGGGACTCGCATGCAGCTGCCAGGAAATGCAGGAAATGCCTCCCTGGGGCGGCACCAGCCACGGGCAGGGGGGACTCAGCACCCAGCTCAAGCACCACCGAGGGCTGGAGGCCCCAGCGTGCCCAAACCTGTGAGCCCCAGGTGCCCAAAGCCCTGAGCAGCTGCCCCAACACAGCTCACGTGGCTCACGTGCTGCCCGGCCGTGAAAAATCAGATCCCACTTAAGTAACGACAGCTCTTACTGAAATATTAATTCCCAGCTCAGGCACAGCTGCTCCCATGGGATGCAGGCAGTGGAGAGGAGCTGGGTGCCAGCAGGGAGCCCTCTGGGGTGTTGGTGGGGCCAACAGGAGCCCCTCAGCCCAGGCAGGGCAGGGTTGGGGAGCACAGAGGCTCTGGAGAGCAGGGTCAGCCCAGGACACACGTTTCTGAGCCATTAATCTGCACAGCAGCACGCTGGTTTAGGGAGTTTTCCAGCAGGATTAGCCACGGGGACAGGCCAGGAGGGGGGACAAAGCTCCTGGAAATTAGGAAAAAACCACAGTGGTATCTCTTATCTGGACCAGAACCCCAAGCCAGGAGACAATGCAGCTATTTCATGGCTGCAGGCTCAGGAATGATGGGCATTTCATTTCCAAGCAGCTCTGGATAATCTCTGGATCTGTGTGACCGTGAGCTGAGCGTGGTGGGGCTCACAGCAGCAGAAAGCAGGGACCCCATCCCTAGGGGAGCCCCCCTTGGTGCCCCCCAGACTCACCCCTGCAGTGGGGGCCCTCGTCGGAGCCGTCCAGGCAGTCGTGCAGCCCGTTGCAGAGTTTGCCCATGGGGATGCACAGCTCGGTGCCCAGGCAGTTGTGCTCGTTGGGTTGGCAGCGGGACACTTTGCTCTGGGGACCTGCAGGGGCACAAGGGGCAGTGGGAGACTCTCCATTTCCACTAACCAATTTAAAATCCTGCAGCGTTTACATACAGCCTATAAGAATCATTACATTACTATAATGTGTTATACTTTAAAAACTGCTTTTTGGACCCCCTTCTGCCAAGCTAGCAGGGTCTTCTCTGACTTTTGGACCTGCTCTCCAGCATAAGGCATTGTTCTGTCAAGAGGGGATTACTTTCAGCTGGCCATCCTGTTATTTTCTAGTTATTTAGTAGCTAAGGTTTGGTATCTTAAAGATGGCTTTCATTTTAATCTCGTTTATGGTTTCTATATTCTCGAAATCTTTTGCTAGGCACTCATATTTATAAGGTTTTCCTGTTTCATCCTTTCCAACAGGTCAGCACCCCATGTGCCAGCACCCTCCTTGTCCTGAGGCTGTGGCACATGGGGAGCCCCTCTGTGCCCAGCACAAGGAGACTTAATCTCCATTATTAACTGGAAAAATTTACAAAGCAAGCCAGGCTTTATTTTTTAAGCTCCTCTGAAAAGAAGCAAGGCATGGAGACAAACAACAAACACACCATAAATCCACTAACAGCCTGAAACCCCAGGAAAAGCTCCTGTAAAGTCCAGCACGGCTTCACCCCAGGCTGGAGGTGGCTGCAGGGGTGACAACGAGCCCTGGCACAGCCCCTGCAAATCCTGACCCCCTCCAGGGGGTCTCCTCTCCCTGCCCCAAATCCCCATTTCAGGGCTGAACACGCAGCTACCAACACATCTCTGCCCAGCCACAACACTAAAATCCCATTTTCCAGGGGCTGTTCGTGCCTCCCCCTCCCCTCAGCAGGGCTGGCAGAATCAGCTCTGTGACCCCCCCAGGCCCCCAGGGAGCAGAGAGAAGGGCACAGCACACACTGTGTCCAGGAACAGTCCCATTTTAGCCCAGTCACCTTCAGCAGAGACTCCAGCAGCAGAGTTTGCCCTAAATAAGCTCCAGCTCTCCTTGGAGAGGAGTGTTACATCACACACAGAGCTCTGTGTGCCGGGACATCCTCACCCCACACAGCTCCAGACAGCTCTGAAGGACACTGCCTGTGATCCCTTGGGCTCCCAGGAGGGGATAAAAGCCCTTGGAAGCACATGGAGCTGTGGCAAGGGGACCACAAAGCCCTGGGTTTGTAACAACCCCCCCACCAGGAGCCCCACACCGAGCAGGATCCTCAGTCCATCCCAGCCAAAACTTCCTTCTGTCCATCCTGGGCAGTGACCCCAATTTCTGCTCAAGGGATAGCTGAAAAACAGGAATCTAACAAGCTCCAGATGCCAAATTGCTCCCCTGAGTCTCAAACACATCCCAGTATGCCCCCAGTGAGCTGACTGGGGGCACTGGGGTGATGGGACCCTCCAGGACACCCAGGCTCTGTCACAGCCAGCAGGGATTTGAGCTTCTCCTCTTTCCCAGCCCCAGAGCACCCAGCAGATGATTCCTGGGAGAATTTCTCACTGGCTGCCACTGCACAGATTTATTTTTTGCAGAGGGTGGGCCTCCTGTAATTGCAAATTATGGGTTAATTAAGTAACACCAATATATGGACCAGGAGAATGGAGGGGCTGAAGTGAAGAGCCCAATTCATCAGCCAGAGCTGCTCTGCCGTGTCCATTATTCCCTGCAAAGAGCCTGGATCAAACCACTTATCCCAAACAGGGCAGGATTAATCCACAAGCCACTTTGTTTGCTTTTGACCGTGCTGGTGCTAATAAATGAGCCAATTTATTACATGTGACAAGCTTGTGGTACACCCCAAGGAGCTGAATTAGATAGGAATGTTTAACCTCGAAAAACCACTCAGAAAAGAAAGAAAAAAAAAAAAAAGAGATAGAAGAAAAGGAAGAATTGCAACTGCAGTTGATTTGGCAACAGCCCAGATGGGAGGAACACAATGAGGGAAGAGGCTGGAGGAGCAGGGGTGGGATGGTCCCACTTGTCCCATCAGGATGGATATGGGTGACAGCACTGAGGGTCCTGGTGCTGCCTCTGGGTCACTTCTGAACTCATCAGGACCAAGAGCAGATCCAGCACAGCAAGATGAGGGATCCCAGGCCCCCTGTACCCTCTGATCAATGGATGGACCAACCAGGCATCAGCAAATTCCTTCCTCAGAGCCCCTCAGCTTCACCTCCAGCACGATGGGGGCTCCTGTCCACGTGTCTTCCTCTCAGGAAAACTCTGCTAGAATCATGTGTGAGCCACTCACAGCAAACAAGCAGCACTGGGGACAGGAAGGGAATGGCCTGAACACCTGAGCAAAGCCAGGAAATGCTTCCAAGGATTCCCCAGAGAGGAAGAGCTGGCACGTGCCCGACAGCGTTTCAAGGGGCTCCGGCAGGAGAACGTCAGTGCCAGGCAAACACTGCAGCACCAAAGGACACCAGAGCCTCAGCAGGAGCTCAAACACAGATTAAATGAGAGCAATAAAAGTCATTCTCCCCCTGCCAGAGAGATAAGGGGGATGAGAGGCTGCTGGAAGCCCCAGTGCTGGCCTGGCAATCTGGAGACAGCAGGGGCCAGTGCTGGCAGGTCAGGAACGAGCCCGGGCAGGAGGCTCCAGTCACCCTCTGGCACCTCAGATGTGCCCTGGCACCCCAATCTCTGTGTCCTGGGGGGCACAGTATCACCCTGACTCCCTTCCAAGGTCTAGGGGAGCAAAGTGGGAATGGGGGGAGGTGGGCAGGAAGGTGCAGCCCCTCCAGAGAGCAGCTGGGGAGGGAAATGCTCCCAAAAAACTGAGGGATTCTAAAGTTTGGGGTCTGATAATGGAAACACACGGACTCAGCCCCACACATGGCGGGGAGGAGGTGCCAGGCTTTGATCTGTGTCTCACAGAGTTTCCCAATTCCCTGTCCTGGCAGTGCCAAGCGTGTTCTGAGGGGCACAGGGGCAGCAGGGATGAACCCTCAGGGGGCTTGGACCAAACCCAAGAGTCTTCCAACATCCACCCAGAGGTGCACCCACAGCACCAGAGGCTGCTCCTCAGCCCCAAGGAAGGGAGAGGAAGGAGGTGGAGAGGGAAGAGCCCCCAAGGGGTCCCTGCTCCGGTCACCTGCGCACGCGGATCCAGCACGGATGCTGGAACACGCCCATCAGGACGGATTTTTTCCAGCCTCCAAGCCCTCCTGCTGTAATTTTCCAGGGCTGCTGATTGACTGGAGCCAGCCAGCCCATCCCAGCCCCCCATCCCTCCCACGGAGGGGCCGTTGCATCATTTTGCCTTAAGGAATAAACAAACCCGGAGCCGAACCAGAAGCTGCTCTGGAGGAGACGGTTCTGCCAGCACGGCGTGAAGTGGGGATCTGGGAGGGAGAGCTGGGGCAGGGGACAGGGGATTCTGCTGGGTCTGGAATCCTGGGACACAGGCACAGGTGGTTCCTTGCTCCTGGCACAGCAGGAGTGGCACAGCCACCAGCCCTGGTGTCACCACAGCTGTGACCCCTCTGCAGACACCCCCCACATTCCCATCCCCACACCTCACCCAACCCATCCCAATTCTCTGTTTCCTTCCAGAGAGGCTCCACCACCCCCTCTGAGGCAGGAGCACCTCCAGAGCTGTGCCCAAGTGGCTCCACCAGCTCAGACCAGTGAACCTAATCCAGCATCCTAATCCCAAAACATCTGGGACAGCGATGTCACCTTTCCAGCTGCTCCCTGGGACTCCCAGAGATCTCCCTCCCTCACTCCCCACACCCAGGAATGTGCTGAGGATGGGGTGACACTGCTGCTGACTCCTCCCTCCTCGTGCACACCCATTTTGGTGACAAACACAAATTGGAACGTTTTGGAAGCAAATAAAAATGAGTGATTCTCCATTCCCAGGAGGCTGGTTTGGAAAAATGGACGGATTCATGGATGGGTGGATGATGGATGGATGGATGATGGATGATGGATGGATGGATGGATGGATGGATGATGGATGGATGGATGGATGATGGATGGATGATGGATGGATGATGGATGGATGGATTAATGGATGGAAGGAAGAAGGGAAATACCATCTCACAGCTCTCTTTGGAAAGGGATCCACCCTGTGCTAGATCCCATCTGCCTCACCCCAAAGCAGAGTTAGAGAAGAATGAACACAGTTTCTATGGACAGAGGGAGATGTCCAGCTGGGACAGATTCCCAAGGAATTCCATGGCCTCAGCTCGGCCCCATCCCGCTGAGGGAACACCCCCATCCCATGCACCCAGTGAGCAAAAATCCCTCAGAATTTCTCCCTGTCCCAGCCCAGCAGCCGCCATCACCTGTCCCTGGGGGTCACACTGCTGTGGGAATTCAGCCCTGCACGTGCAGCCCCTGCTCCTGCCAGAGCCCATCCCAGCCCTCCCCCAGCCACCCCTCACGTGTGGCACCACCCAAGGGTGGCTGGCAAAGAGAGATTTCCTGTCCCAGGGAAATTGCCTGCTCCTCCCCAGGATGAACCAGCCATTTTTGCCGAGGCTGAGGCCACACAGTTCAGGTGTTTCCATCCCAAGGGGGACAGAACTTTTGCTCTGTGGTGGAGAAGCAGAGTGTGGCAGGAGAGGCTCTGATCACACAATGTCCCTTTCCTGCAGAGGTTAGGCTTGTTTTTAATCAGTGCTTGCTCTCTTTTCTCTCCTTGTCTCAGTCGGAGTTGCTCAAGGCAAAAGCTCAAGTCAATTTGCTGCCTGTGCAGAGCTCCCGGTGTTGGAGCTGCACCCCCAGGGGAAGGTCCTGGCAGGGGAGGAAAGAGGTGGCAGAGATCACCAACACCAGCCCCTCAAAGGGCCAGAGACTGCACAGACAGCTGGGCTCACATCTGCGGGTGGAGGGCCCAGGGCCAGCTCTGCACAAAGCTTTGGGGGCATTCAGACAAAATCTGGGACTGCACCAAAGCTCTTTCCTGAGAAATGGGAAACTGGAGAGATGGGCCAGGGACTCAGCACACACCAACCTGGGCTGCTGCAAACACAGCAGTGTCTCCAGTCTGGTCATTTAAAATATCTCAGCCTGTGCAAGTTTCCTTTCCCACTCTCCCAGCACATCCCAGTTTTATTCTCAGGGAGTTCAGAGCCAGCAGACACTGGAGCAGCAAAGTCAGAGGAGCAGAGCCAGGCTGCCCCCGTGATGGATTTGGCCTTGAACACAGATCAGGTGCTCTAGCAGAGCATCGAGGGGTTGGGAGGAGGAGGAGGAAGCAGCTCCTCAGCTGAATTCCAGTTTCCAGCCTTACCCGCAGCCTTCCCCAGCTTTTCCCTCCCTCGCAAATGGCGCACGGCTCTGCCCCAGCAGCCAGCCCTCTTCCCATGGCTCGGGATGCCCCTGCTGCCATCCTGGCTCCCAGAGCTCGGAGCAGGGCTGGAGGAGCCGCTGGGTGCCGGACTGGTTTGAGAGATGCTGCAGTGCCATCTTCAGACGGGAGGGCAGCACCCGCGGCGGGGTGTGCTGGGCACGAACCGGACCGGGAAGGAAACCCACCCCAAAGCCCTGCTAGATCCAGAGACCTGGGAGACATTCCCGGCTGGAGTGGCTGGAGCCGGACGGGCCAGCCCGAGGGTGCAGCAGGGACCAGCACAGCCCCATCTCTGAACAGCCTCATCTCTGCACAGCCCCGGGATGCAGCAGGGACCAGCACAGCCCCATCTCTGCACAGCCCCGGGAAGCTCCAGCCCAGGGATGCAGAAGGGACGAGCACAGCCCCATCTCTGCACAGCCCTGGGAAGCTCCTGCCCGCACACTGAGGGATCCAGCTGCATCAAACAGCTAAAGCGCTTTATGGAAAGCAGATCCAGCCTCTCCCTCTGCTCTGTGGCTGGGCTTGCTGAGGTGGAAATCACAAAGTGTGTGCCTGAGCAGCTCTCTGCTCCCAGCAAGCTGGATAACATTGTTTTATCCTGATGGCTCCTTCTCCAGGAGGGGATAGAGCAGGACAAGGAGCTCTGTCCTTCCCTGCTCCCAGATCCTTCAGGCCCTGCCCACACAGCCCCATTTTCCATGGAACAGCCTCTCCTGATCCTAGCTCTGGCATTTCCTGCAGGGAATAAGTGGTGGCAGTGGCCCACAAGGGCTGGCTTTACTGGGAGCACTGGGAGCCCATTTAATTCTGTGCCACATTAACAACAGCCACGGACAGCCCCGTGGGCAAACAGAGCCTGCAGCCCCTCCGAGCATCAGACGGCTTCAGACAGGGCCCCTCTGAAAATCAGCACCCTTAAGAAACCATTTTTCCAGCAGCACTGGCTATTTGGGCCAATTTTTAGCAATTGCAGTCATTTTGGCCTCCTCCACACGTCACTGCTGCCGTGAGTCCCTGGAGCACAGGGAACAGCAAAGCTTTAGAGGAGAAAAAGCAAATGTTCCTCAGGATTTCAATGGTTTGAAATCACTCCATGGCCTTTTTACAGTGGCATGGAGAGACAGGAGTGGCTTCAAACTGGCAGAGAGCAGGGTTAGATTCGATATTGCAGAGAAATCCTTCCCTGGGAGGGGGCAGGCCCTGGCACAGGCGCTCCTGCAGCTGTGGCTGCCCTGCATCCCTGGGACTGTCCAAGGCCAGGCTGGACACTGGGGCTTGGAGCAGCCTGGGACAGTGGGAGGGGGTGAAATCAAACCATTCTCTGATGCTAAAATGTCTTCCCCCGAGCCTCCCCTCCCTCACAGTCTCCAAACAAACCCAGGTACAAAACCTCTGGAGAAGGTGGAGCTGGTGAGCTGAGGCAGGGATTCCTGCACTGGAGGTGAACACTGAGCCATCTCTCAGGAGCAGAGCCACAGAAGCCTCCCGGGAAGGCACCCACACCCACCCTGGCTGGGGATCACACAGCTTCGTTTTCCGTGTGAGCTGGTGGCTGCAGAGGGACGGGCCTGGCAGAGGGAGCTCTGCAGGGCTGCCAGCCATGCCTGCACCCGAGGGGAGCTCGGAGCCCTGGCAGCACCAGCTCCAGCCCTGTCCCCAAAGGTGTGACAGCAGGGGGACAGGAGCCTGCCAGCCCCGCACAGGGTCCTGCTCGGAGCCAGGGGACAGAGCTGCCCCCAGGGATTCCTGCTAAATCAGGGCTGAGAGCTGCTGTGGATGGAAGGAGGCAACCCCAGCAGCCAGCATTGGCTCGGCCTCAGGGGCTGGAGAGCTCCAGGAACCTTCCTGGGTGAGCCACCATCCATTCAACTCCTGCCTCAGACGTGACCTCCCTGCTCCCGCTGCCCAGAAAAACTCAGCAGCCTCCAGGCAGGGTCGAGGCCAATTTGCTGAATTCCCAGCTCGGCAGGGAAGGGATTACACAGCAGAAATGGGATCTGAGGGTTACACAGCTCTCACAGCCCTTCCCTCCCTGTCCCCGGGGCCAGCTCAAAGCCTCGCTCCTTCAGAAGCTTCTCAGCAATTAGCTCGTTTTAATTAATACCAACTCCACCCAGCGGAACCAATTCGCGAAAACGGCTGGGAGAGAGGAAAAAAGCAAAAAAGGAGGAGAGTCAGGGTGCAGTTCTGTGCTCACCACATGGAGGGGGGTGCTGGGAGCCCTGGGGGACAGGGGACAGGGCTGTCCCCACGCCCGTGGGGGTGGCAGATGAAAGGGGCATCTCCCAACCCCTCCAGCTGCTCCCACTCCTCATCTGTGCCCCCACCATGCCCAAAAACCACTGCAGACACACAGAGCTCCCTCCCTGCTGTGCCACAGACCTGCCCCAGCTCCGGGAGTGAAAGGCAGCAAGCAATGCCTGGTAGCAGCCTGAACAGCCAACTCTCCTTCCTGCCTCCATGGCAACTTTCAACAGCCTTAATTGCTTCTTATTTTAACACTTGAGGAACGAAACCTCTGTGATCTTCTACCACTTGATTATTAACACTCCCCAGAACAAAACCAAATACAGCCAAGCACTATTTTATGTGTGTTTATATTTGCAGCTCGAATTTTCTGTGTAATCCCTGGCTGTGGATCTTTGCTGCTCCTCCAGCCACTCTCCAAAGGTTGTCAGAAATCCTGAATGTTTGCTTGCTCGGGGCTCTGCCCTCCCCAGGCTCTCTCCTCCCTGGTAAAGTGGAATAAAACATCTCTGGAGGCTGCCCAATGCCAGCACTGAGGTTCCTCTCTCCTGACACAGCTTTTCCTCTGGAAATTCAGAATTGCTCCAAGCCCCACACACATCTCATGGACAGGGAGCAGGAATGTGTCCTCAGTTTCACCCTGCCCCTGGTGTGGTCACCCTTCCCTTCCCTTCCCTGAAACTTCCCTGAAACTTCCCTGAAACTTCCCTGAAACTTCCCTGAAACTTCCCTTCCCTTCCCTGAAACTTCCCTTCCCTGAAACTTCCCTTCCCTTCCCTGAAACTTCCCTTCCCTGAAACTTCCCGGAAACTTCCCGGAAACTTCCCGGAAACTTCCCGGAAACTTCCCTTCCCAGAAACTTCCCTTCCCGGAAACTTCCCTTCCCTTCCCGGAAACTTCCCAGAAACTTCCCTTCCCTGAAACTTCCCTTCCCTGAAACTTCCCGGAAACTTCCCTTCCCGGAAACTTCCCTTCCCTTCCCGGAAACTTCCCTTCCTGGAAACTTCCCTTCCCTGAAACTTCCCTTCCCTGAAACTTCCCTGGGAGCCAAAGGGCCAAACTGGTCTGGTCAAACTGGTGGCACTGGTTGTGTCCTGTGGGGCAGACATCACGGGGTTACAGGGGCTGAGTCCAGCCCAGAGCTTCATCCCCCTCCTGATGGGGGCTGGAAAACCCCCTGGGATGGAGAAGCAGCAGCACAGCTCAGCTCAACAGCCCACAGAGCCACCCAGGGGGTGAAACTGGTCCAGGGTGACCTGGAGGGTCCATGGGGTCACCCAGGGGAGGGGCTGGAATTGGTCCAGGGTGACCTGAAGGTCAAATTCCTCCCTGCAGGGACTCCCAGGCTGGGGCAGCCCTGCCTCTCCTCCTTCCCCCGGACAGCAGCTCACTCCCGAGCCTGGGCAAGGCTCCTGCCTCCTCCCTGGGAGTGCAGAGCAGTGGAGCTGTGACCTCCCTGCTGCACAGCTCTCACCTGCATGGATAACCATAAAAACACAACATTTTACAGTCTGCTCCCTATTCATTAGGCCCCGCTGAATACAATAAAGCTGCCACTGGACCAGCCCCTCCTGGAGCTCTCAGCTCATGCTGAAAAATGAAATTATATTGCAGTGAGGCTTGTAAACAGTGCCAGGCTTGGTTATTTTAAGCCCTGCTCCAAAATCCAATCAGATAAATTTTATGTGGGACTTAACTGCTGCTGCTAATTTGAGGTGATGGGATGGACAGAGCTGCTCCTGCAGGACAGGCACATTTCGGGCAGGTGTCCCATCCCTGCGGACACTGGCCCCGGTTTGAGAGCTGGGAGGGAACTTGGAACACCCAGAGCTCCCCATTCCTCAGGAGAAATCACATTTCCAACATCTGGAGCCCCAGGGATTCCTTGCCCCTCCCCAGGAGCCTCTGCAGGTCCCTTTCCTGCAGGGAGGATGCTCTGTTCACAGCAGGGGCCCCCAGCAGGGCACGCTGATCCATGGGCTCCTTCCCAGGCATTTCCTGCTGCTCTGGTGTGACAACTTTGCTCTGATGCCAGCCCAGCATTTCTGCACCCCCAGGACTCCCAGCCCTGCCCTGCCCTCCTAGCTCAGCCCCAGTCTGGGACCCCCAACAGCAAAGCCAAGGTGGGCACTGAGTACAGAAGAGGATGTAAAGTTCTCCTTAGGCACAAGACCTTTTCTTTTATAAAAAAGTGACGAGGGGGAAAAGAAAGATTAAGTGAATTTATCCAGAAATTGGTCAATCCCTTAATCCCAGGAGGTCAGAGCCATCCCACCTGGACAACCAGCTGGATTTCACTCTCTCCTTGGTGGGCTGCTGCTTCCAAGAAAATCGCATCTCAAGACACAAAGAGCCAGGTCAGGGAAGCCACAGCTCCTAATTCTGGGAAATGAAGTGGGACAGGGTGGATTTGAGGCAATCCTGGCTGGGAGCATTTGGGGGTGGGCACTGGATTGTGCCTGTCCTAAGGGGGCTGAGGGATGCTGCTCCACAAAACAGAAAATCCTTCTGTCCCCCCACCTCCCAGGGGCCAAACCTGCTCCAGCTTTCCTGTGGTGGTGTCAGGAAGCAGAATTTAAAGGCCCTTGTTCTGCACATCTTGTCCCTGTGTGACAGATTCCCAAAGGGCAGCGTTCCCAGAGTTTCTGACATCATTCCTGGGCCTTGTCTCCCTCCCTCCCCATCAGACCCAGACCCTGTGATGCCAGATCTGGTCCAGGAGATGGAAGATCCTCCCTTGCAGCAGGTGGATTTCTCCCTCTACCTTCCTGAATTATCCTTCCAAAGCAGATGCTCCTTCCCATTCCAAACTCCAGGAGCTTTTTGTGTCTCTGTGTGTGGAGAGAACATGGAAAATCTCTCTGGCAGCCTCAGCTGCAGAGCCAAGGGGGACAGGCTGAAGGCACCTCTCTGAGGATCCATGGATCCACATCCAGCTTCCACAGATCCTGCTGGAAGCATTCCCTGGAGGGAGCTGCACATCCAGAACAGCAGAATTCACATTTAATGGCTCTGCCCTGGCACAGGGAGGGGGCTGGGCAGGAAGGGCTCCACACCAGCAGGACATGAAGCCACAACATCCTCAGGAGCAAAGGAAGCAGATTTGTGTCCATTTTGCAGCCAAATTACAGCCAAGTGGAGGGAGAAGGAAAAGGACAATTTGATGGAGCAGCTGGGAAACATCCCCTAAGGATGAATCCATCAGAACTGGAGGCACTGGGTGCTGGGAGCTCCAGCTGGGGAGCCCCTTCCAAAGCTCAAATCCCCCACACTGCTGGAGAATCAATCCTAGCCAGGAAAAAGGCTCCTTTCCCAGAGCTGCTCCCTTGCTCCATCCCTGGCTGGGTGCTCAAAGGGAAGAACAACTCCAGGCCAGGAGACTCCCAGAGAAGCAGCACCAAACCCTGTGGGAAGAAGCAGCTGCTCGGGGGGGAAAGAGGAGTGGAGGCTTTAGAGAGAGGAAAAGATTTTCCACCAGGCAGATTTTGGGCTTCCCATCCTTCACACGTAACCTTTGTCCTCAGATGAGGCATCCTAACAAGGGCATGGCTGCATAAACAACCAACCCTTGTTGAGAGGGGAGGAAAGAGAGAATCAGCTGGGTCTGGCAGACTTGCCTGTGAGAGTGGAAAGAGCCTTGGATCACACCAGGCTGCTGGGTCAGAACAGGCAGGAGAATCTTTGCAGCCTGGGGAGCTTTAGCAGCAAGCCAGGAAAAGCTCCCCTCCCTGGACTCTATTTATATCTTCATTTTTCCCTTCCCTCCCCAAAAAGCAGCTCAGGTGCAGCTCCTTGGAGTTCCCATCCCTGGGAATTGCTGCCATCCACGACTTCCTTGGATCTCCCCCCTTCCAGGGAATTATTCTCCTCCAGCACAGAGCAAACAGAGCTGAGGAGGGGCAGAACCCACGGAGCATTTGCAGGTTCTGTGGGAAAGGTGTTTCCACACCTGCTATTTATCCAATCACCTGGGAACTGCAGCTTCCTCAGGGATCAGGAGCAGATTTTCCTTATCCCATCACAGCCTCACATTGTCCAAATGCAGATACTGCAAACTCAGACAGGCTGGGGATGTTTCACAGCCGGAATTCCAGCTGCAGGTGGAATTTTGGTGGGAAATGGGAAATTGCAGCCTCTGTGCTGCTGCTTTGGGAGCTGTAATGCAGAAATTGTGGCTGCCCCTGGAGCCCTGGGAGTGTCCCAGGCCGGGCTGGACAGGGTTTGGAGCTCCCTGGGACAGTGGGAGATGTCCCTGCCATGGCAGGGATGGCTGAGATTTAAATCCCCTTCCCACCCAAAGCATTCCATGACTCCATGAAAAGTCTCCCTCAGTCAGCTGCAGTTACCACCCAGTGTGGGCTGATCCTGACTTTTTGGTGCAATGGAATGAATTCAGCAGGATGCAGCCATATGGATTAGATGGGAAGTTTTAGGGAAAACAGAAGCCCGTGAAAGGATTATGAAGAGTTTTTTTTTAAATACTTTCTCAGCCCCTTCAGAACATGAAAATAAGAATTGCATCTTTGAGGCAGCTCAAAAGCCCAGTTTGGGGTTGTGTCTCTGTGTTCACAAACCCTGGATTTGCTTCTTGCAATCAAGAAATGAGCTTAGAATCAAACACTTCAAAAAATTGTGCTCTCCTGCTTTTAGGGATTTCCAGCACTTTCATATGGATATGGATGCACACAGAGCTTCCCTCTGCATTGGCCACAAACATTAATGCTTCATTTGGCTTTAATGAGCAACTTGAAACTCCAAAAATCAAGAAAAGGCCCTAAAGCGATTGAAAATAAAACTTGACAGCAGCACAAAACCAACCAGGCTTTCTCCAGCCTCTCCCACCCAACCTGTGGAAAATCTTTTCCTGCATCAGCATCCCAGACGAGGGAAGCAGCCACAAATGATGGGCAGCCAGGCTTTTAAGCACCTTAAAAATTTAAATGAGTTCCAGGTATAAATTCAAAGTGGTTCCTCCAACTGCATTAAGGCCCCTCACAGGCACTTTCTGTTCAGATGGGAACAGCAGTGATTTGATGTTGTTTATCTGCTGCTGAGTGTGGAGATCCAGGCAGCTGGAGCCCTTTGCTGGGAGCCTCCTCGGGCATTTGGGGCATTCCCAGGTGATCCCAGAGCCAGGGTCAGGCTGTGGTCATGGACTTGCCCTGGGTGCCAAAGCCTGGAGGATGCTGCATCTGAGAGCAGCACGCAAAGAAACCCCTCTGAGAGCCTTGGAACAGGCTCTGAGCCACAGCCAGCAGCAAATCCCATCTGTGCTCACCCAAATCCCTCATGCTGGGGCACTTCTGTGCTGCTCCCTCTCCTCCCAGCTGCCAAAGCCTCATCAGAACAGAGGGAAACCTTCAAAGGTGACCTTCCACCAGTGCAGGTTGTTCCAAGCCCTGCCCAGCCCAGCCCTGGGCACTTCCAGGGATGGAGCAGCCACCAACCTTCCTGTGCTCCACTCCCTGTCCTGTTCCTCCAGCACAAACCTCTCCTAAAATCCACAATTTGCAGTGAAACTGCCCAGCAATCCCTGTGAGGAATAAATGGAACAGTGCCCAAGGCCAGGCTGGACGGGGCAGTGGGACAGTGAAAGGTGCAACCATGGCAGGGGTGGGATGAGATGATCCTTAATGCCCCCTCTAAACCATTCCTTGGATTTTAAGATGGAAAATCCAAACCCTGTGGGGCAGGAGCTGTCTGGGAGCTGCATTTGGGCAGCAAAGGGGGTTCAGAGCAGGCTCAGCAGCTGCTGAGATGAGCAGCCCAGGTCAGGAAAAGCTTCACTCTCCACTCCTTCCTAAGCTCTTTTCTTTTTTAATTCCACTTGCTACAGTAAAGCACTGCAAAGCTGTATTTAAATTAAAACAATCCTCCAGCCTGCAGAGAAAACACACAGAGCCATCCATTTCCACGAGCAAACGGGGCAGGAAATCCAAGCAAGATTTATACAGTTATTCCTCTGTAATTATCCAGAAGAGAGAGAAGGCCCAGGGGTCAGCAGTATCTCATTCATTATCACACCCCAGCAGCTTCTTAGGCTTTAATTTTGGTTTATTTTTTTGCAATCCCCTGCCTACGTCCAGATTAAGGGTGATGTGCTGGGAAAATAAAGCTCTCTGTTGAAGATGGGGTGAAATAAAGCCTCCCCCACACCCAGGCCCCAGGTGTGGCTGTCACCTGCTGCAGGGTGACCAGGCCATCATCTGATGCAAGGAAATCAAGAATAAAATGAAAAGTAATTCAAACAGAAGAGGGAAAATAAGGAGCCCTTTGAGAGCCAATATTTTAATTTGCCTTTTGCCATAACAGCTCCATCCATTCTTTTTTCAGCCCCTAAAAAGCTGTTGCTGCTGCTTTGCTTTATGGAGGAGAAGAACCCCAGGGACCCTGTGCTGGTGGCACTAAATCCCTGGTGGCACTTCACAGGGCCACATCCCTCTGGTTCCAGAACAAAACTCCCCTACTCACAGGGAGACCCCAGAAATGGAGCAAAGTGGGGAAGAGCTCCAAACCTGCCAGATTTGGGCTCTCCAGGCCTCCTTCCTCCCAGTCCCAGCATCACCCCCATGGTGGGACCTGCAGTCCCCACACTGTGGGATGGTTCTCTCCCCCCATTTGGGATTTCTCCATTCCAGAGGGAGGAGTTTTGCTCCAGCACCTCCCCAGACCCGGCTGAAACCCTGCAGGGGCTCGAGGGGAATCACAGGGAACAAAGGGGGCACTGAGGCACAGAGGGACAATCCATGGGAGGGATCCCCAGGAAAACACCCTGAGGGGAGCCAGGGAGCAGCTGCAGGCATTAACCCTGGAAAAGACCCATTTTCCACCTGCACAGAGCCACAGGTGCTGCAGAAGCTGCTGGGGCAGGAGAGGCTCAGTCCCCACCCCGAGGTGCCCAACCTGGGGCACTTTGACAACAAAAGGTGCTGACTGGGGAAGGATTTTTTCCAAGGGTGTTTAAAGCTCATTAGAAGAGCTAATGGGAGTTTTTAATTTAGGGACTGGGACTTCCTGGGGCACCCTGACATGCTCAGACAGGGCTCAGATAAAAGAGATCCGTAGGAACAGTTTTATGCTCATGATGTCCTGCTTAATTAAAGATCCTCCTCTTCAATTATTGCAGCTTAATCTGGGTGTACAGGGCTGTAAGTGGCATCAGCTGAGGACACAGCCCCGAGCAGATTTAAGCACTGACAGTGATTTAGACCCTACTTGGCTTTTTTCTGTCTTCCTTCCAAGGCAAGGAAGGTTTATTTATTTATTTAAGGAGTCAGAGCTTCTGCCCTTGTGCGTCCAGCTGGCTTTTGCTGACACCCTGGGGCTGATAGCTCCCAGGTTACTTTCGTGGTTTTAAAACCTTCAAACATTGCAAAAAGCTGGTTTTCCCCCCATGTGCTGGACAGGAACAAGTCCCAGCTCAGCCCCAAAGCTCCCAGGCTGAGTGGCCACAGTGCAGAGCAACCTGAGCAAAGCTCACCTGAGAAGCCACAATAAATAAATATTTTTAATATTCCATCCAGAGGATCAAGCTTCAAGACTTATTCCCAAAGTCATTAATCACACTGTAAAGTAAATCTACAAAGCTTGTGTTCTCCTGGATTTTGGAGATGGAATTCCAGGACTTCCAGGATGATACCTGTGGAGTGATGTGGTTTCTGTGTCCGTAATGAATCAAATATCTTACAGGACACTTATATCAGTTCAGCTGGGAGCACTCTGCTTCCTCTCCCACTCTCCAGGGGGGAATTTAAACAGACGACTCCGGATATTTTGTCTCTGATGGGAAGATTAGACACTGGATTGGAAAAATTATTCCAGTTTAAAGCTGCTCTGCACAGTTCAAACCCCAACAAACAACAGAAACTTTGACTCCAATTGTCTCAGAGTGAGGCAATTTTACAGAAACCACGCAGGTAATTAATGATCCCATCAGGAATTTCCATTCCCAGAGTGTGGTATGGGAGCTTTGCTATAAATTAAGCCATCCAAGTTTTTATTGGATTTTTGTACCGTACTTCAAAGTCTTAAAAAGCTCCAAAAAATTCGCTCTCCTTGTTTGCCTTGATAGAGATGGAAATCTTATAAATTACATTATTATAATTTCCCTATTATCTCATATACACCCTTACATTCTGCTTCTGCACAATCTTTATAACATCCTTCAGATCCTATAAATTGTGTCTTTAGTATGGAACAAAGCAGTGAGGAGAGAGATACCAGGGGTGAAGCAGGAGGCAAAGGGAATCAGTCAGACCTTTTATGTTCATTAAAAGTGTTGCTGGAGCTGGATTTATTATTATGTTGTCAACTAAATTTTGTTGGCACCCAAAAGCACCTCGGAGCACTTTAAACACTTTGGCAATAACTGCCTCAAGTGTCACTGCGAGCGTGTGAGCCCGTGACACTTTTATAAGAACAGTGACACAACAGAACCGTCCCCAGAGGGGGAGCAGCAGCCTCGGAACATCCAGCGGGCTCCAGGCCTGGGGAAGGGCAGGGCAGGGAGGGGAGGGGGACACAGGGACCAGGCTGGCTCATCCCAGGGCTGGGTGACCACCAGCGCTTGGGCGTGCACAGCAGTTGGGTTTTTCCTTGGAGCAGGGATCAGCTGGAATTCAGGGGAGAGGCAAGGGTCCCAATTCTCCCTGTCTGCTGCTGCAGAGTTCATTGGGATCTCAGCTCCACAGGAAACAGGGTGGGAAAATCCAAGGGGCACAAGCCAGGGAGCCAAAGCTGCCCAGGGCAAAGGCACCACACCTGGGAGGATTCTGGGCCTCCAGGCACCCCAAAGCTCAGAGGGAAGGTCTGGGAACGCCAGGCTGGGTCGGGTTGGCAGGGACCTCAAACTCATCCAGTGCCACCCCTGCCATGGCAGGGACACCTCCCACTGCCCCAGGCTGCTCCCAGCCCTGTCCCTGGGACACTGCCAGGGATCCAGGGGGATCCTGCAGCCTGAGGAACACTGGCCCTCGAGAGCAGTGAAGGTGCTCACTCACCTCCCGCTGAAAATCATCATCACCAATAATTGACAGCTCCCTGACCCACAGCCTCCTGCTCTCCCCAGGAACTTTGGGCACACTCCAAACATCTCCACAGCCTCTCCAAAGCCACCCTTGGCACCAGCACCCACTTCCAGGACTAAGGGACAGGACCCTTTAAGGGACACCCTGGCTCCAGGCCCTCCAAGGAAGGCTGGGGACCCACTCGCCCTCCCAGGAGTGCAGGAGCAGCTCCCCAGATGAACCCCTGGAGGCTCCAGGTGCCTGCAGGCTGCCCTGACCCCCTGGGTGCCTCAGGAACATGGGGCACCCAAAGAATGGGGCTGGTGGCCACAGAAGAGCCTTCCCGTGGCCAAAAGTACAGGAAAGGTGACACGAATTCTGCTCTGGCTCAGCTCCTGCAGCCTTGGCCACCTCTTTGTAAGCACATTTCCCTCTGTGGGAGCAGGGAGGAAAATAAAACAAATCCTGATGAGTCCCCTGTGCCCTCAGCAGCAGCTGCACAAAGCCAGGGGCCACCCCGAGGGGGGAGACTGCTTTTGGGACTAAAAGCTCCTATAAATGTGTCCATTATCCTAAACAGACGTTTTAAGGACAGGACTTGTGGCCTTTCCCCACTGTGTTTTCAGAGCTTTTACACATCATTTTACTTAATATAAAACTCTCCCACCTTGCTTTTGCCATTTAACACCTCAGATTTCTGCTTTGTTTTCCAGCTGATGCATTGCTACGAATTTTTTCCTCTTTATCTCAGCCTGGAGCCCATTTGCAGCACGGAATAAAACTTTCACCCTCCAAAGGAGCAAGTGAAAGGCAGAGAGGGCAGAAATAACCTTTCCAAATGACCAAATGCAACAGAGGCATCCAATTTGCTTGCCTTGGAAGTTGAAAATCCTGGGGGTTCAAAGTCCTTCTGTGGTGCAGAATGGGGGAAATTAGGCTTGACCTTCAGCTTTTCAATTCAGGAGGGGATTTGGGAGCCTCCAGCGGGTTCTGTCCTGCTGTGACACATCACAAATGGACCCTTAAGTGTCCCAAACACCAATTTCCCCTTGGCCCCAGCCTGAAGGGCAAATGCTTCAAATTGCAGCACGTTAAGGAGCTGGAATCTATATTTTGCTTCCCTCTAAGAGTAAAGGTCAGAATGTACAAAGTGGGGTTTTTTTTTGAGAAATACAAACTCTGTCGCTGCAAAACTTCAGTTGAGAGGGTCCCTCTGCAGGGACTGGGAGTCCTGAAATTCAGCAGAACTTCAGGTTTTCCTCTTGAGGTGCTCAAAAAGGATTCAAGGGGCCGAATTTGGTGTGGATTTTGTTGACTTCAACACCTTCCATGTCTCAAATCCTTTGTGCTAAGGCCTGAACTGGCCCCCAGTGCAGGCAGGTGATGGAGGGGAAGCTGCAGCTCCAGGGAATGAGGTGGGAATTGTCCTCAGGAAGCACTTCCAGCATGAGAGGTTGGAACCCAGCCTGGCAGGATTTAGGACAAGCTCAGAGCAAAGCACTTTCCCTGATTGTTGGGGAAAATCAGATGATGATAATGATGATGATGGTTATTATTATTATTATTATTATTCAGGGAAGAGAAGCTTTGGGGTCACTTCACTGCAGCCTTCCAGCTCCTGAAGAAGCTGCAAGAAAGGTGGAGAAGAACTTTTCACAAGGGCCTGGAGTGGCAGAACAAGGGAGAATGGTCTTACATGGAAAGGGAGGAGGTTCAGCTGGGATACTGGGAATTCTCCACGGGGAGGCCCTGGCAGAGGTTGCCCAGAGAAGCTCTGAGGGTCCTGAGTGACTTCCCAAGAGGGAGAGATTGATGACCTCAGAAATCTCAGCCAAGAGGAGCTCAGCACCCAAATGGAGTCATCTAAATCCCAAATTCCAAGCTTCAAGGAAAAAGCCCTCCCAGCCCACTTGGCACCAAGTTTTAAAACAAGTTTTTTATGATCATCATCATCATCACTTGCCCTCCACTGAGATCATCCTTTCCCCCCACACTGATGAGACTTTCCCTGCTTAATAAATAATGATGTGTAAAAAAAGTCACAGAAATAGCAGAGGGGGAAAGCAGCTCAGTAAAAACTGAGTGTTTTCTTTCCAATCATGTAGCCTTGGGACATCTTCCATAATTCCTCTCTGTTTGCATTTTAACTACCTCGAGGATAACTTTTTATCATCCCCTTGAATTTCTGAGCTTTTAACCACCCAGTGATAGTTAAAGGGCTTTAAGAACTCGGGTTTTTTTAAGGGGCACAACTCTGCTTCCACTCCTAAAAGCTCCAGCACTGCAGTTTAACCACTCTGCTGAAACATTTTAGCTGTGGCTCTGCTAAGTGGTAAAAAATCCACTCTGAACTGCTCACAAGATGTCTCTAAACACCCCAAGCCTCCTGCAAGCCTCCTGCCCCCACTTCCCTTTAAGCTTTCTCCACTTCCAAAAGGAACCCCACATTAACAGCACTCCCCTCATGGATTTTTTTGGCTGTTTCATGGCTGCAAAGCTCCGAATTTGAGTACATGTGTTCTCCAGAGCTGCCTCTGGGGCTGCTCCTGTGCACAGCTCGCTGCCAGCTCCGTGTCCCTGCTGGGATTCCTTGGCTGCTCCAGGGATTGTCAGTCCTGGTGCCCAAGCACATCCAAACCAACCCTCATGGCATCTCCACAGCTCCTGCCACTCCTGAGAGCAATTCTGGGGTGAAACCACAAACCCAGCCTTGTCCCCTCTGCCAGGCCTCTCCCAGCTGCCCCCTCCAGGGAATTTTTCTGCTTTTACATGAAGTGTCATCTTTGGACTGGTACTTCCCACTTATTTCCCTTGCTGTGTGCTGTAGAACAACATCCAGGGATAAAATCCCAATTCCCTCTCTCCCTCCTCCTCATGTCCCTCGGATATTCCTGTTCCTGAGCCACAGCAAGCCCAGGACGTGGCTCCTGGAGCAGCAGGAGATGTTTGGTAACACCCTACAACCCTTTGCTTACATCTGCCTCCTCACTTTCCTCATCTAATTAGTGGTGCAGAGAATTAAACCTCAGCCTTCAAGGCCAGGAGCTCCCCAGGAGAGCAATCCAGCTCTAATTCTGTTTAAATATGAAACAGCTCCTGTCCCAGCTGCAGCTGGGGAGGCAGAATCCACAGAAATTGTAATTACTGGGGGTGATTAACAATTGCAAGTTATTGTCAGGGACTGCAGAGCTTCTTCAGGAAATCCTCGGGGGGCAGAGAGAACAACTCCGTGGTGGAAGGGGGGAATGTTGGTTCTGGAAAATGTTGTTGAACAGATTTGCCAGCACAGCTGTGCCCCAGGGCAGAAGGGACAACATCCATCAAGGGAACCCAGGTTATCCCTGTGGCACCCCTCAGGAAGGGCTGAGGGGATCCCAAATGGATCCAGCCCCAAATCCTGCCTAGGGGTGATCACACAGCAAACACCTCCACACTGATCCCAAATGGATCCAACCCCAAATCCCACAGCAAACACCTCCACACTGATCCCAAATGGATCCAGCCCCAAATCCCACCCAGGGGTGATCCCACAGCAAACACCTCCACACTGATCCCAAATGGATCCAGCCCCAAATCCTGCTCAGGGGGATCACACAGCAAACACCTCCACACTGATCCCAAATGGATCCAGCCCCAAATCCCACAGCAAACACCTCCACACTGATCCCAAATGGATCCAGCCCCAAATCCCACAGCAAACACCTCCACACTGATCCCA
>JAOTQP010000929.1:721032-732328 GCA_026413545.1 Cichladusa arquata
TCTGTCCCCTCAGTTTAGGAAGGACGTTGAGATGCTTGAGTGCATCCAGAGGAGGCAACAAGGCTGGTGAGGGGCTGGAGCACAAGCCCTGTGAGGAACAGCTGAGGGAGCTGGGGGTGTTTAGCCTGGAGAAAAGGAGACTCAGGGGTGACCTTACCACTTTCTACAACTTCCTGAAAGGTGGTTGTAGCCAGGTGGGGTTGGTCTCTTTCTCCAGGCAGCAACTGACAGAATGAGAGGACACAGTCTTAAGCTACACCAAGGGAAATATAGGTTGGATATTAGGAAAAGGTTTTTTACAGAAAGAGTGATAAAGTACTGGAATGGTCTGCCTGGGGAGGTGGTGGAGTCACCATCCCTGGGTGTGTTTAAAAAAAGACTGCATATGGCACTTGGTGCCATGGTCTAGTTGAGGTGTTAGGGCATGGGTTGGAGTTGATGATCTTGGAGGTCTCTTCCAACCGAATCATTCTGTGAATTCTGTGAACATAGTGTGGGAAAGGCAAGGGCAGACTGGCATAGAAAAGGGAGTCACTCCTGTCTTCTCTGGAATTGTCAGGAGGTCACACTAATCACTTCATAATTGGTTAAAAAGAAGGGCTCTGCAGCTTTTAAAAACCTCCTTTCCTGATTGTTGGTTTTCACAGGTAAGAAAGGGCAAATTAGAAGAGGCAGCAAGAACAGGGTCCCAGTCCAGGGGAGTCTGGGGCTGCTCCAGCCCTGAGGCACCAGGAGCACCAGGAGAAGCTCCAGGAGCCAGCACGGGACCCTCACTAGCAGGTGATGCATGGGGAGGATTGAACACAACTGGTTTTGTGCTGCACCAGGTCCCCAGACAGCAGCCAGGGCTGAGCTCTGCTCATCCAGAGACAGATGTTGATGGCCAGGGGGTAGGGAGAGCAGGAGATGAATGGACTCCAGTTCCAGACCCCATTCCTGACTCCAGCACTGCTGTGATGGAACTCGGGCAGCAGAGCCAGCCAGGCCTGGCTGGGAGCTGCTGGAGCCTCCAGAGAGGAGCTGAAGGGAGCAGCACCTCGGGCTGGGCAGTGCTGGGGAGCAGAAATGGCTCTGTGTGTGAGGGTCCTGCCAGAGAAATGGAAAACTTCCCTCAAAGGCAATTCCCTTGGGAAAGGGAGGCAGCTCCTGATGGAGGAGGAGGGAGGGGAGGAACGTAACACACACCCACCCCTCAGAGGGGTTGTGTGGTGCAGAATTCCCTGGTCATGCAGAATTCCCTGGTCATGCAGAATTCCCTGGGATGTGCAGAGCTCCCAAGGTCCCCCCATGGCAGAGGGAGGGAGCAGAGAGGGGGAGCATCTCTAACCTGGCAGCATCCAGCAAAGCCATTCCTTCAGAAACATTTTGGTCCCAAGGACACCAAATCACCCCCAGCTGCACCCCCTGTGCCCTGTCCCTGAGGCAGGCACCTCATGCACTGAAATTCCCATGAAGGCTCGAGGGAATTGGGATTTTGTTGCTGGAATAAACCCCCTTTTTGCCTTATTCCAAAGCTCACTGGGTTTGCAGCAGGTCATGAAACTGAATTTTGCTCTTTCCACTGTTTAAAAGCAGATGCTGGGTGGCACCACACCATGTGCCACGGCAGGAACTGATTTCCCTTTCCAGTCTACAGCACTTTTTCCTGCAATTCCAGCAGCAGGACACGGGATAAATGAGTCCATCTCCAACCCTGACAGCAACACTCCCCTCCCTGGATAAAAGCTCATCCAGAGCTCCTCTCTGTGAGTGCTTCTGCCCCAAAAGCTCACCCTGAGCATTGACAGCTCTCTGTGGTAGTTAAAAGCCAAACAATGATGTCCCCAGCCTGTCCATCCACCATCCAGCTCTCCCCACAGAAACCAGAGCTAAACAATATTTATGGATTGCCATTGATATCCATGGAATGTTTTTCTCCCTTTTTCAGCAGTGGCTCTGGCTAAGTGACATTGTCCCCAGGGGGCTCAGCCCCAGGTTTTAGGGATCCCAGCAGGATTCCCCAGCACTTGGTGCTGCTCTGTTTCCTCCCAGCAGCCAGGTGCTTGGCCAGGAGATGCCCAGGAAGCAGTTCCAGCTCTGGGTAAGCGCTCCAGGAGGATTCCAGGAGGATTCCAGGAGGATTCCAGGAGCTCTGCTGGGGCTGTGGATGTTCTCTGTCACTGCATCCTGTGGGATGCGCTCCCAAACTGGGAGATAACCCACACCCCATTCCCCATCATTTCCATGAGCTCAAATTCATCCCCCTGAGTTCCCCTCTGTGTCCCAAAGCTGTCAGGAGAAATAAAACCAGGCCCTGTTTGCTGCTTCCTGTGGCTGGGATGACGGGGAGGCAACAGCTCATTGTCCATAACGAGCTCATCAGTGTAAAACAGCAGTGGGGAGATGGCAAAGCCCTCAAAAGCAGAGCTCACCTGCCAGGATTTTAGATTTGCTTTGCTTGTGCCACCGCAGCCCTGAGCTGCTGGTGACAGTGCCAGACACAGGGGGTGTGCTTAGAGCTCATCCTGCTTTGGGAAGGCCTGGCACTGGCGCTGGCTCTGGCACTGGCTCTGGTGCTGGCTCTGGCACTGGTGCTGGCTCTGGCACTGGCTCTGGCTCTGGTGCTGGCACTGGCACTGGCTCTGGCTCTGGTGCTGGCACTGGCTCTGGCACAGGGGGAGGCTCTGGGGGCTCCTTTGTGCAGGTTCAGCACTGCCAGCTGTGGAACCTGCCCTGGGCCCTTTGTTCTGCTGGGATTGCTCAGTGCTGGGATCGAAGGGGTGCCTGCAGCTCCTGGAAAGCAGGGGACAAACCCAGGGCCTCTGGCTGGCTGTGAACAAAAGGCTCCATTACAGAACCCTCTCGGCCCTTCAGCTCAGACAAACCCACACTTTTCCCCTCAGTGGGAGTGGAATCCTTTTTTAGCTCAGAGAAACCCACACTTTTCCCCTCAGTGGGGATTAAGTGGATTGAATTCAGGTGTCCTCTGGCAATTCCTGGCTGCCCATGGGTATGGGGACAAACCTGTGGCTTCTCCAGGTTCCCCACAGCCCCTGAGCCCCCTCGGGATGGGGATGGGGAGGACAGAGCGGAGCTGCCCAGGGCAGGGAGCAGCAGAATTTGGGTTATTCTGGCTGAGGCTTTGCCAGTCTGGGGTCAGGGTCCCAGCAGAGCTCTGGGGAGGAAGAGGAGCAGCTCCAGGAGCAGGAACAGCCCTGGCTGTGCTGGGGTCTCAGCCTGGCCCTGGCTGAGCAGGGCACAGACCTGGAACCAGAGCTCAGCTTGGGCAGGGTGTGGAGCTCCAGAGCCTGCACGTGCCCTTTCCTGCAGCTCTGACATCCCACAGACCCCCGAGCCCTCTCAGAGAACCCACAGCTCCAACCCACCCACAGACCACACAGATATATTCATTTGTTCCTCTGCCTCCCTTCAGCTTCAGACTTGTGGGGACACAGACACCCCCAGGTCTGGCTGAAGTGCTGGATTCATAAATCCTCTCCTCTCCTTTCCCCCATGAGCTGCCCTTCACAGCCTTTAGACCCTTACAGCACATTACAGACACTAAAATCACATTACAGACACTAAAATCACATTAAACTGTGTGTGCAGGCTCCACAGAGCACAAACCCAGCCCTGCAGAGCCCTCAGGACCACGAGAAGCAGCAAGTGGGAGTTCCATCACTCTGTCACCACCAGTTCTGGCTGTGGGCAGGACTGGGCACAGAGACAGTGCTGCCCTCACCCCTGTGTCCCTGGGATCTGTCCCAGGGGGATGGAGGCTCCATCCACCCCTCCCAGGCAGCACAGCTCAGGTGTTTCACTCTGCCTGTGTTTTATAGGACGGCCATCAAGGCAATAAAACAAAAGGTTAACACGGCCAAGTTCATAAATCCAGCAGCAGGGATTAGAACGTTCCTGTTCATCTCCCCTTTGCTGAAATTTTAGATCCAAAGGTTTTGGTTTGCCCTTGCACAGAGTCTCTGAGGTGGGAGGGCCGGGCTGGGGAGGGGAATTGTTGAGTCTCAGCAATCAGGGCAGCTGGCAAAGGTCTGGGACAGGCTGGGCTGTCAGGGGCTTTAGAACAATTCCTAATTTCTGTATTACACAGCAGAGTCTGTTCCCAGCAGCCTGAAATGGCTCCTCCTGAACCAGTTCCAGCTGCCTGATGATTTATTTCCTGCAGCTATTTTAGCAGTTATTAGCTATTTTATTTTTATTAGTAATTAGTTTTTAGTTATTAGGGTTTTTTTTTTGTTTTGTTTTTTTTTTTAGTTTTTACCTATTTTTTAATTAGTAGTTAATTTTAATTAGTTTTTGGCTATTTTATGAGTTATTTCCTGCAGTTCTCTCCATCAGCCTCAGCTGCCAGAGCAGAACACTGAGTGGTCCCATAACAGTGCAAAATTCCCAGCTGGGATTGCAGAACTTCCCTAAATTGAGAAACTGTTCCATCCTCCAGGTCCCAGCTCCACGTCCAGGACTGTTCCTGGTGTTCATCATGGGCAAGGCACCCAAATCCTGAGGAGGAGAAGGTTCTTGGTGCCTGGGCAGGTGTGAGCTGTCTCACTGCCCACCATGGGGGACTGACCTCCTGCTCCCCCTCCTGCCTCAGGACCCTTCAGAATTACAGCAGATTTACACTAAAAGGAAATGCCTACCAAAAGTTATCAAGATTATTTGAGAAAAGAATAATTTATCCCGTTTTCCAGGCACGTTGGTGTCCCTTTGCCCTCTCTGCCCACTCCCATTGTTTTTATTTTCTACCGTCACTGTAAATATTTTATCTGGAGCCCAGATTGGTTTGGTGCCATTTACTGCTGCTGTTCCCATCTCCAGGAGAACAAACCCTGCTGGGCTTTAATGCCACCTGCACTGGTGACAGATGGCTCTGTCCCCTGATCTGCTGCTGTTTGGGTGTTTTTATGGGGCTGCCTCCTCTTTCTCTCCATTTATGGCCTCGCTAAGCGGGGAAGGAGCAGAGCAGGCATCGATCACTGCCAAGGGCTGCCAAGGGCAGAGCTGGGGGCAGAGCTGGGTGCAGAGCTGGCCTGGCAGGAGGGATCAGCTCCCAGGGACACCTGGGATGGCAGCTGCCCCCAAAACCGTGTCCTGCCCCTGGCACTCGGGGTCACTTGGGGTCACTCCCTGGGGTCTGACCGTCTCCCCGTGTCCAGATCTCTCCTGACAGCGCTGATTAAGTCAAGGAGAGGACTAAAGCCTGCCTTAAAGACTTGTTTTAACAAGTGCTGGGCCTGAAGGGCAGCTCTGTGCCAGGGCTCTGTCACCTCATCAGGGTCATGACCCCTTATCTTACAATGCCACCTTTACCTGCCGGGACTGGGGCAGCAGAGCCCAGTCTGGGGGCTGGGGTCACCCAGAGCCATCAGGCAGGGTTCAGGGGGCCTCAGGCTGTGCAGGAGCCTGACTGGGGCTAAACTGAGCCATTCTCCTGCCCAGGCCAGGGCAGCACCGTCCTGCCTGGAGGATTCTGGGTTTTTTGGCAGTTCTGGGGCCGTTTGTTGCTTGTTCGTGCTCCCTGTGTGTCACACACACGCACAGACTCTGTCACTGCCACACACCGAGCTTGGGAGTGATCTCAGCAGTGCTGGGAAGGTGCAGAGCTCCTGTCTGAGCTCCTTCATCCTGCACAGGACCAGAAGGTTTCAAGTTCTGCAGGCTCTCCTTGCCCATCACACCCAGAGAGGGTTTGATGTGAAGAAATCAGCTACGAAATTTCACCTCACAAAGTTCTTCCCGTGCTCCAAACAAAGCCAAACATTAATGTGGCTGAAATGACAGCCAGGTGAGGCACAAAATAGCCTGAGGTGGTCCAGGACAGGAGCAGGATGGGCTGGGAATGGTGTCCCAGGAATCAGCCCTGAAACTGCAGAGCACAAAGACTTTTGGTTGGAAAGTTAAATGTGCCTGGGAAGGACTGTTTTAGACTGAGTGAGGTGGCTGGGCAGATGAGTCAGTAATTTTAGAACTGAAATCATGATTAAAAGCACTTTGCCACCCAAAGCTGGAATCAGGTCCCTGATGGTGATTAATTCACACCGCAGGGCTCGGGGAGCGGCGGGCACTGAGCTCCTGCTCAATTCTTATCAAGTGAAATGTATCCAGCGTAATCTGATAGGTCCTGAAAGGTTAATGTAAGCTAAATCAATGCTGTCTCCATCCCATAAGGCGTGGGGAATTGTCCTTGAGTGTGAGTGTGCAGGAGGCTGGGGATGAGGGTAATAAAGGGCTTTCAGTGCCTGCTGATCCCTGCCAAGTCCACTGCGGTGCAGGAGGGGTTGATAAGGGCACTGATTTATCAGCCAGCAGACAGAACACCGAGTCTGCTAAGACATGCCATCTCCCTGCCTTAGTACTCTCTTAATAAACATTTTAAACACCCAAACACCTTTCAGACAGCCAAAGGGGGGGGGATACAAAAAGCTGGAGTGGCACTGGCCTGGTGTGTGTCCGGGTTCTGAGCACAGAGACTCCCTCAGGATCAGGAAACCTCAGCTGGTGAAATGATGTTAAAAACTGGTTCTGTTGGAATAAGGAGCTAAATGGAAACCTTAGCTGGTGAGATGGTGTTAAAAATGAGTTTTGCTGGAATAAGGAGTTAAATGGAAGCAGAGTTCTGGTGTGAGTTTAAACTTCCAGCACTTGGTTAAATCCCAGGGATCAAGGAGACTTCCAAGCTCTCTCAAAGCCATGGGACATAAAGGGCTGTTGAGCTTCCACTCATATCTTTAAAAATAGCTCTTGAAATTAATAGCTAAACTTAAAGCCTTGGCTTAAACACTCTTCTGGTGAGCTGAGAGGGGCTGAGAGCAGGAGAGAGAGGGAAGCTCCACGTTTACCCTGTCCCCAGCAGGCTGTGCTTCTGGTGTTGGTTTAACCTGAGCACAAATAAGCAATTGATGGCTCTAATTCACCCTGGCCTTGCACTGCCACACATCCTCTGTGATACTCATGTCCTGCACCATGGAATATGTCAGGATCAGGCAGCAGGAGGGCTCGGGATCACATGGGCTCAAATCCCAAAGCGCCCAGCTCTGCCCCTCAGGCACAGGGGATCTTCCTGTGCTGCCTGTCCCAGCCTTGTCCAGCTCCAGCCCCCTCCAGAGCCCAGTCTCAGCAGCTCACAGACACCCTGAGGCCACCACCATCTGGTGAGAAGCACAAAAGTGCAGTTCTGACAGAGTTGGTGGCTAATTCTGAGCCTTACAAAGCCCAGCTCGTGCTCAATGCCAGACCAGCCCTCTGCCAGCTTCTGAGGCAGATTTGCCTCCATCCAGGCAGGTGGGGCTTGGAGCTGCACTCAGCACTGACTCAGAGCATTATTGTTACAGTTGATTAATACCTGAGCACTCTGTAAAGAGATAAATTATGATTATGCACACACAGGCACTCCATCCACTGACAGCAGATCCATTTCTCCCCGACGAGCTGCCAATTACTGGGTATTTCTACATTATGTTTACACAGCCTTTTATAATCAACACTCCAACCACTTTAGGTATTAAGTGCTTCAAACTATTGATTTGATTAATTCAGCGTCTTCAGAAAATCATCCTGCTCTGCTTTTCTTGCCCTTCTGATGTGCAGCACCCCCCTCCATCTGCTGGGATCTTCCCATGTCTGAGCACATGGATCCAGGAGGAGCAGAGCTCACCTCCTTCAAACCATCTGCAGGAAAAGGCCCCTAAAACAAGGAGGGTGAGGGTAGATGGGATTTGGGAAGGAATTTGGGAAGGAATTGTTCCCTATGAGGGCAGTTAGGGGCTGGGATGGAATTGCCAGAGCAGCTGTGGCTGCCCCTGGATCCCTGGCAGTGTCCCAGGCCAGGCTGGACAGGGTTTGGAGCAGCAGGAGGTGTCCCTGGGGTGGAGCTGGATGAGCTTTAATGTTTCCCTTCCATCCCAAACCATTCCAGGATTCTGTAACTGCCTCCACCTCTCCAGGCTGTGCTGACTCGAGCTTTCCCAACATGAGTTTTTGTTAAATCCACGAGATTCCCTCTTGCAGCTCCATGAAGCCAAGGGGATCCACAATTCCAAAGGCTGACCTGGAGCCACCTGCAGATTTAACTGCTGGAATAATCCCGTGTTTCTGATGCCTTGTGGGGCCATGAGGAGCCCTGGGATTTATCCAGGGGAAGTGTTGGGTTTTTGGTGCCTTTGGCTCTCCCCCCGGCTCAGAAGCTGTGAGATTTTCCCTGCTTTAAATGCAAATTAACTCCTTTATTTCCCACCTCATTCCAAGGCCAGATCTCCAGAAGTGGGGGCATTTCTGCCTCTGGTTCCCACCTTGCCCAGCACAGCAGCCCCAGGTGCTTCCCTTCACTCTTATTATTTGATAAAACAATTAACATCAATCTGCCTCTCCCAGCTCTGGCTCCCCCCTTTCTCAGGCGCCCCAATTCCTGTCCCCTATGTTCTTCCCATTGATTCACAGCCCTAGAAAAAGGGTGGAAGGTCCCACCCCAGGCACTCAGAGTGAGGGATGAAGGGCAGCCCAATCCCAGAACACTCTTTAGGAGACAGCAGTAAATAACCAAGGCATTGCTCCTGCAGGTGATGGGTTTTTATCACCAGAGAGAGCAGCTGAAGGAGCAGGGGCACAGGGAGCCAGGGAACAGCTCCCAAACCCAAAGCCTGGTGACGTCCAGTGCTGCTGAAAAACGAGGCAGGGGAGGAGCAGGGACAGCCCTGGGAGAGATGGATGGTGCAGGTGCTGCTTTACTGCCCCAGCTCTGGGAGAGGGCTGATGAAGAGTGATCCCAGCAATGGGAGCTCAGTTTGCAAGAATAAATCAATGGTGAGGAGAAGTGCAGGGCAGCGGGAGAGGAGGCACTGCTCAGGCCCTGGATTTGGGGTGGCAGCAGAGGGGAGGGGCAGGGCTGTAACTCCCACCTCTGACAGGGAGCACACGAGGCTCTGCAGCCCAGACTTTCCTGTCCCTGATTTCTGGCACTTCCCTTCTCTGCCTGTGCCTCTGGTCCCACTCAGATATCCCACCCGTATCCCAGGGTGATTCCCGTGTATTTAAAGCATTATTTATCAGAAAGTAGAGGGTAAAAAGGTGTTTTTATTTGCAAAAAGAGGAAGTATGGAGAAATCAGTACTCCAGCCACTCTGGTTAACAATTTCCCCCAAAAAATATTTAAAGACAAGCAGCCAGAGGAACACTGGGCCCACCCCAGCCCTGGCAGCTGAAGGTCTGGGCTGAGGATGCTCCAAATCCCGATGGGAAAGGCCCATCCTGGTGCTCTGAGGAGGCTCTGCCTTATCAGAGAGCCCAGGGGGCTGGGCAGGTGAATCCTGACAGGTAAAGGAGAGCTTTGATAAGAGCTCAGAAATTGTTTTTATCCTTGAGCAGTTTTTGCTGTTGCACAGAGATAATTCAGCTCCCGGCCTCCTCAGGAAGAGCTGCTGAGATGCAGCTGAAAGCCCCAAATCCAGGCTACTCCAAAAGCACTGTCTGGAAAATCCAGGCTTAAACTGAGACAAAATCTTCTCCTCGGAAATCACGGTCCCAGCTAAGCTGGAGCTTTGTGGGCACTTCTCATCTTTTACACTGCAAAAATACTGTAGGAAAAAAGGACAGGATGGAAATGCTTTCCAGGGAATGTGTAAAATCCCAGGGTGACAAAATGTGGGATGTGCATAGGGACATATTGTTCTTATATGGGTTTTGTAGCCAGACCATAAAAACCCACCAATATATGGTGTTATATAAAACATATTTATAATATTCATCAAGAACTGTGGGGGTAGAACAAGGAATAATGGCTTCAAACTGAGAGAGAGGAATTTAGGGTGAGAAATGTGGAAGGAATTCCTCTCTGTGAGGGCTGGGATGGAATTCCCAGAGGATCTGTGCCTGCCCCTGGATTCCTGGCAATGTCTCCAGCCTGGCTGGACGGGGTTTGGAGCAGCCTGGGACAGTGGAAGTGTCCCTGCCCTGGCACTGGATCATTTTTAAGATCCTCCCAACCCAAACCACGCCATAATTCTCTATATTTTGCCCAAGAAATGAGAAAATCCAGGTGCAGGGCTGAAGGAATCTGGGATCTGTGCTGGCAGGAGCTGCCACTCCCCAGAGCAGCACAGGGAACTTTGCAGAGCTCAGCTCCAGAGCTCTCCAATGCCGCCAT
Source organism: Cichladusa arquata (assembly GCA_026413545.1). Taxonomy (NCBI): domain Eukaryota; kingdom Metazoa; phylum Chordata; class Aves; order Passeriformes; family Muscicapidae; genus Cichladusa; species Cichladusa arquata. The sequence goes on from JAOTQP010000929.1 coordinate 731,168, forward strand.
CCATGAAGAATAACGGCACGGCCTTAAAAAAGAGGCCGGGATTATTCTTCTGAAAGCGTTGCAGCCTTCTTGAAAAATGACTGTTATTTATTTGATCGTCCCCCAAAGATTCCTTTGTCACAGGCTATTGTGTAAATTTGTGTTCAGACAATTCTGAAAATGTTGAATTATTCACTTGATTGGCCTTAATGTCTCCTGCTGAAACACCTCAATATGCTGCGATTATTATCGATATATGGTGGGCTAATAAAAGTGTGGCAAAAATAACTGCAGCTGGAATTTCTGACGGGAAAGGATAATTTCCTAACTGCTCAAACATTAGTAGTTAAGAAAGTTAAGATAAGGGTAATAAAGCCTCGTGCTTCAGGGCTTTGCAAACGGGGTTAGGAAGTAATTATTTTAAATTCTTTTTTCAGTGTTATGTAATTTAACTCTCGTTAATAAAAGACCTGGTTTTGAAAGGCAGTGAAAGATGGAGCTTGGAAGCAGAGGGGATTTAAAATAGAGAAGCGAGTCCTCAACCTGCTTCAATGCTCTCCAACAGCACCCTCCAGACACTTATTTGCATTTTCTAACTCCTGTGATAAAATATTTTTTCTTCCCCAGATGTTGGTGTGTTGGAACTCCAGCATTTCCCTGCAGTGGAGGAGCATTCCCTCATTTTCCTGGCACCACAAATCCTTTGGCTGGAGGTGCTCAGTTGGATTCACTGTAGTTTTTAAGTGTCCCTGGTGACTCGGAGCCGTTTTGGGGGTTGGAATGAGGTGATGTTCAAGGTGCCTTTCCATGATTCCTGTGGCTCTTCCCTGCACATTCCCAGGGGCTGGAAGCACAAGGAATCTGCCTTGGCATGGGGAATGACCCTGAGGTTGTGTCCCTGGGCTGGCTGTGCTGGAATTAACAATGGGGGGAAATTCTCACAGGGAGAGTCCCTCACTGGGCCTCTCTGCCGTCCTGGCTCCTCCAGGACACTGCCAGGGACAAAAGCTGGACAATCCCTGAGATTCCAAAGTGCCCACAGGCACTTTCTCCCAGTGCTCCCCCAGCTCCATCATTCCCACACCAGAATGCCATTCCTTCTTATTCCCAGGGCCTGAAGGGGCTCCAGGAGAGCTGCAGAGGGACTGGGGACAAGGCACGGAGGGACAGGACACAGGGAAT
>JAOTQP010000929.1:740146-752688 GCA_026413545.1 Cichladusa arquata
GTTATTCCAAGGATGGGATGCCAGGGAAAGGGCAGTTATTCCAAGGATGGGATGCCAGGGAAAGGGCAGTTATTCCATGGATGGGATGCCATGGAAAGGGCAGTTATTCCAAGGATGGGATGCCAGGGAAAGGGCAGTTATTCCAAGGATGGGATGCCAGGGAAAGGGCAGTTATTCCAGTGGTGAACATGCCAGGGAAAAGTGTCTGGGCTCAGGCAGAGGGTGCCCTGTGGGCCTGGCATGGCTTCAGCACAGCCCCTTGTCCTGCAGTGAGAGCCCTCCCTCCCAGAGCAGCCCAGCTCCCTCTCATCCCTGAGCTGTCCCAGGGCTCCAGATGTTCCATCCAGGAGTTTTAGGGACACCAGACTGAGCCTCTCACCAGGAATCTCTCCTCTCCCTCTCCCTCTCCTCTGTGCTGGCAGAGTGGACTCTCTCAGTTATTTTTCCCCACTTTTCTCCATCCCTTTCCACTCCTGCCCATCCCTCCTGGCACTGTCCAGGCAGGGGAGGAACTCTCAGCAAGCTCCTTCTAGGCTGGAGCCCCTTCAGTCCCCACATGGCTCCAAGCACCCCGGTCCAGAGGAATCCAATGCTCTGATTCTCCTCTGCCAGAGGAAGATTAATCAAATCCATCTTCACTAATTGGTTCCTTCAAAAAGGACAGGCTGGATTGGTACCAGGTGTGGGGTCATTAATAGGGATCATCAGCTGGATGAGAGAGACCCTCGATTAACAGGAAAATATCCTGGTTTTATGAGGGAGTCCAAGCTTTGATCCCCATAAAAGCAACACAGGATGTTCTGGAGGGCTGTCAAAGAGAACAGAACCTGGCTCATCAGGGCCTGTCACCAGCCAAGCTCCAGCCCAGCCTCTCCCAGAGAAAAGCTGCTGAGATGGAAAGCGAGCGAGCTCCGGGCAGCACATCGATCCCACAGCCTGGGCCTGCCAGATAAACACTTCAGGAAAAGCTTCCAAAAAAATAATTTGGACATCCATTATCTCAGCCAGCCCAGCAGAGCACACAGCCCTGCATTCCCATGGTGCTTCCAGAGGGGTTTGTGGCCCGAGTGGCAGCGCTGCAAAGCCCAGATATGGGATTGGGAAGGGATAAAACAATGGAGCAGGGAGAGGAAGCAGCCTGTGCTGCAGCGGGGTTGGCTTTGAGGCTGGGGCACAATCACAGTGGGTCTCCCCTTTTCTTCTGCTCTGAGTTGTGTTTATCAGCCCTGTGGAGATCTGAGCTCTCCTCTGGCTCCTCTGCACTAAGACTTTGGTTTTATCTTTTTTTTACAGAAAATAAACCCAAGCACAAACCAGAGGATAATTCCTGGCAGTGCCCACTGCTCCTCCTGGTGTGCCCATGGCCAGGCTGCTCCCTCAGGCTGGGGGAGGCAGCTCTGGGGACTCAATCCCAGCCCCTGTGTGCTCAGCTCTGGCACACAGGTCCCTTTCTCCTGGCATCCCAGCATTTCCCCAGGTAGGGACAAAAGGCTGCTCAGAAATCTGACCCCAATGAGGTTTTGCTGCCCCTCTGAGATGGGGTGGGGTTGTTGGTCACTGCTGCTGCACGAAGTGGGGACAGACAGAGGGACAAACCAGTGATGGGGGGATTGAGGAAAGGGAGTTGGAGATTTTGGAGAGATTCTCCTGTTCCTATTTCCTGGGGGTGAGCACCAAGGGCAGCCCCAGCAGCTGTTCCAGCTGTGCTGAAACTGGTCTGGCCCTCCCAGGTGTGTGGTGGAGGAACAGAACAGAAGAATTATGAGGGATGGAAGCACCCAGGCATGAAGGGCCATAGAAATAATTTCATTCCACCTCTGCCATGGCAGGGACACCTCCCACTGTCCCAGGTGCTCCCAGCCCCATCCAGCCTGGCCTGGGACACTGCCAGGGATCCAGGGGCAGCCAGAGCTGCTCTGGGAGAGCACCCAGAGGTGCCTGAGGGTCCTGTCCCAGCCTGGCTGAGCAGGGAGCAGCACAGCCTGGATGCAGCTGTGCCCAGAGAGCTGCAACTCGGACAGATACAACTGAACAGTGGGGCTGGGAGCCACCTCTGGAGCATTTTGGTGTCCCTTCACTGCCCCAGCCCTGCAGCTCTGTGTCTGAGCCGTGCCCCAGTGCTCTGATGAACCAGAGTTAAACTGAACTCGGCTCAATTGAATCAAGCCCATTTTCACTGGGAATGAGCTGCTAATATGGTTTAACCCTCTGCTGGAGACGTTAATTTGGATTAATTTCCCTGGAAACTCCCGAGTAGGGGAGTCCTGCACCACCAGAGGCCTGGGGAGTTGGCAAAGTGACCTCTCCATTAAGCCAGTGTCACCATGTGCTGCACTGCTCCTTCCCCAGCAGTTCTGCCAAACCCTGGGACAGCAGAACAACAGGAACATCAGCCGGCTCTGCTCCAGCCATGCAGACTGATTGGAAATATCACACCAGGCTGAAGAGGTCTGGTGCAACAAGCACCTTGCCCATAATTGGAAATCCCTGTAATACTCCACTGAGTGATTTCTTTATTGCCCTTTGATGAGGTTTAACACAGAAAACACCATCGGCCCCAGAGGTCTCGGCGCTTTGTCCTGCTGAGAGGGGCTGCATTCTCCAATTGAATTACAGCGATTGTTCTGCTTGTAGCATTGCTCACGTCTGCCGGTGACAGATGGCTCTGCAAATGACAGCAGATTTGTGTTTCATTAGGACACTTAGCCAGGAGATCGATATCGCTGCACGCACCTCTCGGTGCCGAGCCCGCCTGGCTGCGGGCTCAATGAGATTTGGGGAGCACGGGCTCCCCGGCACACAGATGCTGTATTTGGAATAAAGCCTCATCGATTCCCAAATAGCCCTGCTGGAAACCCAGGAGCTCTGGCTGGCACGCTGCACCTCTTCCTCTGCGTGGTGGCATTTTCTGGGTGCTGTAAGAGCAGAGCACCGAGTCACCCCCTGCCCCCCTCCCAGCCCGGGCACCGCTCTGGCTCCATTCTTCATTGCCCTCTTGTGGTTCTGGAGCAGCACCTCAGCTGGAAACCTCCCCAGACCCCGACAACCCCTCCGAAATTACAGTTTAGTGCACTGAAGGAGGCTGGCGGTGTTTTAGAGGAAACGCAAAATATTTCCAAAAGGCCTTGTTTTGTTTAACCCCTTCTCCCTCCCTCTCATTGTTCCATCCTTCCCCTGCTCCATTGGCATAATTGATTCCATCCAGGAGTTACTCTGGAGTTCAGGCTGTATTGATGATTTGGGTGCTAATGAGTCTTCCCAGTCTAGGCAGCCATGCATAAAAAATGCGTTTTAAACCTCCTTATGGAGCATTGATCCGGTGTGATTAAAGGTGGGTACCGGGCTTTAGGTACTCACTGCTCAGACATCAGCACAGGAAACACTGGGAATGAGGTCCCCAGAAGTGCTGGTTGTGCTCAGAGGGTGCAAATGAGCACAGTGTTTGTGCCAGGCTCTGGGTTCACTGAGGGGAAGATTCCTGCAGCAGATATTGCTGAAAAATCCTTCCCTGGGAGGGTGGGGAGGCCCTGGCACAGGTTCCCAGAGAAGCAGGACAGCCTCTGGATCCCTGGAAGTGTCCAAGGCCAGGAATACCCTGGGACAGTGGAAGGTGTCCCTGCCCATGGGAGGGGTGGAATGAAATGATCTTTCAAGTGCTTTCCATAAACCAAACCACTGAGATTCCATGAACCCATTCACTGAGATTCCATGGACCCAACCACTGTGATTCCATGAAGCCATTCACTGAGATTCCATGAGCCCAACCACTGAGATTCCATGAACACAACGATGATTTAATGAACAAAACCACTGAGATTCCATGAAAACAACGATGATTTCATGAATACAACCACTGAGATTCCATGAACCAAACCACTGAGATTCCATGAACCCATCCGCTGAGATTCCATGAACACAACCACTGAGATTCCATGAATCCAGCCACTGAGATTCCATGAACCCAACCATTGAGATTCCATGAACCCATCTGCTGAGATTCCATGAACCCAACCACTGAGATTCCATGAACCCAACCACTGAGATTCCATGAACACAACCACTGAGATTCCATGAACCCATCCACTGAGATTCCATGAACACAACCACTGAGATTCCATGAACACAACCACTGAGATTCCATGAACCCAACCACTGAGATTCCATGGACCCATTCACTGAGATTCCATGAACCCATTCACTGAGATTCCATGAATCCAGCCACTGAGATTCCATGAACCCATTCACTGAGATTCCATGAACCAAACCACTGAGATTCCATGGACCCAACCATGATTCCATGGTCTTGGGGAGGCAGGATGGGAATCCCAGGAAGGAGTTCCTGCCCTGCTGGAGGTGCTCTCCAGGGTATGAAGAACACACAAAGCACTTTTAAGTGGAATTTGTACCCAGCCCACCCCATGTCTGTCTCAGCTGCCACACAGGATGCCCTCAGACAGGAGGCTTCACCCAGAGCCACCGTCACCAACCTTAAACCTTCCCTGATCTCACTGCTGTCACTCCTGATTCACAGCAGGGCCACTGGGGCCAGTCCCAGGCCTCCCCTACCCTGTGCATTCTCAGCTTCAGGAGCCTTTGGCACTTAGAGAGGGGAAAAATCTTATAAACCCTGTTTGATGTTGAGCAGCAGCTTCATGAATTGCAAAACCACTTTAAAATCTGGGTATTACAGGAAAATCTGTTCTGCTTCGGTGCCTCTGTCACTAAAGCTCCCCACGTGCCCCTTGCCAAGGCAATTAGAGTGAGATCCTGAAATCATCGGGTCTGGGCCAGTCTCCACCCCTCTGACCGAATATTTCATCTCCCAGTGCAATTTAGGAAGTTGAAGGGAGAGTCAGGAGTGGGGGGAGTGTGTTTGCCAGGAGAAAAAGCCAGAAGACGCCAAAGAAGCATCTCCTTTATGATATAAATCTCCTCAGCTTCATTTCCTCTGCTCAGAGCGTGGAGTGGAGGGAAAAACAGCAGCAAAGCCTCGAGGGCAGAGGACTCCTGACCCATCCCTGCCTTGTCATCATAAAGTCTCCTGGCCCCAAAGTCCCCATTAGAGGCTGGACTTTGAAGAGCAATAAAGAATGTCAGGCTGACAAATCTATGCTATCAGCAGAGATCTCCCCTGCAGTTTCCAGGATGATTGCCCAGTTTTATTGCCCCTCTCTGGGCTGGGAGCTGGGATTGCTCTGCTCCAGCTCAGAGACAGGAACCAGCAGCTCCAGGGGAGCTCTGTGCCCAGCTCAGCTCTCTCTCCAGCATCACAAATTTGGTTGGATAAACCTTCAAAGGTCAATGACTGACAAAATCAAAGCAGATTGCTTAGAAGGGAGGAAAATATAAATGATGGCATTGACTCAGGGTAATAGAGACACAAATGGAAATCAAATCCTGAATCTCAGACTTCAGATTCTGCCACAAACCGATTTCAGGGTGTGGAGATGTACAGCAGCTGCTCCAAACACACTGGGGACTGTGGCAAGGAAACATCTGAGCCAGGAAAAGGACATGGATTTATTGCTATGTATTTCTATGTAATTTTTTTCTGTATTGTATTTGTATGATCACTCCAAATTTCTGATGCTTCTGGAAATGTGGAATTCTGCAGGAAAAGTCCCATCCTACCTCAGAGTGAGAATGATGGGACCATTATCACTCCTGTTTGTTCCTGAAGTCCCCACACAACAGCCAGGACAATCCAATACACAGGGTCCCTTCCTTCCTCCTGGCCTTTAACTCCCATAAACCAGGCATGCATTAATGTGGGGTGAGAAATCAGATTGATGTGACAAGGGGGAGGTTCTGCCCCCACAAGGCCCTGACAGGAGCTCTGGTGAGGGGAGGGTCGGGCTCTGCTCCCGGTGAACAGGGACAGGAGGAGAGGGAACAGCCTCAGGCTGGGCCAGGGGAAGTGTAGGTTGGATTTTGGGAATATTTCCCCACAGAAGCTGTCCAGGCCTGGCACAGCTGCCCAGGGCAGTGTGGAGTCACCATCTCTCCAGGAATTTAGAAACCTGTGGATGTGGCACTTGGGGACACGGTCAGAGGTGGCCCTGGCAGTGCTGGGGATGGCTGGGCTCAGGCTCTGAGGGCTTTCCCAGCCCAGCCCATTGCAGGATTAGATTCCTGCTGAGTGTCCCCTGCAGGCGGGACAGTGCTGCAGGAGCTCTCTGTGCTCCTCACAGGCTGGGACAGTGGCCTCAAAACGGCAATAAAATCCTGGAAATGCCCAGGACTCCTCCTTTCCTGGGTGCCTTCAGCTGTGCCCGCACCAGGAGCGGCCTCTGCAAGGCCAGAGCAGGCCTGGCTCTGCCCCGGGGCACAGAACGGGCCAGGGATGTGCCCAAAGTGCCAGGGCCGGGCTGGGCAGTGCCAGGGCCGGGCTGGGCAGTGCCAGGGTCAGGCTGGGCAGTGCCAGGGTCAGGCTGGGCAGTGCCTGGGTCAGGCTGGGCAGTGCTAGGGTCAGGATGGGCAGTGCCAGGGCTGGGCTGGGCAGTGCCAGGGTCAGGATGGGCAGTGCCAGGGCTGGGCTGGGCAGTGCCAGGGTCAGGATGTGCAGTGCCAGGTTGGGCAGTGCCAGGTTGGGCAGTGCCCGTGCTGGGCTGGGCAGTGCCAGGGCCAGGATGGGCAGAGCCAGGTTGGGCAGTGCCAGGCTGGGCAGTGTCAGGGCCAGGTTGGGCTGTGCCAGGGCCAGGCTGGGCAGTGCCAGGCTGGGCAGTGCCAGGGCCAGGTTGGGCTGTGCCAGAGCCAGGCTGGGCAGTGCCAGGGTCAGGATGGGCAGTGCCAGGCTGGGCAGTGCCAGGCTGGGCAGTGCCAGAGCCAGTGCCAGGCTGGGCAGTGCCAGGTTAGGCAGTGCCCGTGCTGGGCTGGGCAGTGCCAGGGCCGGGCTGGGCAGTGTCAGGGTCAGGATGGGCAGTGCCAGGCTGGGCAGTGCCAGGCTGGGCAGTGCCAGGGCCGGGCAGGGCAGTGCCAGGGCTCAGGGTTGGGCAGTGCCAGGGCTCAGGGTTGGGCAGTGCCAGGGCTCAGGGCTGGCTCCAGCAGCAGCTTTGGGATCTGCCTCAGGAGCTCTTCTCTCTTCCCAGGCCTTTTCCTCAGTGCCCCAGCCCAGCCCCGGAGCTGCTCTGCCCTGCCAGGGCTGTTGCATTTGCAGGTTTTTGGTTCTGTGCACACTCAGAGCAGCCCCTCAATATTCCCTGTTCACTTTTCCCAGTGCAATTCCCAGCAGTCAGTACTTCATCCAAAGCACATTGACCCATTTATCCCCAAATGCTGCTCCAGGCCTGAGCCTGGCCATGCTGGGGACTCCACTTGTGGTTCACATCTGATATAATTATATAATAAACTGTGGGACAGGTAGATTTTTATGTGTTATATTTCAGAAATATAGAGGTACTACAAATCCAGGCCTTGTGGAGAGGCTAAAAATCATTTTGAGGCCATTCTGAGGGATATTTAAGCAAAAGCAGCTCAGCACCAACTGCCTGCATCCCCTGGGAGAGAAAAGCTTCCAGAAAAATCAGACTGGCAAGAATTTGGTGGAAAAGGCTGGATTTTGGGGCCTGTTCTTTCCCCATGGCTGAGGGAGAGGAGAGGCCCAATTAGGTGAGTTAAGAACAACAACAGTGAAATGCTGCACACATTCCACCGCAATAAAAATGATAATGATTCTACTGAAAAATATCATTACTTCACACTCATTTAATTCTGGAAATCTAAATTCACAAAGGAAACAAGAAGCCCTTTAATCTCAGGGTAGATAAATAGCCCAATTTTATTCCTACTATTATTTTTTATCCGTTTCCAAGACATTTTATAAGACTTCAGAACACGAGAGCTTGGTTTAATTAACATTATCACATTAAAAAGCACAGCCAAAAATTTCATGGCATTTTAATTGAAATATAATACTGTCTCACTTCATTTTTATTCTTTTTTTCTGCGTCGAGCACCACAATGAAAAACAGAGTCTGCTCTGCTTGCTGGCCTGGATGTGGATTAGCAGAGAGGGGTTATAAAAGTGGCCATTTGCTCAGCCTGAGCAGGGAGGAATGTTCTCATTTCCTTTGTTCCCACCCCAAAACCACGGCTCTGCCTCCGCAGGTGATGCCAATTCCATGCAAATAATTTTTGGAGGGAGGTTTGTGCACCTGCTGCCCAGGATAAAGGCAGCTCTGTGCTCCAACAACCCCTTCCAGCAGAGCACCTCGGAACGTGCCACGTCCTGGCCTTTGGCAGCAGGGATCCAGCTGGGGGCTTGCACTGAAAAATGCCAATATTCCCTTTTCAACAGCTCTGGGAATGTGGCTGGCATCTCCCAGGGAAGGAGCAGGGCTGGAAGGGCAGGGACACCAGAGTGGGGCTGTCCCAGCTGTTGGAACAGGGCAGGAGGTTGTTCACAGAGGTTTTGGGATTTGGCAGGAGGTTGTTTGCACAGGTTTTGGGATTTGGCAGGTCTAATGAATGGGCCAGGAGACCAGCTCCTTCTTCAAGGTCTTTATTGAAAATCAGCTCTGGGTGGGGGCGCGAGGAGTTGCATGCACCACTGCTGCTCCTGATAAATGAGCCAGAGAAAGAGAAGTGCAGCTTTGCTGTGCAGTAGAGCTGGGACTCCCATCCTGGGGAGAGTTCCTAGGAACACTTTTGGTGCCTCCTGGTCTAGGGGTGTCATGCTGGCTGAGTGCTGTTCCTGTCATGGCGACAAAGGGAAAAAGCTCTGGTTAGTAATTTCACCTTCTTCACTGTTTTCTCAACCTGGGAGTGCCATTTTTTAATCTTAGATGTTATACTGGCTCGTTGTTTTTAGGGGTTTTTACCACTGAATGGTATCCCATGAGTCTTTGCGTGCCACTTTAGAGGGGCAGTGGAGGTGAGCGTGGATACAAGAGTGGGTGTTGGGACAGGGGGAGAGGGCAAACAGCCAGGAGCATTAACAATTTACAAAGACATAAGATGTTAACAACAAATAGTCAATGCAAATATTAACAGCTGTGATCAACTGAGTGGACACACAATAACACAGACATTAACAACCATAGTCAACTGGGTGGGCACCTTGTAGGGAAAAACCTGCATTGGGGGATTTATTCCTCACAGCAGGAGGTTGTTTGGCACAGGATTTGGGAAGGAGCACAGCTCAGAGGGGCCCTGGCAGTCACTGCACCCAGACCTTCCCTCTGCTGTGCCAGCCCCAGGAATCAGAGCTGACATTCCCATGTACAAACCTGAGACAATGGGTGGGATGAGATTTTCCAGGCTGCCCATGGGGTTTGGGCACCACAATCTTATCAGGCTGAGCAGGAGCTGTGTGTCCCTTTCCCTCAGGCAGGAAAAACGGGATTGCCCTTCCGGGGTTTGCTGAGGCACCTTCCCAGGGCAGGAACAGAGCTGGGAAGGGGCTGAGCTCCAGGAGAGGCTGAGGGAGCTGGAAAGGGGCTCAGCCTGGAGAAAAGGGGGATCAAGGGGGCCCTTGTGGCTCTGCACAACTCCCTGACAGGAGGGGACAGTTCTGTTCCCACCTTTAGTTCTGTACTCAATCTTTGGGAAGCAGAATTCCAAACGGAGAGTTTCACTCCCTGAATTCCTCCACTGGATTTCCCTGAGGCTGTGGGCAGTATTTGGAATTTGCAGTGGGATCCCTGATGGTCAGAACGTTTCTGCTCAGTGTCCTGTCACCAAAAGCTGCTGTGCTGCTGCAGCCAGCTTCTCCTAGGGAATCACACTGGGCTTGGCCATGGACAGTTTTTTGCAGCTGGAGAGGGAGAAAGTCCTGGAAAGAAAGAGAGATGGCATGAAAAAAAAAATTTGCAAAATTATGTGTCAAGAAAATACCCTGAGTTTGTTCTTCAGCAGAGAGAAAAGAGAATTTGAAACCTCTGTGGAACAGTCAGGGTTCATTTCTTTCCTCTGAACAGAACCTGGAGAGTCCACTGAGGGCAGTTTCCACCTGATGCTTTAATCCATCCTTACCCTTGACACAATTTCTTTTCCCAGCCATCCATAGCAGAAATCTTCTAGCAAATAATAACATTTTCTATACTGGATCAATACATTGGCTTGTGCTTATTGATCTGAATAAATAAACTGCCTTCCAGGAGTACTGGGACTTTGATTGGAATCTAATTATAAGAGTTCTGTGTATCTATATATTAAAAGTCCATATTTTTCTGTGTTTCTGGGTGGCCACACAATTCCTGAAGAAGTGTGTGCAGAACTCCAGATCTGTTGGTGGATAAGGTGACCTTACCCACGTCTGGCTGGCGCAGGGATGGGCTGTGTCCTTTCCTTGGGATAGAAAAAGCATCTCTAATGAATTGCTTGGGAGCGTTTTGCTCTGTGCATTAGCAATGATACCCTGATAACTGCACTTATAAATTTCTATTTCTCCCCCAGAGCTCTCAAGCTCTTGGCAAACACAAGAAAGGACGGATCTGAAGGCCCAACTTCAATTCTCCTTTTTGTTCCTGCCCATCCTAAATCAATAGAGATATAAAAGTTGGAGATGAAAACAAATCATGGCCATGCTGCAGCTTTCAGGGGGAAGCACCAGCTACAAGCAAACAAATCAATAAAACTTCATATTCTTGGACCTGGGCTTGGCTTTGGTCAATAAATGCTTGGTGTTCTGCAGTTTTTCACAGCAGCCTGCAGGTCTCTGCCAGGGCCTGAGCTGGGAATTTGGGTCGGGATGAGATGGGCGCTCCACTTTTAACTGTACTTCTCAAATTTAATGTGCTTCTGAGTGGGGAATTTCTGCCTCCCCAGCAGGTGGGAGCAGCCAGAGCCCAATGCCAGCACAGCCTCCTGCAGCTTCCTTTGTGCAGTTTGCTCCTCTAAAACAGAAGGACTTCCCTGGTAAGTGTCTTCTGCATACTTTCAGCTGGGAAGGGACATTGATTTCAGCAGGCAAACAGAAAACAAAGCAGGATTGAAGGCGAGCAGGTGGATTTGGTTCAATCCCATTGAATCCTCTCTTTAATGCTCAGACCCCAGTGAAGAAAAACAAATCTTTCTAAATGCCCAGCAAAACTTCACCTCAGAATTCAGGCCCAGGATGGGAGAGGCTGCTTTGGTCTCTGCAAGAAGGAGGCAGAGCTGGTGGGAATCCAGGCACGATTCAGATGGAATTTTCTTCATGAATAATAAAGGAAATGACACAGGTGGGGCTGCTCAAGGTGCAGGAGGTGTAAAAGGTTGGCGTGCCCTGATGTTGGAAAATTCATATTAAGAGGAGAAAAAGGTGTTTTTACAGGGTTCCCTTGGGGTGCTTTGTACAGCTCAGGGTGGGTCTGGGGGAGGATGGGCCTGTCCCAGGTCCCTCATTACCCAAACCCAGCTGGGCACTGGGGGCAGGGACAGCCTGGCTTAACGAGCAGTGAGATTAATCAGTGCAATTCCCATGGCCTGAGTGGGAACTCCCTCCCTCCCCGGCACACAGCAGCGGGAGCTCACTGGGATTTGATCAGCTCCTGCCACCACCACCACAATTCCCAGGGGGGAGCAGTCACACAGAGCCCCTGAGTGTCCCCAGCCTGGCCAGCACCGAGGGTGCCTCTGTCCCCTCCCCTAAACCCGCTGCCCTCGCCAAACCTGTCCCAGTCTGTCCCAGTAAAGATCTTCATTCTGCTGGCCAGGCTTCCCCAGCAGCACAGGGAGTCTGTCTGTCCCACCAGGAGTCACCAGGGAGTCGGTCTGTCCCCCCAGGTGTCACCAGGAGTCCATCTGTCCCACCAGGAGTCACCAGGAGTCTGTCTGTCCCACCAGGAGTCTGTCTGTCCCTCCAGGAGTCTGTTTGTCCCTCCAGGTGTCACCAGGGAGCCTGTCTGTCCCACCAGGAGTCTGTCTGTCCCTCCAGGAGTCACCAGGGAGTCCATCTGTCCCTCCAGGAGTCACCAAGAAGTCCGTCTGTCCCACCAAGAGTCTGTCTGTCCCTCCAGGAGTCACCAGGAGTCTGTCTGTCCCACCAGGAGTCACCAGGAGTCTGTCTGTCCCTCCAGGAGTCACCAGGAGTCTGTCTGTCCCACCAGGAGTCTGTCTGTCCCTCCAGGAGTCACCAGGCAGAGGAATGGCCCCAAAGGGCAGCAGGGCTCTCTGCTCCGTTGGTTCCCTCCCAGTGCAGTGTCAGTGCCTCTCTGGGCAGGGCAGGGCAGGGGTTATCTCGGGGTTAATGAAGGCAGGGACACACACTCTGTCCAGCTGCCATCACAGCCTCTGCTGTCCCGAGTGTCCTGATGGGACAATTAGAGATTCCATGGAGAGGGGAATGGCAGGAGAGGATTTCCCCACCCCAAATTTCCCTGCCAGGGTTGTGGTGGAGTTTTGCTGAGCTCCAGGGAGGCCTTAAAGCTGTGCCACAGAGGGTGGAAGAGCCATTGTGCTCAGCTCAGCTGGTGTTGGGGTCACTTCAGTGCTAAGGCTGGACATGATCCCTCTGGAGCCAGGCTGGGAGAGCTGGGGGTGACACCTGGAGAGGAGAAGGCTCCAGGCAGAGCTCAGAGCCCCTGGCAGGGCCTGAAGGGGCTCCAGGAGAGCTGCAGAGG
>JAOTQP010000929.1:800654-815216 GCA_026413545.1 Cichladusa arquata
CTGCCCAAGATCCCAGCCAGCCCTGCCCTCTGGCAGTGGGAGCCATTCCCTGTGTCCTGTCCCTCCGTGCCTTGTCCACGATTCCCACCAGCTCAGCCCAGCCTGGAGCAGCACGGGCTCATCCCAGAGGAGGAGGAATTGACCTTCATTGAGGAATGGGGCCCTGGAGAAGGGGAGGGAAGGGAAGTTTCCGGGAAGGGAAGGGAAGGGCCAGGAGCAGTCGCTGTGACTGCTCCACAGGGAAGGTGCAGCCCCAGACAGAAAAGCTGCCACAGATCCCATTCCCTGCTCCAGGAGCAAAGCAGGAGGAGAACAGGGCTTGGTGAGGGAGGTGTGAGAGCACAGGGAGAGCCCCCAGCCCCTCCTTTCAGGACTCAATCCTCGCAGCCTGGTTCTCTTCAGCCGGGATGGAAGGGAGAGCTCGGATCAGTGCGTGCCCCCTTGTCCCGCTGAATTCCCGTGTGGAAATGCATGGAACACAAAGTGAGAGTTCAGGAGACTGAGTGAGCCTCCAGAATGTATGCTGGGCAATAATTAGCTAATTAACAGTCTCCTGCTTGGCTGCAGGGGAATGTGCAATCCACTTCCCATGGAATGGGGAGCTGTCAGGCACAGGTGAGTGAGGGGAGCTGGCTCAGAGCTGGGAGCTTGTCTTGGACCCTTGAGGTGGCCTGAAAGGTCTTCTCCAGCCTGAGTGAGTCTGGGATGCTCTGAACGAGATCTTCAGGCAGCAAAAAAGGGCTTTTCTGTTTTTTCTGTCCATGTCCAAGCGTCCAGGGCCAGGCTGGACGGGGCTTGGAGCAGCCTGGGGTAGTGGAAAGTGTCCCTGGACTGGGTGGGCTTCAGGGTCCCTTCCACCCAAACCATCCTGGGGTTCCCTGATTCCCTGGCAGCATCCAGGATCCTTTGGCTGTGATTACCTCTGTGAACACTGATCAGTGTTTCCCCAGAAATTAGAAAACCATGGATCATCCCAGAACAGCCCCCTGTAATATCAATGACAGCCAATTGGTGCCCCCATCCCTCCCCTCACGTTCGTCACTGCTCTGGCACGGTGACACCGGTGACAGAGCCATCAGTTACTGCTGCTGCTCCCCACCTCCCCCCGGGCCTGCCAGCAATGCCTCGGGAATGATTAATTAAAGGGAAAAAACAAAAGACAGTAACTAAATTCAGAGGCACAACAGCTTAAGCAATGGAGTCTTGTTGTTTGTCTCTTTTTTAATGTAGTTCTTGCAGAAACTCTTCATTTTCATACGAATGCAGCAGGGAAATGTCCCCGTGTGTGCCACTGGGACCGGGATAATTAATGGATCTAATGTGAAAGTTTAAGGTTCATTAGGTTTGGAATTCCGGCAGGTTTTTAATCAAGCATGTTCCAGCAAATCATTAAAAGCTAAACACAATTTGTAAAATCCTGCAGTGCTGGGAGCTGGCTGAGGGCAGGGACGGAGGCACCTCTGCCACCTGTCACGTCAGGCAGGACAGGGACAGGTGACACAGCCCCATCCTGTCCTTGGCAGGAGCAGAGCAGCTGGGAAGGGGTCGATTTCCCCATAATGGCGACAACTGAGGGACAGCCGAGTCAAAGTCAGTGGTGGCAAGGTGACGTCCCCTCCCTGCCATTAGCATGTCACTCATCAGGCTGTCACAAGGCGTTAATTATGGTACAAGGGGCCTGTGGCAGCTTAGGCCATGCTGGGAGATTCCCAAACCAAAGCCTGGCAGGAATTCCCGATGCCAGCAGGACGGAGAGGCTGAGCAGGGACTGCTGTCCTCACCCAGAGCCCAGGAGTGAGGCCCCAAGGAACCCCAGTGACCCCTCAGACACAGCACGGTGCCATTGAGAGGCCAGCGTGTCACCTGCTGAACATTTGGATCCCAGCGTGTCACCAAGGTGAACGTTTGGATCCCAGAGTGTCACCAAGGTGAATGTTTGGATCCCAGTGTGTCACCTGCTGAACATTTGGATCCCAGCGTGTCACCAAGGTGAACATTTGGATCCCAGTGTGTCACCAAGGTGAACATTTGGATCCCAGCATGTCACCAAGGTGAATGTTTGGATCCCAGCGTGTCACCAAGGTGAACATTTGGATCCCAGTGTGTCACCTGCTGAACATTTGGATCCCAGCATGTCACCAAGGTGAACGTTTGGATCCCAGAGTGTCACCAAGGTGAATGTTTGGATCCCAGCGTGTCACCTGCTGAACATTTGGATCCCAGCGTGTCACCAAGGTGAACGTTTGGATCCCAGTGTGTCACCTGCTGAACATTTGGATCCCAGTGTGTCACCAAGCTGAACATTTGGATCCCAGTGTGTCACCTGCTGAACATTTGGATCCCAGTGTGTCACCAAGGTGAATGTTTGGATCCCAGCGTGTCACCTGCTGAACGTTTGGATCCCAGTGTGTCACCAAGGTGAATGTTTGGATCCCAGTGTGTCACCAAGGTGAATGTTTGAATCCCAGAGTGTCACCTGCTGAACATTTGGATCCCAGTGTGTCACCTGCTGAACGTTTGGATCCCAGAGTGTCACCAAGGTGAATGTTTGGATCCCAGTGTGTCACCAAGGTGAACGTTTGGATCCTCCCTCATAGGAATTCTGGCATCTCAAAGAAAACGGTTCTGGGAGCAGCTGTGCCAGGTGTGGCACTGAGGGGGACTCTGAAGGAAGTTTTGGGCAGGACACAAACCCACAGCTCCTAAAGGGTCCTAAAGACACAAAGAGTGAGGAATTCTGTCTCCCAAGAAACCCATGGGCATGTGGGAAACCTTCAGCAGAGCCTGGATAAACCAGACTCCCACTTCCCTCCCAATTCCAGTTACCCCTCCCTGTGGTCTTTGCATTTTATTCCTTAAGCTTCCTTTATTCCTTATTCCTTTATTCCTTATTCCTCTATTCCTTATTCCTTTATTCCTTCCTTCCTTTATTAATTTTATTCCTTACGCTTACAAGGTTTTCTTCTGTTTTCTTGTCCCTTTTCTCTTTTCTCCAAATGAAGAGATGCTGGGCCAGCAGGAATTCTCATGTTTCAGCAGCTCCAGCTGCATCCCGGGTAATGACCAAGGACACAGCTGGGCAAGAACCAGGGCCATGGGCACCGTGAGATCAATCAGTGCTGGGGTCATTAATTAGTTCCCAGCTCCTCATTCCACTCCAAGAGAGTGGCTCCAACCCTCAGAATGTCCCACATTTTTGGGATGCAAACTGCAGGACAGGAGGCTGCCCTGCTGTCAGTGGTACAGGAGATTGATTCGTGGCCTCTGGGCTTTAGGGGAGAGGGCAGGGCAGAGCTGATGGGCTGGGAGGGGGCCCTGAGCTGCCCCTGGATCCTGGAGGTGCCCAAGGCCAGGCTGGAACACGCTGGGATAGCGGGAGACGTCCGTGCCCACGGCAGGGGGAATGGGATCAGTGAATTTCCCTTCCTTCCTTCCTTTGGCAAACGGTGAGGATTTCCCTGACGCCTCCAGCACAGGTTTTTATCCTGCACCCTCACATTCCCAGCCCTGCTGGGATCCCTCAGGCAGCCCTGATGTCAGCTTCCATTCAAAGAAGTTTGGCAACACCATCTGATCTTTATTTTATCAATTTGCTTTATTCTTCCCTGTCTCCTGCAGATGTTGTCATCCATCTGCTGGAACCTGGGATCAGAGCAGGAATTCAACCCCAAATCTGATTGCCCCAGTCCCTTCTGGCACTGGAATTTCTGGGACAATTACCAGGCACAACAGACAACCTCTCCCCATGCCAAGCTAACCCTGAACAGCAATATTTGGGTTGCTAAACCAGGAATTTAGGGGTGGGGAGTGATGAACATCAGCATTTGGATTTATATCAGCTGGATATCAAAGGGGAGTTTTCATTCCCCACCTCCAGCATTTCATCTGCCCACAGAAGAGGAAAAAAAAAGATTAAAAAGAAACATTTTTGCAAGCTCTGCTTAGAAGGAAAAGGCTTTTTTCCTCACTGCTCCCCTGCTTCTAAACTGAGCCCCCCCTAAAGCTCTGCGTGGCCCTGACACCCTCCTGGAGGTGCCTTTTAAATTGTGTTTCTTTCATGTCCCACTCTGAACCAAACATCTCTGGCCTTGTTTCTGTTACAGGAGATGAGAATTCCCCAGGATTTATTGTGGCAGGTGACCACCCAGGTGACACTGAGGAGGCGGCTGAGTTTATTACTGCTTTGAAGACCTTTTATATATTCATTTAATGCTCCAAAACATCACAGAATGGGTTGAATCCCTATTTTAGAACGGTCTGAACAAATCCCACTCTGGCTTTTGAGTTGGCAGCTCTCCATGGAAGGCCCAGCCCTGGCTCTGGCTTCTCCTGACTGCAAAGTGAGGATGCTTTGGATGCCTCTGAGTTTTCCAGGAGCCAAGAGTTTGCTCCACCACTTGTTGGAAATGGGGCAGGGAGTGGTGACTTTTTAAGGGATGTGACTCTTCCAGTTGCGCTCATTCCATCACTGTGATTATTCCACAGCTTTTGGAGTGTTAAAACCCAACTTTACACATTTTTGGAGCTTCTGAAAGTGGTCTCGTGTCCGATTCCAATAAAAGCCACATCCTCTGCCCCAAAAGTTCACGGCCTCAGTCATTTTCACAGCTTCTTGTTTATTTTCCCCTGGTTTAGGTCACGCTCAAGTCTCAGCTTTGTCCCAAGTGCCATCACAAATGTCATTAAAGTTCCCTCCCTGAGTCACATCCACATCCACCCTCCTCCTCCCCACAGCACCTTCTCAAAAACGTGAATATCAGCAGTGATTTATGGGGTAATTTCACCGGTTTTGACACTGTGTTGAGCATCTGCTCTTTGATGTGCACTTCAGCACCGGGGAAATTTAACTTTAACAGTCTCTGTAGCATTTCCAATTACTTTTGATTATGAAATAGAGGGAAATTCAGTGAACTTTGCCAATCTGCTTTTGATAGGTTTCATGGCTTTTATATTTCTGTAAGACAGGAGATTTGTGGGAGGAAAGGATCTGATTCCTGATGGGGCACGGATCAGGCAGCGGGAATGATGCCATTTGTCCTGACACAATGGTTGTTCCCCCTCTAATTGCATGGAATCAACCTCACTAATGATAAAACACTTTCTTCTCCTCTAACACCGAGCAGACACAACCCCAGAACTTTCACAGTCATCCCAGAAAAGGAGATGAAAACACAGCATGTCGGGAGCAGGGAAGGGAAAGGTTTACCAGTCTGAGGGTTGTTCCTCTGCTCTCCTGCGGGACAAGGGTAAAAATCAGAATTAGACAGAATAGAGCCCTAAAGGAGCCCCATTAAAGCGCCTGACCCGAGGCAGCTCCTGGTTCTGTTTGTGCCCTGGGAATGTGGCTGGAGCTGCTGTGCTGGGGGCAGTGGGGGGACAGATCCCAGCCCCAGGGACAGGGACAGTGTCCCCAAGCCAGGGCCGGCCACGGGCACCCAGGGAGCTCATTTTGGCACAAATGGGACTTCCCCCAGTGACTGCTTACAGTCATTTCCTAATTCTCTTCCTCCAGAGGGAGAACGGGACCACAGAGCTCTTCCAGAGGCTCCAAAGGGGATGTGAGACTGTCAGGACAGGCTGAAAACACCCCACAGCCAGGACAGAGATAAAAATGTGCTGTTCTGATTGTCAGGACAGGCAGAAAACATCCCACAGCCAGAATTGGGATAAAGATGTGCTGTTCTGATTGTCAGGACAGGCTGGAAACACCCAGAGCTCCAAATGTGCTTTTCTGGCTGTCAGGACAGGATGGAAACACCCCACAGCCAGGCCAGTCCTCAAAGGGAGTTGGCCCCACACAGACAGGGATGTTCCAGCATCCCCAAATTCCAGCAGGAGCCCCTTGCCCCTCACATTCCAGCTCAAAAAGCAGGATAATCTGGGGAAAGCATCAGGAATGCCTGGCTCCTGTCCTGTGAGGGCACCATGGTGTGCACAGAGCGAACCCCAAAGCAAAGGCTCATGCAAGAACCCCTTGGGATGTGTGAGAAGACACAGAGCTCCTGGCCCAGCAGCAAATCCTTCCTTGCAGAGATTGCTCCCCTGAGAGGCTGAAATTGCTCCCAGATGTGGCTGGAGCTGGCTGCAGTGTCCCTGTCACCTCCTGGACACTGAGGCTTAAACCCAATTTCCCAGGTCTAGGTTTGGATCTGAAACTCTCCAGATTGTGAAGTGGGAAGGAAGATCCTTGTCATTGGATGCTGCTGGGAACCAGGGAAAAAGCAGCCTTGAAGCCTTGGGTTTCTCAACCTGCAAAGGACAAGAAATTTTAACAATGATTATGGACCTGCAGGGTGAGTGAGAGCCTGTGAGTGTCTCGTGATGTTTTGCAGAAAGCATGTTTTCAAAGAGGTGTTGCCTTCTTGGACCAATGAGTATTTTCTGTTTTGTTTTGCACAAACTACCCTATATATGTGTATGTTTCTTTAAATAAAGCTCTCTTCTGCTTCTCCATTACAGGAGGAACTATGTTGCATTATCCTTTCCACTGTTCCTATAGCCAAAATGCAACAGATCCTGGCTCTTCACAGTTCACTCCAAACTCCACATTTCAGTCCCTTCAGGATCCTTCAGTTATCTCCCTACTTAAACAAACACAGCCTGAGCATTATTTTCCTGTAGGGGTCGGGAGCTGCTGTGTAAAATAGGAATTGTCATGTGCAATGGCACATGTCTGATGCAATTCAAATGCTTTTCACCCTCCTGGGCATAATTACTGGGAAGAATGAAAAAAAAGGTTCCTTGGAAGCACGGCACAATTCACACCCCGAGCCCCTCCTGGTGCAAATGAAAGCAATTTTATTACTGTTCCAGTGCTGATCAGCACGGAGCAAATCAAATATCAATCAGCCAAAGCTTGGATGATCCAGGAGATGATTCCAGAGTGACACTGCCTCGGTAATGAGTCCCTGCGTGGCACGAAGGAATTGGAGTTATTGAATTCCAGGAACAGGCAATTTTTCCCCACTCAAAGCCACTCCAGCCCCGTGTCCCTCTGTCACCGAGTGCCGCTGGCTGGCAAGTTTGCTCCTCCTGATTATGCCAGGTCCTGGCGTTCTGCGAGCCCAGAATGTGACAGGCAGGGCCTGCAGGGAGCTTCTGGAGGGGGCAGGATCCTGGTGGGCACAGGGGTGTCCCGTTAGTGCTGCTCAGAGCCCAGGGCACTGCCAGGGCAGAGATGTCCCTTCATCTCACGTGTGTCGCATTTGGGCTGTGGGAGCGGCGAAAAGAATGGAGCAACAAAGTTCCTTCGTGCCATGGAGAAGCAAAAAGCCCTTTATTTATAGAAACACTACACTTTTAGAGACCCATCCGTGGAACTAAGCACAGACATAATTTCATTGGTGCGAGAGAGGTGACACCCTGACAAACACACTTTCATGAAAACAATCACGTCTCTCACGCACTCTGCACGTGCATAATCATTGCTATAATTATTTTCTCTTATGTTTCCTTTGAGTAGCCTGAGAAAATCCAAGGCTGCTTCAGGGCTGCTTTTTCCCTGGCTTTCACCAGTATCCCACACATGTGGATCACAGGCACCGGCTGATCCCATCAGGGGCTGGCAGCTCCAAGTGCTGGCTTGAGGCCAAAGGACCAAGCTGACACCAAAACGGAAAAAAAAAAAAAACCTGCCCAGAGGTGTTTGCTATTTGTTATTTTTTCATCAGCTCGGCCACTTGGCTGCTCTGAGTCACCCGAGTGGGAGGAGGAGAGGGACGAGGGAGAGAGGGCAGAACCTGAGGGTGGCACAAAGGTCTCACCAGTGACACTGACTGCAGCCTGAGGGCACAAACCTGCTCCAGGGTGGGCTGGGACCTGGTGCCACCCTCCTTTGTGCCAGCTGTCCCCTTAGTGCCACAGGGACGTGGTGCCCTCCCTGGGGTCAGGACACCGAGGTTCTGCTGGGCCAGCAGGGCAGGGAGGAGGCAGCTGAGGAGCAGCTTCTCCCAGCACTGCATTGCCAGGAGAAAAGGGCATTTTGTCACCCAAAACAATCCCCTGCTCACATTCCCACTCACATTTGTTTAATTCCTCCTGCAGCGGCTCTGTGGATTATTCTGACGTGATTTTTCCTACCTTTCCTTCCAGAAGTCCTGGAAGCTGGTGGTGTCACACAGAGCTGTCACCCTCTGTCCCCAGAGCTCAGTGCACTGACATGACCTGAACTCACCTTCTCCTGCCTGCCCCAGCTGCAGATCCAGCCAGGAGTCATTGGGGGCACAAACAAACACCCCTGAGTTCCCAGCTGCCCATGAGAACAGCTGGATGCACATGTGGAGCTGCCAGGACATGGCTGGAGTGGCCCAGGGGAAGGAATGAATATTTATTGTGGGAAATCCTTGTCTTGTCTCTGTGCCATGTCACTGATAAACCATCCCACCAGGATGCTCCAGGTGTGCTTGGAGACAGCATTAAATGTGAGATCCTCAGGTCTCTCCAAATTCTGTCACCCAAAGGGCTGAGGAACTTTATTGAACAGCCTGTCCTTAATCCCAGTGGTTCATTTCTCACTCTCTTCCCTCCCTGCTCTTAAAAATCTCTTTAGTGATCGAAACCTCAGGACCATTTTTCCCTTCTTATCAGGTTTCTCACTTTAACCTCTCTGCTGTTCCCCTCTGAAGCAGATCAGAGCGTACCAAAGCTTAGATCTCCTCCCTGAGAGGCTGGGCCTGTATTTACAGCCTGTGGGCCCAAGGTGACAGCTGAAAATGCTGTTTTTTCTGGGCTGCCCAAGCAGTCCTGAGAGCCTGAGAGCTGCTGGGGGGAATCCAGGCTGGGCTGTCCCAGCAGACCCAGGGGACACAGAGGGACACAGGGAGAGGGATGTGCGAGGTGACCCAGCACAGGTTTTTTTGTGCTATCCCAGAGCACCCCCTACAAACTCTGTTTTTAGAGTGGGACTGGAGCAGAAATCCCAGAAATTTTCACTGGGAATTATCTCCCTGTGTCTTCTATTTAGAAACTTCAGGTGAAGTTTTACATGAGCTGCGGGATTTTGACAAAATTCCCAGGGGTCAATCTTGGATAACTGGGGAAGTGTTGATCTCGGTGGAACCTCCAAATGTTACTGTATATGGGGTTACAGAGCAGTGAAAGGACACAGTAACACGGCACTCTCTTGCATGGTGTAAGAAAGAGCAAGAAGGAGCAATTTATTGAAGGAAGCCATGGTTTTAAATAAGACACTTGGTGAAAAACAAAATACAGACAGCTCATTGGTCAGAGAAGGAGACACCTCTTGTCCCAGGCCTTCCCACGGATCCAGCAGGTGTTTATCTTTGTTATAATTCCTTCTCTCATGTTTACAGTAGAGAAAGAGGCTCTAGCTTTGGAAAAAAACCCAGCTGAGCCTGAGAAAGCCAGACTGGAAAAATCCTTTAAGATTCTTCCTGGGCCTGTAATGGCCACGGGGAAGGGAAAACCCCCAGGTCTGAACCTGCAAACCTCAGCCAAGGCAGAGTGAGGGCAGTTCTCAGAGCACAGGAAGGACCTTGAAAGGTCCCAGAGCAAATCCAGCCCAGGAAATGCTGTGCCCATGAGTGGACTCAAGGCCCAGTCCCATCTGTGCACAAATGATATCTGCAGGAATTGCTGCTGCTCCTAGCACAAACAAATCCTCACTGCCCAGGGCTCCAGAGCCTGCAGCTCCCCCCAATTGCCAGCAGGACCAGGCTCCCCACGGAGCCCAGCTGGGACGTGCCAGGATGGCCCAGCTGGGACGTGCCAGGATGGCACAGCTGGGACATGCCAGGATAGCCCAGCTGGGACGTGCCAGGATGGCACAGCTGGGACGTGCCAAGATAGCACAGCTGGGACATGCCAGGATAGCCCAGCTGGGACATGCCAGGATAGCACAGCTGGAACATGCCAGGATGGCACAGCTGGGACATGCCAGGATAGCCCAGCTGGGACGTGCCAGGATAGCACAGCTGGGACATGCCAGGATGGCACAGCTGGGATGTGCCAGGATAGCCCAGCTGGGACGTGCCAGGATAGCCCAGCTGGGACGTGCCAGGATAGCACAGCTGGGACATGCCAGGATAGCACAGCTGGGATATGCCAGGATGGCACAGCTGGGACGTGCCAGGATAGCCCAGCTGGGACGTGCCAGGATAGCCCAGCTGGGATGTGCCAGGATGGCACAGCTGGGACATGCCAGGATAGCCCAGCTGGGACGTGCCAGGATGGCACAGCTGGGACATGCCAGGATGGCACAGCTGGGACGTGCCAGGATAGCACAGCTGGGATATGCCAGGATGGCACAGCTGGGACATGCCAGGATGGCACAGCTGGGACATGCCAGGATGGCACAGCTGGGATGTGCCAGGATAGCCCAGCTGGGACGTGCCAGGATGGCACAGCTGGGACGTGCCAGGATGGCACAGCTGGGATGTGCCAGGATAGCCCAGCTGGGACGTGCCAGGATAGCACTGCTGGGACGTGCCAGGATGGCACAGCTGGGACATGCCAAGATAGCACAGCTGGGATGTGCCAGGATGGTCCTGCCTGGGGCTGCCTCCACCTGGCAGCTCCTACCTGGGCTGGGCCCTTTGCTGTTGTTGGCAGCTTTGCTCCTCTTCTAAGTGTCCATTTAAATCTCAATGCAGATTTAAATGAGGGACATTTACATCATCCCAGGCCTACAATCAATTTCCCTCCACGGTGATTTGTGGCTCCCCTGTAGCTGCACCTGTCTGACAGAGATCTGGGGTTAACTACATCTCTTTGCAGGCTCACATCCTTCTCCTGGTGCAGAGGGCTCTGCCAGCCTCTGGTTCACAGCACAAATCATTATTTTCAGCTGCTTTGTCATTTTTTAGCTTGATGTCTAAAGAGTTTTGATAGCCCCTGAAAAGTTGCCATTACAGCAGGCTGCCCATGAATCCATTCACCAGCTCTGTGCATCCAGGGAATTTTGCTGACATCTTCCCCCCCTCGCTTTGGATGATTGGCACTGCAGAGCTGCCTTTTGGAAATGCACACAAGTGGAGCTGATTTTCAGGCTTGGCTGGAAAATCTACATCCCAAGTAGGATTTTTTTTTTTCTGGTTGTTTTAGTGTTGTAACATCTTGCAATTAACATGGAAAGTATCTTTGGAAGAGCTTTTGTCTGGGAGACAGATCAAATAGGAGCAGACACCTCCTAAGCACTGCAGGAGCAGCCTCTGTGGAGGATTCGAGGATGGAGAGTAAGAAAAGGTCAGATTTATGCTGGGCTGCAATCAGTGCAAGTGTTCCCTTGAAGACTGGATGATTAAAGGTCCTTTGGCATCTAATGATGTCAAATGATTTCACAGAACCCTGTGCTGTGTCTGAAGGCATGTCCAGCCTGTTCCAACCCGCATGGCTCAGGAAATGAGCCCTTTGTGAGAGGTTCCAGCAGCTCAGGGGTGCAGCCCCAGGCAGCTGCTGGTGCCCAGGAATCCTGAGCAAGGACACGTCCAGCTCCCTGGGCAGAGTGGTGCTGATGGATTTCTCCTTTTCCCCCTGTGAGTTTTGCTTCCAATATTTAATGTGTGAGCACAGCCAGGCTCCCAGGGACAGAGCACAGAAGTTCCAGAGCTGAATGATCCCACCTGGATTTACTTCCCAGCTCCTCCCATCAGTCCTGGTGCTTTCTGTCCCACTTTTACCCCTTCCAATCTCTTCTCTTCCATCTCTGGCTTTGCCCTGTGACTGTAACAGCAGGAACTGTCTGGATCTTCACATAATTAATATTTTTTGGAGATGGAGAGCTGAGATTTGATTGAATTTGGGGCACACCGATCTCAAAATGGGTATAAAATCCCACTGTGGTTTGGGTGGGAGGGAGCTTAAAGCTCATCCATTCCACCCTTGCCATGGGCAGGGACACCTTGCACTGTCTCAGCCTTCTCCAAGCCCCATCCAGCCTGGCCTTAGACACTTCCAGGAATGGGCAAACTGGGCAAACTGGTCAGCCAAGGCTGGCAGGAACACCTGCGGGGCACACCCTGCCCAAAGCACTAAAATCCAGTCAAATAAAAAGATCCATGCAGAAATTCCTCCTGATGCCCAACCTGACCCTGCCCTGGCCCTCCCCTCAGCTTGAGGCCATTTCCCCTTGTCCTGCCGCTGATTTCCTGGGAAGATGCCAAACCCCCCCTTGCTAAAGCCCCTTGGGGTGCACGGGTCAGGTTATTCCAGCCCATGGCACTGACACAGCTTCATGGAACAGGAACACAAAGGGTCTTTGCTCTGGTTCCCTAATTGCAGGTGATCCATGGCAGGATCAAAGCTGGCCGTGTCCCCCTGTCCCCTGCCAGGCTCAGCTCCTCTGCTAGGCTGGGGTTTGTGCGGTGATCAGAGACCAAAGGCAATTGTTTCACCTCCTCCCGTCTCAGTTCCCTCTTTGCTCACAGAATTCAGCTCTCTGCATCATTTCCCATGACCGGGTATTTTCTCCCAAGGAGGAATCCCCATCTCTCCTCAAGAACCAGAACTTCTTAAGAACAAAAAGAGGTGAAGTTGTCCCCCAAACCCCCTTTATCCCTTGCTTGGGTGTCACTGTCACCCCAGCCTGGACTGGGGCCAGCTCCTCTGATTTTGCTCCAGGGCTGGGTGGAGTGGGGGAAGAGCAAACCGAATTTGACAAACTGTGTTCTTAATTAATTTACATCCAATTAGCATTAATTAACTGCTGGCTACAGTATCACCCCATGTAATTATGTATCACAATAAATAATCCCAGGCTGCTGGGGGAAGGCAGAGCAGGGGAACTCTCCAGCTGTAGTGGGATGATGCTCAAGACACCCTAAAAACAGCTGCCAGCATGGGTCCAACCCCTTCCTGTGCCTCTTTTCCCCAAAAAGGGAACGTTTGCACCCAATCCTTCCCCTTGGTGGGATCATCAGGTTGGGATTGCAGGACTGGGGAGGGTCAGGGAATGCCCAGCCCCCGGGAGGACTCCTCAGTTTGGGATTCCTGATTTTCTCTGCGCTTTGGAGGTGTGTGGAGCTTTTCCCCACTGCAGGCCAAGGCAACTGAGGTGGAAAAGTGCAGCCAGAAGAGTTAATCCTTTAAAATTTATTTTTTAATGCAGCAGCAAAGCTGTAACTGAAATTTCACATGCTGGGGACACAGGATGGACAGGAGGTCCAAGCTGAAGTCTGGGGAGTCTGAAGGACAATACAAACAGGACAACAAAACCACAAAGAACAGGGAAAAAAGGCTCATTTTAGGAGCAGGAGAGCAGGAAAGCAAACACAATCTGAGGCTGGTTCCCCACCGAGCTCCAGCCCTTTGCTCTGCACTTCTCTGGTTGATCCTCCCTGTTCCACTGAGCAAATTCAGTGTGACACTCACAGAGAGGCCGCTGGTGAAAAATGGGCAGATTTTTGTCAGGTTGTATAAATGGATTAGCCAAAGTGACACCGTGTGGGAGGCAGAACCATCTGAAGAGGAACAAAATCACCTCTCCCTTACAAGGTCTGGATTTCACCTTCCATTCCAGTGCCAATTGGAAGTGGCACTGCGGGTAATGGGCTTGGTGAGATGTTAAATGGAAAAGCGCAGGCGGGATAAATAATCTGTGAGTGCTGCTGGTGTGAGCACAGCAGGAAAAGCCAAGGGCTGGGGGAGGCTGCAGGGCTGCTCTGGGTGCACAGGTTAAAAGTGCTTTTTAATAACCCCAAAATGCAAGTTGGAGTTGAACTTCGAGTGCCAGCTGAAGTTGTTTTAGTGCTAGAAGGGTAAAACTGGGCAGGTTTGGCCACAGAATTCCTCTGTGGCTGCTGGTGAAGGGCTGGGATCTGCTCCCAGGTGGAACTGGAGGGACACAGGAGGAACCAGGGGCAGGTTTATTCCCACAGAGCCCATTCCTTGTGCCCTTTGAGGCCAGGGTGGATTCCTGTTTATCTGGACAAAGTGAGACTGAATCCCACAGGCCTCTGAGCCCCTGTGGCCTGCCAGAGATGTGAATTTGGGATGTCCCTTGCCAGGAGCAGACAGTTCCCACCACATGGGATGATGATATCCAGGATTTTCCTGCTGTGTCCAAGGCACATCTCCTGGGTCAGGGAGTTTGGACAATGCTCTGCGGCACAGGGTGGAATTCCTGGGGCTGAGCAAAGGCTCAGTGATCCTCATGGATCCCTTCCAGCTCAGGATATTCCACAATTCTGTGAATTTTCCACTGCCAGCCCCAGCAATTCCCAGTTACCCGAGAGGTGAAGGAGACAGCCTCAGTCTGGCTTCAGGGACAGGGACAGTCTCTGCTCTGTGCCCCCCAGACTCCACCAGCAGCTCCAGGCATTTGCTCAGCAGAGCTTCCCTCCATGGGAATAATGTCATTATTCAGAATAATTCTTATTCTGGATGCTCAGGCTGTCCTTTCTGTGAATACCCCGTGGAAGGGGGGAAATGCACCTTGGAACTTTTTGATATCCAAGTGTCCTGCAGAGGAAAGTGTCACAGCCCAGGGTCTGCTGCAGGTGGGGGCTCTGCCCAGCCCCTCTCCTGCCAGCGTTTGATGCTCCCAAATTCAGCCCAGACAGAGCTGGGATGGCCCCAGGGGAGAGGAGAGGAGAGGAGAGGAGAGGA
>JAOTQP010000929.1:840599-851727 GCA_026413545.1 Cichladusa arquata
AACCCATTCCATGATTCCATGCTCTCTGTGATCCCAACCCATTAAAATCACAGGAGATTTGATCAGGAAATCTGTCCCAGGCTCTAAATTGTCCTGAATTTGGCATGAGAGCCCTTGGGTGGAGCAATTTCCCTCTCTGACACATTCCCACCAAAAATCCTCAGTGCAGGATCGCTCTGGCTTGGTAAAGGAGGAGCTGCCCAGGCAGGAAACTCTTTGGAATGCTGGAAATCCCTTCCAGGTGAAATCTCTCATCCCCTTGGAGGTTTGAGCTCAGCTATGAGAGCTCTGTCTCCTCTGGCCATGTGGAAAAACAGCTCCTGGGAATGCCAGCTCTGTTTTCCCTGGCAGGAATTTCCCTGGGAGGAATTTGTCTTTTACACCTGCTGGGAAAAGCTCAAGGAACAATCCTGAATTTCTTGGCTCAGAAAGAGCAAAATGAGACCTGAACAAGGAGGGTAACAGCATTGGGGTTTGGGTGGGTTTCATTGGTTTTGGAGGGGATATTTATGTTTGGGATGGGATTCACTGTTTTTTGGGTGGGACACACTGGTTTTGGGATGGGATGCACTCGTGCAGGGTGGGATTCACTGGTTTTGGATGGGATATTCATATTTGGGATGGGATACACTGGTTTTGGATGGGATACTCATATTTGGGATGGGATACACTGGTTTTGGTGTGGGATACGCTGGTTTTGGGATGGAATTCTCTGTTTTTTGGGTGGCAAACACTGATTTTGGGTGGGTTTCACTGGTTTTGTGTGGGATTCACTGGTTTTGGGTGAGACACACTGGTTTTGGGATGGAATCCACTGGTTTTGGGTGGGACACACTGGTTTTGGGTGGGATACTCGTGTTTGGGATGGGATACACTGGTTTTGGGTGGGATTCACTTGTTTTTGCATGGGATACACTGGGTTTGGGTAGGACACACTGGTTTTGGGTGGTTTCCACTGGTTTTGGGAGGGGATCAACTGGTTTTGGGGGGGACGCACTGGTTTTGGGTGAGATACACTGGTTTTGGGTGGGATACACTGTTTTTTCAGGTAGGATATTCTCCTGCCTTGCCCAGAGAACAGAACCTGAGCTTTGACCACCAAATCCAACCTTTGGTGCCTTGCTGAGCTGCTCTTTCCTGCTCTGCTGCTTTCCCTTGACTTTTCAAGGTGTGACCATGAATGGAATAACGAACCAGATCAGCCACACGAAGCTGGTGCTGCATTTGGGGCTATTCTGATCATTTGAGGAAAAAAAAAAACAAACAAAAAAAAAACTTTTTTAAAAATAAGAAGAAAATAAAAATAGTTTGTTTTGTTTCACCAGGAAAATGAGAATGTCTGAATAAGAGTGGCTTCCAAACATGGAAACTCCTTGGGAAGCCACCTGGGAATGTTGTGTGCTGACCTCAGCCCTCCAGCAGGCAGAGTTTTATCCCTGAACCGAGTGGGAATGTAAATGATATTCCAAATGATGGAATCGCAGCCAGCAGAGCCCCTCAGCGTCAGCAGTTCTGCAATAATTTGGGTGGGAATTCGTGGAGTTCCATGGGAGCACCAAACTGATTCCCACTTTCAGCTGCAAATGAGAAGGAAATTCAGGGAAAGCGTAAAAAATATGTGAGTGCAAGGAGAGTGTGAAGGGAGATGGAGTTCTCTGAGATCCTGTCCTGCATTAAAAAATCATCCAGGAGGTGCCTGAGAGCAAAACCTGGCTCTGCCCTGAGGGGAGGTTTGGAGCTCTCTGTCCCACCTGGGACACAACAACCCCAAATCCTGGCACCCCCAGGGGATCTGCACCAGGAGAATGTGGAGTTTTCTCCATCTCAGTTCCTCATGTATTTTTTCTGAGGATGAAATTATTTTGAATTATTCTTTCCTTTCTGCTTTTGATCTTTGGAGGTCTTGATTGAGCTGTTTGTTCAGGCTGGGAGGGCTCACCAGGGGCTGGGTTATTGCAAGGATCAGGAGGAGGAGAAGTGGTTGAATATTGCAAAAACCCCAACTCTTAAGGATTTTTTAACAAGAAGAGATCTGGTTTTAATGGATTCAACAAGAAAAGACCTGATTCTGCAAGTCTGACATCAGTTTTTACATCAGAACTCCTCCACCATCTCCACTGGAACTGTCTCTTCACATGAGATGAAAAATAAACCCCAAATTAGCTGAGAGACAGAACCTGAGCTCCCAGGTAAGATGTTCCTCAGGTGGGTTCTCTTGGTTAGTTGAATTTCTCTATTTGTGCCTTCAGCCTCTGTTGAAAATTGCAAACAGAGTTTGGGGCAGAAAGGTTTGTGTTTATGAGAGGGGAAAAATGGATTTTACTGGTTCAAAGCAGCTGTTCTACTAAAGAAGAAAAAAAAATGTTTGGAGCAGTGAAAGAAAAGTTTTTTGGTTTTTTTGGGGCTTTTTTTCAGAACTAAAGGTGGCTGTTCTGCATGAAAACGCAACTTTTATCAAAATAGAGATTCAGTAGAGAATTACAAAAAGAGATTCAATAAAGAATTAAAAACAGAGATTCCAGGGGTTCTCTTTGCCCTGATCCTGGCTGGCAAGGGGTGACGGACTCAGGGTTTGCTTCCCTCTATTCCCACACCTCTGCACCTGGAATTTTCTTCTGGCCACGCCAATCTGAAGTTGGAGAAACACCAAAAATCAGGCAGCTCAAACCGGATCTGGGCCTTGCAGCTCCCATCTACCAGTGCCAGTCGAGAAACACCAAAAATCAGGCAGCTCAAACCAGATCTGGGCCTTGCAGCTCCCATCTACCAGTGCCAGGAGTCCCTGGGAATTTAAATCATCTTTATTCCCTGCCTGTGACTCATTCCTGGGCCTGACTCAGCCTCCTTGTTAGCATTTTTTCCCCTGTAGAAAAGTCAGCCTGGTTTTATCCAGAGCTCTGCCTTCCATTTGATTTAAGGTCACTCTCAGGGCTTTTTCTGCAGCCGTTCTGGCAGCTGTCCCTGCTCTGGCACAGCTGTGACACTGCCCTGCCCTGGGCACAGCTGGAGCCAAATGTCACCCAATCGCGCTCTGGTGTCCCCAGGCCCTTCCCATTCCCAAGCCCTGCCACCATTCCTGAGCCTTGTCACCATTCCTGAATGCTGTCACCATTCCTGCAGCATCTGCCACCATTCCTGCAGCTCCTGTCACCATTCCTGAGCCTTGTCACCATTCCTGAGCCCTGCCACCATTCCTGAGCCCTGCCACCATTCCTGAGCCCTGCCAACATTCCTGGGCCTTGTCACCATTCCTGAGCTTGCCACCATTCCTGAGCCTTGTCACCAATCCTGAGCCCTGCCACCATTCCTGCAGCTCCTGCCACCATTCCTGAGCCTTGTCACCATTCCTGAGCCCTGTCACCATCCCTGAGCCCTGTCACCATTCCTGCAGCTCCTGTCACCATTCCTGAGCCTTGTCACCATTCCTGAGTGCTGTCACCATTCCTGCAGCATCTGCCACCATTCCTGAGCCTTGTCACCATTCCTGAGCCCTGTCACCATCCCTGAGCCCTGCCAACATTCCTGCAGCTCCTGTCACCATTCCTGAGTGCTGTCACCATTCCTGAGCCTTGTCACCATTCCTGAGCCCTGCCACCATTCCTGAGCCCTGCCAACATTCCTGGGCCTTGTCACCAATCCTGAGTCCTGTCACCATTCCTGCAGCTCCTGCCACCATTCCTGAGCATTGTCACCATTCCTGACCCTTGTCACCATTCCTGACCCTTGTCACCATTCCCTGCAGCTCCTGTCACCATTCCTGAGCCTTGTCACCATTCCTGAGCCCTGTCACCATTCCTAATCCTTGTCACCATTCCTGACGCTTGTCACCATTCCTGAGCTTGCCACCATTCTTGAGCCTTGTCACCATTCCCTGCAGCTCCTGTCACCATTCCTGACCCCTGCCACCATTCCTGAGACTTGTCACCATTCCTGAGCCCTCTCACCGTTCCAGACTCTTGTCACCATTCCTGACCCTTGTCACCATTCCTGAGCCCTGTCACCATTCCTGACCCTTGTCACCATTCCTGAGCCCTGTCACCATTCCTGACCCTTGTCACCATTCCTGAGCCTTGTCACCATTCCTGAGCCCTGTCACCATTCCTGAGCCTTGTCACCATTCCTGAGTCCTGTCACCACCCTTGAGCCCTGTCACCGTTCCTGACCCTGTCACCATCCCTGACCCTGTCACCATCCCTGAGCCTGTCACCATCCCTGAGCCTTGTCACCATTCCTGAGCCCTGTCACCATTCCTGTCCCTTGTCACCATTCCTGACCCCTGTCACCATTCCTGACCCCTGTCACCATCCCTGACCTTGTCACCATTCCTAACCCTTGTCACCATTCCCGAGCCTTGTCACCATTCCTGCAGTTCCTGTCACCATTCCTGACCCCTGTCACCATTCCCGAGCCTTGTCACCATTCCTGTCCCTTGTCACCATTCCTGACCCCTGTCACCATTTCTAACCCTTGTCACCATTCCTGACCCTTGTCACCATTCCTGAGCCCTGTCACCATTCCCGAGCCTTGTCACCATTCCTGAGCCCTGTCACCATCCCTGAGCCCTGTCACCATTCCTGAGCCTTGTCACCACCCCTGACCCTTGTCACCATTCCTGAGCCCTGCCACCATTCCTGACCCTTGTCACCATTCCTGAGCCCTGCCATCATTCCTGAGCCCTGCAGGTGAGCGAGGCTGGAGCCACCCCCACGTTCACCTGCCGGGAACGTCCCCCAGTGATTTCTGACCTCCAGAATGGGACTGGCAGCAATCAGGGAAACTCAGCGACCCAACACTAATGGAAAAATCTGCTGACCTTGGTACTGGGAATATTTATTCCTTATTTCATCCTGGAAAACTTCTCTGCTGGAGTATTTCTGGGGAGAAATCAACTCGTGGACTCGAGCAGAGCGCCGTGTGCATCAGACAGTTTCATTAGCATGGAGATCAGATCGGCTCTGAAACCCTGAGAAAACGGAGAACAGCTCCAAATGAAATCCCCGCAGCACTTCTGGAGTGCGAGCGTTTGAGGAGAGCAAGCAGCTCGAGGCAGCAGAGCTGGCTCTGATGAATTTAATCAGCAGTGGGAACTTTGTATGAGACAGAAGGAACTGCCCAGAGCCAGTTGCTGGAGCATATTGTGCTGGAACATATTTTATTTATTACCGAGTGTTGTATCAGAAAGAATTTTCTTCAGATCCTCCCTTTGCTCCTTGTTTTTATTTTGTTTCTCTCATCTGTTCATCTCTCCTCGATGTTTGATGCATTTTTCATCCTCTGCCTTCCCTAGGCTTTGCCTCTCTCCCTCTTTCCCTAAGTTTTCCTGTGTGGGTGTGGTCCCAGGAATTTGGGGCTCTCACCGAGGCTTTTCTCAGGGAAATTCCTCATCAGGGAATTCCTCCCAGCGTGAACCCGTGGGATTCTGGGGGTGCACCTGCCTTGTGCTGCATTTCCAAGAGACACCAGGTCCATCCACCCCAGAGCTCCCTGGAAATTCCAGGCACTGGTTCCAGGAGGAAGAAGACAGCAGTGAAGAAGACACAAGGGGCTGTTCAGCTGCAGCAGAACTCGAGCCAAGTCTGGCCATTCCTCCTCAGGATTCCCAAGAAGACAGAGAAAACATTTGGGCCTAGGATGGGTCTCTTTAGAGTGAGTTTTGTGGCTGTGTTGGGAAAGCCCTAGAAACTGTGGTTATTTCTCTTTGCTCCAGGCACTTTCAGGGAGCCTAAGCCCTGTCTGTTTTATCCTGAGGCTGTGGAGGCTTCTTGAGCCCTGGATTTGGGAAAAGCATCTCCAGCTCAGGCTGGGCTGGCCATGGAGAGCTAAACACCCAGGAGAAGTTGTTTTTCCATCCCCCACGGATGGCCAGAGATGTGGAGATGTTAAAATGTCTCAACAATTCAGCACCAAAAAAATAAAAAATAAAAAATCTTCATGATGAAGCAACCAAAATCTATCCAAGTCACTCCAGAGTCTGTGAGAGAGTCTGGGCATGCCAGAGAAAGTCCAGCCCGGATCACCTGAGGATGGTCTGGGACTGAATTTCCTGTGCTCAGGTTTGGGACAGTCCAGCCTGGATCACCTGGGGATGGTCTGGGACCGAATTTCCTGTGCTCAGGTTGGGAAAAGTCCAGCCTGGATCACCTGGTGGGAAGGAGAGGAGGCTGCAGCATTCCCTGGAGCTGGTGGGAAGCAGAGGAGGCTGCAGCATTCCCTGGAGCTGGTGGGAAGCAGGGGAACCTGGAGCACTGAGCTCAGCCCCAGAGGTCACACAGGGCCTGGGTCCAGCCCTGGAGCACTGGGGACTCATGACCTGAAACCTCCTGCACAGGGCAGCTGCCTGAGGAGAGCAAGGAAGAGCAGATGAGTTTATTCTTCTTTTGAAGGCGTTCATCTCCAGCCCACTCCGGCCTGCCGAGCTGTTCTCACCAGAGGATATAAATAGGAGCAATGCCCCAGGTGTCGGTGCCCAGGGCTGCTCCTCAGCTCCTGACAAGATTGAACACAGCTGGCTCTTCCTCTTCAGGTCTGGCCACCACAGAGATGTGGTGACTCTGCCTCTCTTTAATCCTGTTTCTTTTTTATTTCCGTGTTCAGGCACCAGCTCTGCATCCACAGGGGTCTGGCTTTAGTGCCTTAAATCTTGTTTTTGATACAAGGCTGCTCCTGTAGGCCATTCGAGTCCTTCTGTTTGGATTTCTTCATCCAAGGCCTTGCCCACCCGAAATTTCCATCCCAATCCCTGCTTCCTCCCAGCCAGGAGGGAATGAAGGTCATTTGGGTGGAATTGCAAAACCTTGGCATGACGGCGGGGGGAGAAATGACTGGCAGGAAATCAGCTCCGAAAGCTCAGAGTGCTTTATGGGAGCAAACCTCGTTCCCATTAGGAAAATCCAGATTTGTTGTGACATTGAGAGGCTGAGCTGGGATGTGCACAATATTTCCTTGGGATATCTGGCAGCTGGATCAGTGTTTAATATATCCATTAAATGCTATATCGAGATGTAAGAGCAGCCAATAAAACTTGTTTATTTACCTCTGAAACCTCTGACAGAGCAGAGCCCATCACTCCCTGGATATATTTCCCCATTCCCATCTCCCAGCTATTGGGAATGACAGCAATAAAAGGAAGAGCCATAGATTTTCTCTCCCAGCCTGCATTTACTGTGGACAAAACAAAGCCTATCAAAATGCATTTATTTATTTATCTCTCCCTGGAGTGCACCCAGAGTGCAGCTCCTGATGTGTTTGTACAATTGCCTGGAATATCCAGGAGGGACCCATCACCCCCATCCTCCCCAAGCCCTTCCCTGGGATCCATCTCCAGGAAAAACGGAGCCTTTTGGTTTTATTAGCATTTATGGCTGTGTTTATTGTCCCTGTGCTGGGACAGCCAAGGGTTGCACAATCCCCCCCTTCCAGCACCTCCCAACTATCAATTCCCCAAAACTGCCTCCAATTCCGAACCTGGAACGTTTCAAACAGGAGTGGGGAAATAAAACTGAGCACTAAACCAGCCTGGTGGGTTCAGACAAGTGCACAGCTAGCAGGAAAATCTGGAATCAAAATATTTCTTTGCTTTGCTGCTTGGTAAGGTGACAGTCTGCCAGTGCCTTGTTTTCATAGCTTTAACATCTTCTGGTATTTCCCCAGTGCTGTTCCAGGCTCTGGACACAGGGAATGGGCTGTGGGTGAGGAGGAGCAAAGGGCAGCTTGACCTTGGTGTTAAATCAGCAAATCTCCACAGTTTGTGGGGAGCTGGGTCCTGGTGGGAGCAGGGGCTGGCAGAGGGAATGCAGGCAGGGGCTCGTTGTGATTCCCTGCATCTCTCCCAAAAACTGTAGTAACACCTGAACAAGGGGATATTTTGTCACTTTTTTCCACAGCAGAGAGGACAGAGCTGTGATCTTCCCTGGACGATGCTGCTGATCTAGAGCTCAGCTGAGCTGGGCTCATTCTGCTCTGAACCACTGAAAAAACTGATTTTATGAAGACCTGAAACTGTTTCTCGTTTATTTCCCTGCTCCTGTTTGTTTGTGGGGTTTTACAAGGTCACTGCTCACCCAAGGAGGGAGGGGGACAGGGTAAGGTACTGATCACTTGCCCCTCAGTGTATCTCCAGCTAATTAGACAGGTGTTAATTACCAGCTCAGGACTTGGAGCTGCTAAATATGCTCATGGAAATGAAGGCAGGGTAAACCCAAACTGGCTCTCATGGGAGTTCTGTCAGAGGGGAGGGAGGGGGATTTGGGTGAGGTTTGGGATTTGGGAGTGGCTCAGGAGGCAGGGAAATGTTGTTCCCACGATTCCCCTGTGATGCTCAGCACGGGGTTCCCAGTGTGGGAACATTTTCCATCCTCACAGCTCCTGCCATTGCGGGATCAATACCTGGGCAGCATTTAGCAAAGTGTTGGGATGGTTTCTGCTCTGGAAGCCAATTTCCTGATGAGAATGATGATGGAAACAAAGGCACTGTGGGAGTGAGGCTGAGTGGACACTGAGAGGAACAACCTCAGTCTGTGTTCCAAAGGTTTGTCCTTAACCAGGCCAGGACAGAGCCAGGGATGAGCCAATAAAACCCCTGGACAGGAGAATGGAAACATTCACTGCATGAGCATTCATTGTTCAGCTCCACTTTTGTCAGGAATGGGGAATATTCCATCAGCCCCAGTTATTCCAGTGGTTATTCTGGGTTCTCCATCTTTCTGGACCTGCACATCTGGACAGGGTTTTCCTGTGGGAGGCTTTATCTCTGTGGAACAGCCCCTGGAAAATCCAGCTGCTGGTTTTGCTGCAGGAATAACAATTCTGCAATGGTGCTGTTTGAAGGAGAAGGATGTTCCTGATTCCTGGGCCTGACAGTGGACTGATCACCCCTCCACAGGCCCCTGTGGGGCCACATCCATGTGCACAGTTATCCCACCCCAATGTGCTTCCCCTGCCTTGCTCCCAGCTCACCTGGGGCTCCTGTTCCATTAAAGCATCACAGTGCTGACAAGTGGCTCCTGGCACTCGATGAGGTGGAAAACAGCCCCTGCCAGCAGCCAGGGAATTGGCAGAGGGATGAAAAATGAGCCTGGAGAGCAGGGCCCGGCCAGGACTGTGCTAATTACTGTGCTAATTACAGCCAGGGGCACGTGGAGATGAATTCCTGGTGGGAAAGGGGCGATGCTCTGGAGCATTCCCCACTGCAGGGAGGGTGGGATCACCTCTGGCTGCTCTCCTGAAGCAGCTGAGTGAATAAACAGAAGAAATCACCTGCCACGCTTCAATCATCACCGTGTCAGGAGCTGAAACACCTGAGAGGGGGAAACTGGAAGGAAAATCCCCCTTTGGAACCGTCCTGTGTCCATCCTGCTGCTGTTTCAAGGCTCAGAATTCTGTGTGGCCCCAAACCCTTCCCAGAACAGGGGGAGATGGGGCATGAGGGGCAGCTCTGCTCTTCCAGTTCCTGGCCAGGTTATAAATAACTATTTGTGAGTCTGAGGCACTTCTGACAAAGGTTTCTGAGCAGAAAGGAGAGAAAGAGGCAAAGAGAGACAATAACAGTGAAAATGTTAAAAGTCCCTTTCTGCCCTGGCAAAATGAGCACTTGGCCTTGGCGAGCTGCAATGAGGTTTTGCTTTGATAGTGA
Source organism: Cichladusa arquata (assembly GCA_026413545.1). NCBI lineage: Eukaryota > Metazoa > Chordata > Aves > Passeriformes > Muscicapidae > Cichladusa > Cichladusa arquata. The sequence goes on from JAOTQP010000929.1 coordinate 850,231, forward strand.
CCTAAATTTAACTTTCCTAAAGGTTCAAAGGGGTGCAGAAACCTCAGACCTGAACTCATTCCTCTCAGTTTAAACACAGAGTGCTCTGTGATCTCCCAGCTGTTTTCTGATGCTTTTCTCATCCTGGGAGGGGAGAACCAAACCTGGAATTCTCAGACCTGGAATTCTGGGGGTGCTTTGGGTGAGGGGAGGATTCCTCAGGGCTGACCAAGGAGCCAAACCCTCGATCACTGTCCCTTTTTCCAAGGGGGGGATTGGCATTCATTGCACCTCCAGGGAGACTCCCAGGTTTGCCTGGCTCCCTCCACATCGAGGGAAAATGTAACCATTAATTTCTCTCAGAGGTTTCCTGTGAGGATGAGAACAAGAGACAGGAATTGTTTTCTATGGGAATATTGTGTGGAATCACCCCTCACCAAGAGGTGAAGGGCTGAGTGCACATCCAATATCAAATACCCTAAAAACCCTGAATTTGACCTCGTTAACAATTTTCTAGGGAGTGGTAACAGCAAAACAGGAGAAGAGAGAGGGAAATGGCAGCGAGGAGAGCTGGGCAGGTTTCCCCTCAGCTCCAGGGAATCAGTCCTTCCCTCAGAGGTGCTTCCTGCAGCATTCCTGGGGATGTTCACCTGGAAACATCTCCCAGCTCTGGACATTCTGCAAGGGCAGGACCATCCCTTTCTCTTCTTCCCCGGTGATGGGAAGGGTAAGGATTTGACAGGAAGGTCTCACAGATCTGTAGGTATAACAGAAAGATCTTTGAATGCAGAATCTGAAGAGGGAATAGAAATGATAGCAAGTTTTGATATAGAAGAAAAGAATTGCTGAGCCAGTTTTACTGGGTGACTAAGAAGGCAAAGAGCGAGTGGGAAGGGGCTTTTATGACTCTGAGCAAAGGACAAATCCACCTCAAACAAAAGATGTTTTTACCAAGCAAAAAGATTTCCACAGCCAAACAAGAAAACCAATGTTGCAAGTAGGAGAAAGATCTCAGAATCTTCCCCTGCAAGAAAACTGAAAAACAACTTCTACCTTAAACTGTAACGTACAACTTTTGGTGATTGGAATACAGTAACATGAATATGGTGATGTTAGTAATGATAGGCTACAGGTAATAGTCAAGGTGTTGATTGGTTGTTTTGTAATAAGATGCACAGCAGAGAAGAAATATAATGCTTTGTGACATGGATAGAAGAAAGCTTCAGGACACACGGCTTGCCTACAGCCAGCAGCTCTAGGGCCACCCATACCCACAGCTGCTGGAACCTCGTCTGTGCAATAAACAGCATCTGGAGAGATGTCTGAAGTCTCCATCTCTCCATCCGGTTCTTACACCCCGGAATGTGGCTCTGATGGGATGAGAATCTCAACTTCCACGAAAGGAAAAACCCGATGAAAACCCAGCCTCTCCTCATTACACGCCCGAGCAGCTCCGGGAACAAGGCAAGAACTCCTCGTGAATAATCTGGCAAGCGGCAGAAGGGTGAGGCTGGCTCC
>JAOTQP010000929.1:905539-923557 GCA_026413545.1 Cichladusa arquata
GGGGGTTTACATTCTCCATTTCAAAGAGAAGCTTCTGCCTTTATTGGCAGACACCTGTCCTTCAAACCAGGACACCAGCCCTTCCCAGGAATGCTGATCAGCTGGGAAAAGCCAGGAAAAACAACTCTGGCTTTTCCATGGGACTGACAGTTCTGGTTTAGAGGTGGCATCTCACTCATGCCATTCGTTCTGATGGAGTTTTTGTTCAAAACTGCATTTTAGCTTTGTATTTCCGTATTTCCAATAAACACCCCCTGATTGCATTTAATATCTCACCATAAATTTCACCCTGCAGCGAGTCCAAGTGTTAAAATCAAAATGCAGCAGCAGTCCCTGAGTCACTGCCATGGAAATGACTCAGAAAAATGGGAAGGTTTTCTGTTGGGAAAAAAGGAAATCAGGGATCTCAAGATGTTCCCAAACTTCCAGTGGAGCTTCAGCAGAAGGCAGGATAAGGAAATCACCTCAAGTTGGGCCAGGAGAAGGTTGGAATGGATATTAAGAAAAACTTCATCATGGAAAGGGTGATCAGGAATTGGCACAACCTGCTCAGGGCAGTGGTGGAGTCAAATCCCTGGAAGTGCTAAAAAATGTGTGGATTTGGCACTTTAGGATGTGGTTTAATGGTGATCATGGCTGGACATGAGGATCTTAAAGGTTTTTTCCAACCTTAACAATGCCCTGAGTTAAATACTGGATTTTTCATTGTTTTTTGTAGAATTTTGTAGAAATTCTTCTCCAAAGGGATCTGGAAGGTGCCTGAGTCCCACAGGTGAAGCAGAATAAAAAGGCTGGGAAGGGAGCAGCAGCCAAACCCTGGGTTGTTTGCTGTTGGTTTTTATTTCATTCTAAACAAACTCAGGAGTTGTAGTAAACACAGCTCTGCTGCCCTCCCACCTCCAGAAAGCTCCAAGGTTTTACAAAATGTTCTGCAATTTCTGCCTATTTCTGGCTTCCTTTGATGTTCCAGGTGAGTGTTCCAAGCTGGATTCCCAGCTCCACTTTTCAGCCTGCAGAGAAATGATGACAAAAGCTCAAATTCTTGTGGTTTGCCCCCATAATGTTTCTATTTCAGTTTGAGGGATGGAGGGATGATCCTGCATCCCCATTTCCCACCCTGGAATGTGGAATTACAGCAGTGAGGGCAGAGCAAAGCATCCAACAAACAACACAAGGGAAAGGCTGGGGAGGCAGGAGTGGCTTTGAAAATAACCCCTGCACCCAGTCAGGATCAAAGGAATTTCTGTTTATCCTTCCAGCTGCACAGAGCTGGCAAATATCCCTGGGGCTGCTGCTGGAAATAGCAAATGCTGTTTATGGCTGGGCCTTGTTTGTGTGTTTTATGGGTCACACTTATTTCACAGGGATCACTTTTTGTTTGTTCCCTGTGCCCACACTTTCCCCTGGGACTGAGCTGCCTCCTGGGCACAGTTCCTGCCTCTCCTGCTGACCACCTGCAAGGCTGTGCTCCTCCATCCCTGCCTGGATTTCTCCACCTGTGCAAGTCCTTAGTCCTGGCCTGGCCCAGGAGTCCCTGAGGTTGTTTCTGTGCTAGAAATGGCTGGGATGGCTTGAGAGCTTTGTGCAGTTTTGGGTATCACGATAGAAAAAAAGGTCTAAAGGTGTTAGAGAGCAACCAAGAAGGGACATGGAGATGTGGAAGGGTCTGGAGGAGCAGCTGGGGGCATTTGGAGTGTGCAGCTGGAGCAGAGAGCTCAGGGATCTGCAGCTCCTCCTGAGGGGCAGCTCCCATCTCTGCTCCCTGGGACAGGGACAGCACCAGGGAAGGGCTGGAGCTGGGCCAGGGCAGCTCAGGCTGGAGCTCAGGGAAAGGTTCTTCCCTCCCCCAGAGGGTGCTGGCACTGCCCAGGCTCCCCAGGGAATGGGCACGGCCCCGGGGCTGCCAGAACTCCAGGGATGGGCAGGGGGCATTGCTGGGGGTCTGGGTTGGATCCATGATCCTGTGGGTCCTTCCAGCTGAGGATATTCCATGACTTGATGATTCTATGAAAGAACAGCAGGGTAAGTTTTACCGGCTGCACATATGGTCACTGTGAGGACAGCTCCTTTTCTCCAAGGTGAACAACCCCAAACACTTGATGGATCAAGGCAAGGCACAGAAGCCCCAGGAATCAGAGAATCCCAGAATCCTGGGATAGTTCGGGCTGAAATGGATCTTAAAACCCATTCAGTGCCACCTCCTGCCATGGGTAGGGTCACCTTCCACTACCCCAGGTTGCTCCAAGCCCATCCAAAATCACTGTAAAATACTTCCATTGGCAGGAATGTCCCTCAAAATCCCCTTTTCCACTGGAGCTTTTGCTGGGTGGAAGCAGCCACAGGCAGCCAGGGAATTTAAACATCATCCCTGGAGTCCAGGAACATCTCAGACTCCAGGAGATGGTGTTGGTTCAGTCAAGACCCTCTCATTTATCTGTGCTGCCAGTGCTGAGACCCTCAGCTCAATCCTCAGCTCAATCTTCCACAGAACTGCTGCTCATTTCTCCCCTGCACTGACCAAAATCAAGCTTGGAGCAGTGCTGAGATCTTTGTGTGAGCTGGGTCTCAGCATGGGCTGGGGGCACATCAGTAAATCAGTTTGGAGAAGCCAACTCAGAATAACAGGGGCATTTAAAAGGGTCTGTTCTCAGTCTCAAGCCCAGCACTGGCGGGGCCATGGTGGGGCTCGTGAGCAGCCTGGGCCCAGGCCAGGCTGGGCTCAGTTTGTGTTGGCTGAGCCCTGTGGCATTCCAGAAACCCAAGCCCACGTCCTGTCTCGAGTTCAGCCTGGCCTGGCTGGGAACTCACAATAAACCCACACATTTGATCACGTTTATCAGGGATTTGGAGGCTCTCACTGGGAACTGGGATGCTGGAATGCTGAGCCCTGGAGAGAAAGCTCTGCCCCAGGCAGGAGATGGGCTGGCTTGGTTAGAGCCAGGCTCAGTGACACCAGGTGTGAACCCACACTGAAACCAACCCCGTGTCTGCCAGACACGTCCTGACCATATCTGAGCTACTGCAGCTCTATTATCAAAGTCAATTAAAGCAAGAGGCCCAGGACTGATTTACTCTGCTGCAGCCACTCAACAGCCAGGAGCATTCCCCCTTATTAGCAGGAATTTAATTAGAGGGAGAATCAGCACCGTTGAAAGAGGTGGAGGAGGGGTTTTAACAGGATTTAGTGGGATCACACTGAGGAACCCTCCTCTGGTTTGGAAACCAAGAGAATTGCCAGCATTCTAGGTGTGGGCAGCCCCAGTTAAAGGGGTTTTGTTGGGAGGAGCCTGCTCGGGTGTCCCAGAGCTGTCCCACGGCATCCCTGGCTCTGAAAAGGAATGTTTGGGGCAGGATTTCCCAAAGGGAATCTCCACCCTGGCAGCCCATCCCAGGCCTGGCTTGGTGAGGAATGAGAACAGCTCCAGCACCCAGCCTGGTCCTGAGGCTGTGACCCAGAGATGTGTGGAATGTTCAGTAACCAATTTGATTAATAATTCCAAGATTGTTTTTAATCTTGCCATAGAATAAAGCAGGGGACTGGGCTGGGCTTTGCTGCAATAATCTGGGCTCTCCTGCAAAGTTTCCTGGTTGGATTTTGAGTTGCTCTCTTGCTCTTTGGTTAAACAAGTGGCAGGCATGGGGGCAGAAAATTGATTTTCTGCTTGGAGGATTGGAGTGGTTTGTGCTTTTGGGGGTGATTTCTGAGCAGGTTGAAAAGCACTGGAGCCACTGAGATGTCATTTGGGGCACCCTTCCAGACTCCAGGTCTGCTGTGGAGCCCAGAAAAAGGAGATGGAGCACAGAAAAATGGAATTATTCCCCCCTTGATGGGAAAATCAGCAGGAAAATACACAAGCTACATCATCCTCTTCATCCCCATTTCAGAAATGCGCATCCAGTGAAAAGAGCAGGGGTAGCACCACATTTCTTATTCATCCTCTTCAAATATTCCACTGAAGTTTGCTGTGAAATATTCCATTGAAGCCTGGTTTGTGCTGGTTCAGAGCAGAGCAGAGCAGCCCCCCTGGGCTGTGATCCAAGCTCTGCAGGAGGCTGGAATGGAGACTTTATTTAAGACTGAGAAAACCCCACATTTTTCACACTGTGATGTTTGAAAAGAGCAGGAAATGATCCCGAAAGGGGAGCAGGTGTGGAATTCCAGGGACATCAGCAGCACCATCAGTGACATCTGCAGGGCCTGAGCTGTGCAGAGTCACTGTGAACAGGCCACAGATCCTTATCACTGCTGATAAGGCAGAGAGGCAGATTTTGAGAGGAAATTGAAATGGAAATACCAGTTTTGCCTCTGCAAGCACAAGCATGAGAAAAGATCAAGCCAAGGTCAAAGCACCATTTTTTGCTCACTAATTTTTTTAGAAATCAAATAATTTCTTCCTTCACTCAGAAACCAGAGTCACAGTTTGGAAGCCATTAACATTTTTATTTTAATTGAAACTCGTCTTCCAAGTCACATAAAAGCAGAGAAAAATGCACCCACTCAGGTATGAAATGGCAGAGGAACGCTGGGCTGATATTCTGGGTTGCTGTCAATCATCACAAGCAGACAGGGTGAGAGCTGCAATTCCTGGGGGATTTTTGGCTGATCCCTTTGCTGTAGGAATTCTGGCTGGTGGAGCTGCAGGGCTGGGTTATCCCAGAGAAAATTCCTTCCCTGTTCATCCCTTAACCCCACTTCCTAAAGCTCTCAGTGCTGAGCCAGAGCAGAAACACCATCCTGGTGGCACAGAGCAAAGCTGGCAGGGCTCAGGCCAGCCCTGCACCCCACAGCAGCCAAATCCCAGATTCAGGGATGGGAAACAGAGGCAGGAAAGTGCCAGAGCAGGACAAGAGTCCAGCAGTCCCTGGGAGATGCTGGGAACTGCTCTGGGTGAGGGAGAGGCACCAGCAGCACCCAGAGCCACCTCTCCCCTGGGCTGGGCTCAGACCTTCACGTAGGGAGGGGGGGAATCCTTGGAAGGCAGTTCCAGGGCTTCCTCATAGGATGGCAGCACAGCCTGGAAGAGATCAAAGGTTGGGGGGGTCACAGGGATTCCATCCTGCCTGCTTCCATCAGAGACAAAGAACCACGGGGGTTTGGGGCACACAGGGCAGGAATCCAGCAGAGCTGGATGTCGTAGGGCACTACTGGGAATGAAGAAAGCAGCCTTGGGTTTCTCAAACTGCTCAAGAACAAGAAATTTTAACAATTAAGCACCTGCTGGATACATGAGAGACGTGTTGTTTTGCAGAAAGCATGTTTTCAAAGAGGTGTTGCCTTCTTGGACCAATGAGCCTTTTCTAGTCTGTATGGCACGAACTACCCTATATAAGTGCAGTGTTTATTTAAATAATAATTAAATAAATTAAATAAATTAAATAAATTAAATAAATTAAATAAAGCTCTCTTCTGCTTCTCCATTACACACAGAACTATGTTGCATTATCCTTTTCGCTGCTCTCCCATAGCTCAAATGCAACAGCTGGGGGCAGCAGGGTTGGATCCATCCTGTGCCAGTGGCACCTCCATTCCCTGTGACATTCCTGGACACTCCCATTGCGTGTGACATTCCTGGACACCCCCATTCCCTGTGACATTCCTGGACACTCCCATTCCCTGTGGCATTCCTGGACACCCCCATTCCCTGTGACATTCCTGGACACTCCCATTCCCTGTGACATTCCTGGACACTCCCATTCCTTGTGACATTCCTGGACACTCCCATTCCCTGTGGCATTCCTGGACACCCCCATTCCCTGTGACATTCCTGGACACCTCCATTCCCTGTGACATTCCTGGACACCCCCATTCCCTGTGACATTCCTGGACACCTCCATTCCCCGTGACATTCCTGGACACCCCCATTCCCCGTGACATTCCTGGACACTCCCATTCCTTGTGACATTCCTGGACACCCCCATTCCCTGTGACATTCCTGGACATTTCCTGGACAGTGACTGGCCCAGGGCTCCTGAACGTGTGGAATCCCAGCCTCATTCCCGAGGAAAGCTGAGGAATTTAGCAGAGGGGCACAGCTGGGGCACCACTGCTGGCAAGATCGGGCTCAGCAGATTTGCCAAGATAAAATCCAACCTTCAGTATTCCCAACCCTCAGTATTCCCTATCCCTCACCATTTCACATCCCTCAGCATTCCATGACCCTCAGCATTCCCTACCCTCACCATTCAATGTTCACAACCATTCCATGCCCATCACCATTCCATACCCTCACCATTCCATGCCCATCACCATTCCATACCCTCACCATTCCATGCCCATCACCATTCCATGCCCATCACCATTCCACATCCATCACCATTCCACATCATCACCATTCCACATCCATCACCTTACAACATTGAAAATCCAAAACTCTCAGACAGAAAGGTGAAGAAAAAGCTTATTTTAAACACTTTTAGCTATGGAAACCAAAGTCCAGCTGGAATTAACGCCAAATTCCTGGATCAGGGATCACAGGGAATCCATTCCCATTTATCTGCCACGCCTCAGTTTTACCTTCCTTGCACATTGACTTTAAGGATTTTGGCAGAAGTAAAATTAAATGGATGTGTTGTAATTAAAAACTGATTATTAGCACTTGCTGCTGGGGATTTCAAGGGCTGGAAATTCTCTCCCATCCCAAAAAAGCAGAGATAGAGGTCACCAGTCTAAAGGATTCCTGTTCACAGAATAAATTCATTTTTCCTCACCTTTCCCTCTGCTTTTGAGTCCATCCTCAGGAATCAATTCACTTTTATGCCCCTTTCCCACTGTTTTGGGTCCACTTTCAGGAGTAAATTCACTTCTCCTCACCTTTTCCACTGCCTGTGGCTCCACTTTCACCTCCTGCCTGCTGCTGGCTCTGATGTACTTGAAGCAGCTCAGGACACACTTGAACATGTAGGCCTGGAAAAGAGGGAAAAGGGATGGAAAAGGGCATTTTCCCATGGCACTGCAGGGCAAAAAGGACATTTCCTCTCTTGCCACCAGCCTGGGATTTTCCTCTCTTTTCTCTGGAGGGAGAAGTTTGGGACCATGATCCCAGGGCCTGAAATCTGTGTCTCCATCCTTCCCGAGGAATGTGATGATTCCATTAATTCAGAACTGAGGTGGGAGTGGGAATCCAGTAAATATGAAGTGATTAAATATAAAATCCATTAAACACAACACTGAGATCACAATATCCTGAGTAGGAAAGGAAATTGTAGCCCTGATGTAATTTTTCAGACCAGGTTACAAAGTCTGGATTCCATGAATTCAGATCACTGAGGTGGGACTGGGATCAATAATCCAGTAAAAATAAAGTGATTAAACATAAATCCATTAAACACAACACTGGACACTTCTGAGATCACAATATCCCGAGGCAGGAAAGGAAATCGTGGCTTTGATTTTTCAGAGCAGGTTACAAAGTCTGGATGCCTCAGGAAAGCACCAGAGGCAGCACAGAGATCCAAGCACTGCCCCAAAAATCCCTTCCTCCAGCAAAATCCCATTTTTGCACCTCCCTGACAGGACCTCCTGGCACCCCCTGGATTTATCCATGCAATAAATGGAGCTTTTCTGAGGAAAATGGGCTGATTGAGGGGTTGTGGCCCAGGGACATAGGCAGGGTCTGTGGGACTGGCCCTGTTAAATCAATATTTTCCCTGCTCAAAGCAGCACGGCAGAGTCGTGTGCCTGGTGTTTGTGTTGGCTGAGAATGTGCCCAGGAGCAGTTGGGATTTTTGGGGAACACAGAGAGCCACAGATCCCAAAGCTGGGCTGTGCAGCTGAGCATTCCCAGGACAATGGGGGCTGTTTGTGTTGACACGAAGCCAAAACAAAGAGGGAAAAAAAATATGAAATATCTGAGCTGAAAAAATCAATTTCAACATTCCAGAGATTGGAGGCAAATCCAAACTTTGAGCATCTTTTGGGAATATTGCAAAACCCTTCCTGCTTCCAAAGCCTCTTCATCCAGAGAGCAAAGCTGGAGCTGTCACAGCCACTGGGTAAAAACCTCCACTCAACCATGAAAAAACCCCAGTAAATCTAAAAAATAAATAAAAATCACACAGCAAAAGAATGTACTTCTTCCTGATTTTGGTTTTGAAATAAATCATACAACAAAGGACTGCATTCCTCTATTTTGGTTTTGAAATGAATAAAAATCACGCAACAAAGGACTGCATTCCTTGATTTTGGTTTTGAAATAAAATCACACAGCAAAGGAATGCATTCCTTGGTTTTGGTTTTAAAGTAAAATCATAGAACAAAGGAATGCACTCCCTGATTTTGATCTTGAAATCAATTAAAATCACACAAAAAGGAATGCATTCCCAAATTTCGGTTTTGAAATAAATCCAAATCACAAGGAATGTTTTACTCCCTTTAATTTCTGCTTTCTTGTCCCTGTGGTGCTGGAGGACTTTATGATTCCAAAGTGAGATAAAGATAGCTGGAATATTTTCCCACCTCCCATCCCAGGAATCTTCCAAGGCCAGGCTGGAGCTCCCTGGGGCAGGGGAAGCTGCTCCTGCCATGGCAGGACCCAAATCACTCCGTGGATTTGGGATCACTCGTGGCTGCAGGGACCAGCACAGGAATTGTCTTCAATGTGCCATGGCAGCATCACCTTGCCCTTGGAAAACTTTTTCCAAGGAATTTGGAACAGCTGGTCCTGTCACCACTGCAGCCCCACAGCCCCAGCCCCACCCTGCCCTTGGGATATTTTTTCCATGGAATTTTGAAGTGATTCTGCCACCACAGGTAATGCAGACCCAGCCCTGTGCTGCTCGGAGCTGAGAGGCTGCAGGGAGAGAATTCCATGGGACTTTACCCGTGGAAGAGGAGAGGGATTGGCACTGGGATTAAAGGATGGGGGTCCTGATGGCTTTTGGGGGAGTTCAGTAGACCAGGAGTCCTGGGGGTTTTATTATCCCACCTCAGCACAAAAACCCATTGGAAATCCAGCGTTTTGTGGGTAAAGCTGTGGAAAATTCCAATTAATCCATTTGCCAGGTCAGGGAGATTCCTGCCAGCTGGGGCTCGGGGTTATCTCCCTCCTGCTGCACACTCCATGCAAATATTAAAAGAGATTTTAAAGCCATGCCTGCAGTGCATCCATACAAAACTCTCCCCTCCTCACTGCCTTATCTGGCCCACCTGCAAGGCTCAGAATGTAAAATGGTTTCCAACTCACAAGCAGCACCTCCTGCCCAAGTACCTGGAACAATCTGGTTTTCTTCATGGGGCTGAAGGTGAAAAAGCAGCACTCTGAGCCACTGAAGCAATAAAAGAGTAAAACCCCTCTCCAGTGGAGCTTCCTGAGGCATCAGCAGGGTTTAGCTCCTGGTTTTAATGAACTTTGGGAGTATCAGGGTGGAGAACGCTGCTCCCATCAGAGTGAGCCACTCACCCAATGGAAGATCTCCCTGCTGCTCAATAATCTCATTTATTTGGGCACATTATAGCAGAGGACTTTGCTGTGCTTGTTTTCAACTTTTTTCTCCTAGAGAGGAATGGGCAGTGATGATTTGGGGATAGAAGAGGGATTTTGCTTCGTAACTCAGTCACACAGAAATATAAAAGGAGATATTTGGATAAATAATCTCATATAATCTCTATAATCTCATTTATTTGGGCACATTACAGCAAAGGACTTTGCTGTCCTTGTTTTCAACCTTCTTCTAGAGGGGAATGGGCAGTGATGATTTGGGGATAAAAGAGGGATTTTACCTGGGAACTCACACAGCAGAGTAAAGGCAGGGATTTAGATAAACCAGACAGAGGCACAGCTCCCCCTGTGCCCGAGGAGAGCCCGACAAGGCAGATTTGGGAGAGAATAAAGGTGAATTTTCCTGGGGGAGCCTGACTTCAGAGCCTTTTACCTTGAGGAAGAGCACGGCCACGAAGGCGATGGTGAAGGTGATCATCACTCTGGTGTACTCCTCTGCTGGCAGCTTCTGCAGGGCTGGCAAAGAGCCCTGGGGGGAAAGGGAGAAGGTGTCACCCCAAAAACTCATTCCTTCTGCCAGGGGCACCCACAGAGAGGGGTCAGGGTTCAGGCAGAACAAGGAGCGAAGGATTTTCACTGGCAGCAGGATCACAGGGATATTGTTTTCCTCCTGCTGTTTCCACTCCTTGAGCAAAGCCCTGTTTAAATGAGAACTTTTACAATTTTAATTTTCACTGGGATTTTCCTGCTCTTTTCTCTGGAGGGAGAAACTTGAAACCATGATCCCAGGGCCTTAAATCTCTGTTTCCATCCTTCCCTAGGAATGTGATAATTCCATCTATTCATAACAACACTAGGGTGGGACTTATTAAACATGACTGTTTAATAAAGATGAAATTTGAGGCATTTTCCATGCAGGCAGCTCTGCCTGAATCACTTTGCTCTGCAATTTGCATCCATCAGGTTGCTACAAGGAGAAACAAGGTGTTTTTTTAAGGAACACAGGAGCTGTCAGTCAGGAACAGCGCTGGGGAGAACATGGAAAACCCTCCTTGCTGTCAGCCTGAGCAGCTCTGATGTTCCAGAGAGGTCAGAGGAGCTGCAGAGCCATGGAATGGGAATTTGCAGGAGCTCCCAGCGTGGAAAATGAGCAGAGCTGGGCCCAGACCTACCCCGCTGTCCAGAGGCTTGAGGCTGAGGTAGGTGGGCACCTCCATGTAGGAGCTGCACAGGGTGAGGATGCTCAGGCAGAAATCCAGCAGCTGCAGCGCCAGCAGGGGAGTCCTGGCGTGGCCCTGCTGGGGGGACAGGAATTGGGTCACAATCACAGGAATGGGTCACTCCTGCAGATGGTTCACACTTCACACAGAGCCTGGGGTTGGTTCACACTGAGTCTAAGCCACTAAATTCCCTTAAATTCAACCCAAACTTTCCCTTCTGCTGGCCCAGAGAGTGAGCAAACCGCCTGTGGTTTGCTCATCCAAGCCCCACAGAAGCCTCTGGCTGGAACAGTGACAATCCCAATTTATCTCCAGCAAACCCCTCAGTCAAACCCCTCTGGCACACCCAGCGCCACCTCCCTCAGAGCCAGGAGAAAATCAGCATTCCCAGACAGGGGGAAATAGATATCCCAGCTGCCACTGGCCTCCTTCAGCCTGCAAGGATCGGATACTGTCTAGCCAGATAAAACCACCTCACATCTGGATTCAGGATCCTAAAAGTCTTTCCAAATAAAGGATTCCATGACAAACCACAGCCCAAGATAACAATCCTTTATTACAGCCTTACAGGACCCTAAAGGTCTTTTCCATCCTAAAGGATTCCATGAAGAATTGCAGCCCAAGGTAACAATCCTTTACTCCATCCTAAATGACTCCAGGACAAACCACAGCCCAGGGTAATGATCCTTTAGTCCAGCCTAAAGGATTCCATGAAGAACCACAGCCCAAGGTAATGATGCTTCATTCCAACCTTCCTGGACCCTAAAGGTATTTTCCAGCCTAAAGGATTCCATGGCAAACCACAGCTCAGGCTAAAGATCCTTCATTCTAACCTAAAGGATTCCATGACAACCCACAGCCCAAGGTAATGATCCTTGACTCCAGCCTAAATGATTTCATGGCAAACCACAGCCCAGGGTAACCATCCTTCATCCCAACCTTCCAGGACCCTAAAGGTCTTTTCCAGCCCAAAGGATTCCATGAAGAATTGCATCCCAAAGTAACAATCCTTTACTCCATCCTAAATGATTCTATGACAAACCACAGGCCATGGTAAAGATCCTTTAGTCCAGCCTAAGGGATTCCATGGCAAACCACAGCCCAGGGTAACCATCCTTTATTCCAACCTTCCAGAACCCTAAAGGTCTTTTCCTTCCTAAAGGATTCCACAAAGAATTGCAGCCCAAGACAATGATCCTTTATTCCAAACTAAATGATTCCATGAAAAACCACAGCCCAGGGTAACTATCCTTTATTCCAACCTTCCAGGACCCTAAAGGCCTTTTCCAGCCTAAAGGATTCCATGGGAAACCACAGCCCAGGGTAACCATCCTTGACTCCATCCGAAATGATTCCATGCCAAACCACAGGCCAAGGTCATTGTGACTGGTTTGGGGTTTGCCCTAAGCTGCCACAACAAGCCCGGATAAGAAGTTCTGTAAGGAACAGCTTTTCCTGGTGCTTCAGGCAGATTTTAGCCACAAGGTACTGGGATGCAAGCAAGCCTAAAATTGAGGCTATCAGCTCTTTTTGTGATCTTTGCTTGCAAAGTTCCTTCTTGGCCAGCAGAGAAAGAGACCAAGAAAGCTGCACAGAGGATCTGCAGACACTTTATTTCTTCCACGAAGGGGTCTGGGCAGCAGGCCAAATACATGAGGTGTTAAAGGGGCTTTTATAGGCTTAGGGTGCCTTAGAATATGAACCAATAATATCAAGGATTGAAAAGCTAACCAACTACTTAAAGGTTTTTGGTAAAAACTGACCAATCACCCAAGGGATCAAAAAAGGACCAAGTAACTCACAAAGAGATAAATTGGGGGTCTGCAAGAGGGGGTGAAATATTTCTAGAATGAGTCATTCTGAGGAAGCCATTTCTTATCTAAGGGATGATTTTCCAGGGAGGCCCTGTCAGGGTTTCTGCTCCTTCCACAGGTAATGATCCTTCATTCCAGCCTAAAGGATTCCATGACAAACCACAGCCCAGGGTGAAGATCCTTCATTCCAACCCGAATGCTTCCATCGAGAACCACCCCAGGTAAGGATCCTCCATCCCATGCATTCCCCAGGAGAAGGAGGAGGAGCTGTCACCCACCAGGAGCCCCAGGAGCAGGAGGGACTGTCACGCACCGTGTGGCCCAGGGAGGAGGACACGGAGATGATCACTGGCACCTGGATGTAGGAGCTGAACATGGTCAGGAGGCTGAGGAGGAAATCAATGACTTGCAGAGCCAGGAAGGGGATCAGGAACCGCTCCCTCATCTGAGGAGGAAAAGCAGCGCCGTTATTTCCATCCCAAGTGGGAAATGAGACCAGCTGGCAACACCTGGAAGGGCTTAGATGGTGCTCCAAGAATTAACACTTCCTGGAATTTCTGATTTCAGTGACAACTGATCCAGAGAAAACAGGGCATCAGTGCTGATATTTTTCAGCCCTTTGGAAAGTTCCTGTGTATTCTCACCCCGTGACATTGGCACTTCCCATCAGAGCTGTCATTCAACTGTCCCTAAAATTCACCTCTGCAGAGGGAGAACTGGGTTATTGGGGTGGTTTAATTTGATTTATTATTTGGTTTAGTACTCAGAACTCTGCCACCCTCACATTCCTGGGCTCTCACCCCAAGGCCTGGCCATTCCTCCTCCTGAACTGGGAAATGTTGCCCTGGTACAACAGGGCAGTGACAGTTCTCTGACAGGACCTGACCTGCAGCAGAGCAGGGGAATGAGGTAAGAAAACCTTTCTAAATCATAAAATCTCCTTCATTTAACATCAAACATAGCCTGGATGGAAATGTTGCCCAGATTTGGCAAATCTGGGTGTTTGAAGATTTTTACAAGAACCTGAGGTTTCAAACCAGTCCCTCTCCCCCTCTGGAAGCAGGAGATGTTTTAATCTGCCTTTTTCCCTGTGAGATTCTGAGATTTTTATCTGCCTTTTTCTCTGTGAGATTCTGGGATTTTTATCTGTGTTTTTCCCTGTGTGATTCTGGGATTATGGAATTTTTATCTGTTTTTTTTTTCCCTGTGTGATTCTGGGATTCTGGGATTCTACCTGCCTTTATTCCCTGTGTGATTCTGGGATTTTTATCTGCCTTTTCTCCTGTGTGATTCTCTGATTCTGGGATTTTTATCTGCTATTTTTTTCCCACGGTGATTCTGTGATTCTGGGATTTTTATCTGCCTTTTTCTCTGAGAGATTCTGGAATTTTTATCTGCCTTTTTCCCAGAGAGATTCTGGAATTTTTATCTGCCTTTTTTCCCTTTGTGATTCTGGGATTTTATCTGCCTTTATTCCCTGTGTGATTCTGAGATTTTATCTGCCTTTTTTCCCCTGTGTGGTTTTGTGATTCAGGGATTTTTATCTGCCTTTTTTCCCCTGTGTGATTTTGGGATTCTGGGATATTTATCTGCCTTTTAACCCGTGTGATTCTGGGATTTTATCTGCCTTTTTCCCTATGTGATTCTGTGATTCTTGGATTTTTGTCTGCCTTTTTTCCCCTGTGTGATTTTGGGATTCTGGGATATTTATCTGCCTTTTAACCTGTGTGATTCTGGGATTTTATCTTTCTTTTTCCCTATGTGATTCTGTGATTCTTGGATTTTTGTCTGCCTTTTTCCCTGAGTGATTCTGTGATTCTGGGGGATTTCCTGCTGTTTTTGACCATAATTCCAGTGAGCACCATCCCAACCCTGAATGTCATTTATGAGGAACATACCTTGATGACCCCAAACAAGAGGTGGAAGCTGATGATAAACAACATGAGGATCAGCAGGAAACTGGTGGTGATATCAGCTGAAAAGGATAAAAATGATAAAAGGAATCACCACATCACCAAAAGATGTCCCAACTCCATCACAGCCCTAAGGGAGAGCTCAGCCTGGCACCAAGAATTGTGTCTGTGGAGGAATTAATGCCATACAGCTGGAATTAACCCTCTTTTCCCTTTTTACACCCATTTTTCATCTCTTTGGAATCCCTGTATCCACCAGGCCATGCAGGTTGTGAGCTCGAGGCAACCATGGCCTGAAATGTTAAATATCCCAGGCTACAAAAGGAAGTATTAAAAAAAGCCCACAGGGCTTTTGGCTCACAGCTCTGAGCTGGAAATTACTTTTATTTAGAGACTGAAAGGCAGATAAAGGAACCAGCAGTGAAATGCTGAAGGATCTTCAGAATCTCTCAGAGAGGAGCAGGAATTTTAACCCCCACCAGTGGTGGGGCCAGGGAGGGTCAGGGGGATCTCTCCCCCCAACTCTGCAGGTGTGGGATACAAGGGACACCTCCAAAATACAACATGAGGAGCTTTAGGGTGATTTTTGGCAGCTGCTTTGGGTACAGGGGGTGATGTTTTATATCCATGGAGCTCCTGCTCAACCTTTGCCTGGAAGCAATTTTCCCTCCCGGAAGCACAGCCTGCCCTGATGCTGATTCACCTCTCCAGAGGCAAAACTCTGCTCCGTTTTTTTTTTTTAAATCTGCCTCTGCACAACCTTTGCCAGAGCTCCTCCAACTCCTTTCCTCTGTTTCACCTGAGTTTAAAAGAGCACTGGCCAATGTAGGTTCTTCAACTCTTAAAAGCTTCAAGAAAGGGATTCATTCTGTTAGAAAAAAACCAAAGTTTTAATTTTTCTGTCATTTTTTTAAAGCAGCTGATCCTCTCCACAGGTGCACAGGACTGGTGATCCTTGGAGGTCCCTTCCAGCTGAAGATATTCCATGCAACCATTAATAAATCCAGTGCCTAACTCTGTTTTATTCATCACTCTCCCTTTTCATATCATTCTTTTCATAAAGAGCTCTGGGAATTGTGCCTTTAGAATCCCTGTCATATCCCAGCTGCTCTGAAATCCTTTACTGCTCCATATCACCCTGTTTTCCCCAGGAAAATTCATCTCCATCTCCCCCAGCTCAGAGTGTTCACCTGGAAGTTTGGTCCCCCTTTGGTGAGAGAAGATTTCAGTGCTTGGGCAGACCCCAAATCATCCTTTATTCCCTTTCTAGAAGCGGATATTCTTAATTCCAGTGAATATTTCTTAATTAATTTTTTTTTTTTTTTTTGCCAAGAGGATAAAATCATTCCGAGAAGTCAAGGCAGAGAAATCTGTCCCTGTTTTTCATGCAGGTGACCCCAACACTGATATTTGTGACAGCTTTATCAGAATTTGGACATTTGCTGTGTTTAGGGGAAAGATGCCCCCCAGGGCAAAGGGACACAAATCTACCCCCAGCTCAAGAAAGGACTAAAAATGTCACTGAGAAGTGCTGGAACAATTCCAGGTTTGTTGAAGACCTTCCTGAGCCACATGTGGGCAGGTGGCAGCAGCAGTGCCACCTCTCCCATCCTCCCTCTGCTGACAGTGTTCATTTAAATGCAATTTAAATTCATTTCAATTGATACGAAAGCGATCTTCAATTCCCCTGCTGTCTCCTCTTGAAATCTCCTCCAGAAATGAGCTTTGCTGATGGGAAACCTTCAGTGTGGAAAGAAGCTCTGCCCAGCACTTCCTCCCGCCAGCACTCTTCTTTCCTCAAAGGGGGGAAAACCCTCTGGAGAGGCTGAAACCCGCCAAGAAGCCAAAAAAAGCTGATCTGAGGGGGAATGGAGCCATCTGGAGGGGTGGGATACAGGGAATGATCCAAATTATCCACTCACCCTGCACCAGGAAAGGAGGGCTGTGATGGTGCAAAGCAAGGGAACAGCTTTTCCTCCTAACCTGACAAAACCCCAAGGCGGGAGCTGCTCCTCCCCAGCTCACGGGAATTGAGAGCCAGAGGAGGAAGAAATCTCTGTAAACAGTGAAGAGAGAACCCCCAAACTCAGCAAACCCCGAGGGAGAGCCAGAGGGAGAGGGGGAAAGGGCTTTGCCTCCTAGAGAAAGTCAGGAACACAAGGGCAGCCCCCTCCAAGGGCAGTGCTGCTGCTTTCCCTCCAAGGGCAGGGGAGTGGAACCAAGGCTGGGACGTGGTGCACAAAGAGCCAAAGATTAACAGGGAACAGCCTAAACCCCTAAACAGAGCCTAACAAAGGAGCCAGACTCAGCCTTTGTGGGACCAGCCCTGAAGGAACCAATCCCAGTCCCAATCCCAATCTCACTCCCAATCCCACTAAAAGCCTAAACTCCCAAAGCCTTTTCCCTAAAGGGGCCAATCCCAATCCCATTAAAACCCAAATTCCCAAAGCCTTTTCCCTAAAGAAATCAATCCCAATTCCATTAAAAGCCAATCTCCCAAAACCTTTTCCCTAAAGGAGTCAATCCCACTAAACCCCAACTCCCAAAGCCTTTTCCCTAAAGGAGCCAATCCTATTAAAACCCAAATTCCCAAAGCCTTTTTCCTAAAGAAGTCAATCCCAATCCCATTAAAGCCCAAACTCCCAAACCTTTTCCCTAAAGGGGCCAATCCCAATCCCATCAAAGCCCAAACTCCCAAAGCCTTTTCCCTAAAGGAGCCAATCCCATTAAAGCCAATCTCCCAAAACCTTTTCCCTAAAGGAGCCAATCCCATTAAAGCCCAAACTCCCAAACCTTTTCCCTAAAGGGGCCAATCCCAATCCCATTAAAGCCCAAACTCCCAAAGCCTTTTCCCCTGGGTTTTGCCCAGCACCAGCACTCAGGAGTTTGCCCAGAGAGGATTTCTTTCCTTATCCCAGGATTTTCTGGAATAAGGCAGAGCCGTGTTTTCCTGCCTCTCTCTCTCCATGGGCTCCTGCTCCAACTCTCTGGCAGGATCCCTAATTAATTGGGAAGTGGCCATTGCCAGCTAATTGCCCAGCTGGATTTTCCAAGCAGAACCTGGATCAAAACCCTGCAAACAAAACAACAAAGAAACAAAACCCCCACAACCCCACAAGCACAAAGGGATGGAAAGGAATGGAAAACCAAAAGAAAACAACTTCCCTCGAGCTGGCTGCCTCCTGTTTGTTCCCAGGAAACAGAGTCAGCCTCCCTGCTGGTGGCTGGGGTGGTGCCATGGACAAAAAACAAAAAACACACACAAAAAAACCCCAAACAAACCCCAACCTCCTCAAAAAAACAAAACAAAAAACTGCAAATAAACAAAAAGCCAAACAAACAAAACTCAAACAAACACCCAAATGAAAAACCCAAATAAACAAGACTCCAAACCAACTAACAAAAAAACAAGCAAAAAACAAAACCAAAAATATCCTAAAAAAACAAAAATCCCAAAGCCCCAAACCAACAAACAAAAAACCTTAATAACAGAAACAAAAATCCCAAACAAGCAAAAACCCTGACGAACAAAATCCCAAAAAAACTAAAACAAACAAACAACAACAACAACAACAACAGAAGAATCCACAAAAAAAAAAAAAAAAAAAAAAAAAAAAACCCAAAAAACCAACCC
>JAOTQP010000929.1:934864-947312 GCA_026413545.1 Cichladusa arquata
AAAGATGGCCCATTAGCAGATAATATGTGCCAGGAGATCAGGGTCACTGCCCCACCCGGCTTCAACAGATGGTGATAGAATACACATTTCTGGTCACATCAACCCAACACAGACTCCCAGTGCCACCCTGCCATGGCAGGGACTCCTTCCCTGTCCCAGGTCACCCAGAGCCCCAAGGCTGCCCCAACACTCATTTCTGAAGGTGCTTTGCAGCCTGCAAATGTCAATCTGGCTGAAATTTTGTGGAGAAATTTTACTCCAATAGGAGATTTTTCCAATAACATCAAGAATTCTGTGGGGCTGGAGCACTCAGCCCTCACATGGGTACCTTTATTTGAGTCACTTTTGTGCTTTAACCTAAAGCAGAAACCTGAATACAGAACAAAATCCAATTTGATGATGAATTTTGGGACAGTCAGATAAATTCCAGCTGGAGCCAGGCAGAGTGGAGAAGTCATCTTAGACTAGATCTACCTCAGATTTAAACAGTTCCTCGTTAAAATGGACCTTGGCTTAAACACCTCAATGATCAGAAATTTCACTGAAATGGGCCTTGGGTGAAGCCCCTCAATGATCAGAGGCAGTTTCATCCCCAGGACTGGAATTTATAACAATAATTTTAAAATCATGATCAAAAGTTCTTCAAAATGGTTGAAAGGAATTTTTCTGACAGCTTCTCGATGCAGTTGTGGGACTCAGAGTTGATTGGACCTTTTTTAAGATTTCAGTGAACGAAAAGGAGGAAAAATAGCTGGAAACATTTGGCAATTACTGACCCATTCTTCTGCAGCAGCAAAGCCTGAACCAGCACAAAACACGAAGCTGCTGCTTCCTCTCCTTTCTGCACTCCAAGAAAAATGATCTGAGCAGAGTTTTTTATAAACCCAGCAGGAGAAAGGAGCAGAGATTCCATGAAATTCGCTGATGACTTCATCTGTTTTCTGTGGATACAGTTGGGAGGGCCCAGAGATGAGGCTGATGGGAAGTTTTTCCAAATAAAAATATCCCTTCTTTACATCCCCATTGGCTGTTCCCATGGATTTTCAGTCTTCCACAGGTTTGGGAGCAGCTCTGGAGGAGCCCCATCAGCTGGGAGTGTCCTCTGGTGCTGGTGCCTGTCCAAAATCCTGCTTTGATTTCCAGGTTTTCTCCTCAGAGGTTGAAGCTCAGTCCAGGAGCCTCAGAAGAATTTAATTCTGCCAATTCCTCCTTTTCTGGTGCCTTTTGAACCCGAGGAGAGGTCTGGGTTTAGCTAAACCTTGGCATTCCAGTCCAGCCTTCAGGGCTGTTCCCTTCCCTGCTGGATGCACTTGAATGAAAAGTTTGGCAAACTTAATTTTTAAATGCTGGAATGAAGTTTTTATGGGGAAGTTCTGTTCCTCTAAAGCAGCTGTAATAAAATGGGAATAAATGGGAATTTTTTCCCCTCAATGGTTTGATCTCTTAGATATAAAAAAAAAATCTCCCTTAATGATTCCTAGGCCATCTCTGTGTCCAACTGCCTCTTTTTTTTTGGGATAGTGCCTCAGGATTTCTGGGTTTTTTTGTCTCCAGGGATGAACCTTGGAGATCTGAGCCCACAGGACAAGTTGTCTGCTGGCTGTGGTGGTGCAGTCCCTGGACACAAATTCATCCATCCATCCATGCATCCATCCATCTCATGGGCACAGGGAATTCCTCCTGTCCCCACAAGGGAGTGACTGCAGGAATTATGGACAGGGCAGGGAGAGGACTCTGTGCTCTCCCTGGGATTGGAGCCAGATTTTCCCAACCTGACTCAGCAGTAGTTCCACAGCTCCAGCAGGGAGGGTTTGGTGCCAGAGGTGGCTTTCCCTGGAGGAATTCCTGATTTAGTCAGAGGAGCCTCTGCTGGGACACCTCCACCCTTGCCAAGCCAAAGAGTCGGGGTGGGGATCCCGGGAATCCCTGAGCTGACCTCTCCTCACTCCCGGGCCACCCATGGAGAAGCTGCTCTCCAAAACCCCACATGCCTGGAGAGCCCCAAAACCCCAGAGAGGACATTCATGGAGAGCCCCAAAACCCCAGAGAAGACACTCCTGGAAAACCCCAAAACCCCAAAGAGGACAGTCCTGGAAGGCCCCAGTGACACTTCCAAGGGAGGATCACAAATCCACATCACAGGAATTCTGGGAGGAGCCTTGGTGTGACATTCCCAATCACCATCCCATTCCCAATCACCATCCTGTCCCCAGTCACCATCCCATTCCCAATCACCATCCCATTCCCAATCACCATCCCATTCCCAAGCACCATCCCATTCCCAACAAACAAAAAATCCTGGAAGGGCGACAGGAGCTGTCGTGTCCTTGCTGGCCCCGGCCAAGCACTGTTGCTCTCACAGCCATGATTTAGGACTCCAATTGATCCAAAATCTGATTTTGAGGGGCCAAATTCTGTTAATTTTCCATTGTTGTCCTTCCAGTTCTTTTATTGGTGCTCCATCAAATCCAGGATTGGGAACACAGAGCCCCCTTCTACAATCCCAAACATCTGAACCCTGAATTCCTTCCTTCTCCACTTCCCATTGCAGACATTTGCATTCCTTGAATTCCTTCCTTCTCCACATCCAATCCAAACATTTGAACCCTGAATTCCCTCCTTCCTTCTCCACTTCCAGTCCCAAACATCTGAACCCTGAATTCCCTTCTTCTCCATTTCCCATTCCAAACATTTGAGCCTTGAATTCCCTCTTTTTTTCTCCACTTCCAATCCCACACATCTGAACCCCATATCCCATCTTTCTCCCCTTCCCCATGCCCTGGTTTAACCGGGAATGAGCTGGAAGCATGTCTGGCACAGCTGGAGCTGCTCAATACTCCTCTGGCACCTCGCTCCCAAAATCCGGAGCCTTGGAAGTGGCAGGGATTCTGCTGGGGAAAACACAGAGCAGAGCCTGCCCCCCCAGTGCCATCCTTACCTCCCCAGATTCCCTAAATCCCAGCGTTACTGGTGCTGTTCACAGAATGGGATTTGAAGCCTTTCCCAAACAAAAGCGGCAGCGCCATCAGCATTAACCGGGGGAAATCTTAATTGACCTCCCCAAAGGTAAAATTCCTGAGTGGCACCTACAGAATAAAAATCAGTATTTTATGTTTGCTTCAATGAACATTGTGGAGTAATGGAAGGAATTAATGTGGAATTGTAGGAGCCAGGGAATGAAGAGCGTGCGGAGAGGAGATAATTCCTGATTTTGGCAGTGAGTGTCCTTGGAGCCACCAGTGGAGCGAGGCTGGGATGGACGCAGCAATCTGGGCCAAGTTTGGGATTTCTGAGCAGTGCTTTGGGTCGTTCTGGTGTTCCTGCCAAGTTCAAGGTGATCCCAGCGGGACTGGAGCTGGGAATGAGGGATCTGAGCACATCCGTGGGATGCAGGAGTGCCCAGGTGGGAATTGAGATGCGAATCGGGGGAGCGGGAGGAGATAAAGGGGATTTTGGGGGTGCTCAGAGCTGTGCACCCAAGACAAGGCCAGAGCAGCCTGGAACAGGAGTTATCCAAGATTTTCCCCTCTCAGAACACTCCTGTGCTCCGGGACACAGCAGGTTCTGAACTCGTGTCCTGCCTATCCGTTCTTGCTGGCCTTTATTCCAGCACATCCGATAATTTTCCTGTGACTCTGAAGAAAAGGTGGAGTTCCACTGGCCTGTGTTCCCCACAGCAGTTGTGACACACTGGAACGGAACCACATGCTTGGATTTTGGGATTTTCCTCAGTCCCATTCCTTCAGTCAAGAGCATAAAGGTGACAGAGCTCCCCAGCCTTCTTCCCAAAAAGAACCTCCTGGATCATGGCACCTCCTTTGCCCAGCTCTCCACACAAGGAGTTGCCTACAAATGGAGAATTCCTGATAATGAGATCCCAGCTCTGCACAGATCCCATTTCCAGCCTGGCTGCCACAAACCCCAGAGCTTTCCCAGGCTACTCTCCAGCTGGAGGTGGGCAAAGGAGAAAAGGCAGCATTTTATTGGGAATATCCACTGGGGTGGAACACACTGGAGTCAGTGCTCCCCGGGGGAGGGAATCCTATTTAGGATTTCTCCTATTTAGGATTTCTCCCTAAAGCCTTTCATGCTGCCTCGGGTCCTTTCTGGGGCTGCAGTTAAACATAGCCCTGATAAAAAGGCAAGATCGAGGTGGAAATGACTGAAGAAAATTAGGGAATTTGGGGTTTTAAAGAAATTGGATCTTTTTCCACTGAGATCTTACCTGCAGCAGTCACCCTGCCCCTGGGGAAGAGGGAGCTCTGTCCCTATGGGAAGTATTCCCAACATTTTGTTTCCCCAGAGCAGAGGTGACTGCCAGGCCTCCCTGCAGGATCTGCTAAGGGCTAACGAAGACAGGTGAAGCCATTCTCTGCACATGTAATTAACTGTAATTAATTCCACCTCTAATGAAGCTGGGTTTGGCCGTTTAGAACCTCAGCAATTCCCTTCATAACAAAATCTCATCTGCTTTAATTTTCTGATGGGGGAGGCAAGGGAATCAACCACAAATCCAGAAAAAAATCAAGGATTTGGAGTGGTAAAATCATTCTTTATGGCTTTATTTGGGGTTTTCCTTTTAAGAATTCTCCCTGCAACCAGAGCCCCTGAGTGGAAACAAATCTGATTTCATTTTCCTTTCCATAGGCAATTGGGCTCTATTTATTTCCCAATTTTTTTTACCAAGCTAGTTTATTTTTGGAGAGAGTTCAGGTTGTCTCTGTCTTTTCCAAAAAGGGGTTCTAGTCTTTAATTTCTTCATTGGAAAATCCAATTTTATCACCTTGGAGCAGGTCCCTCCATTATCCCCCCACCAGCTGCAGGGGATTGCTGGAGATATGGAATTGTTCTGGGGAAGAAAAGCCTGGAATGTCATTGACTTTTCCTCCTATTTCTGTGGAGTTTGTGGTTTTTGTGGCATGAAACCAGAGCAAATCCACTCTTTTGGAGGATTGAGTGGATCCATGGGAAAGCAGCTCCTGTGCCAGCTCTTCCCTCTGTGTTGTGACCCTGGGAACACCAAAGCCTCTCTCAGAGCTGGGCAGGGAGAGAAAATGGAACACAAAGCTGTGGGTTGAGATCAGGATCAAGAGAGATCCCTCCATCATGGGGAAACCAGGCTGGAATTAGGGATTTTAATTGGATTTATTGCTAAGAAAATAATAATGAGAAGTCAAACCACCTTAAAGCACCTTTCCCCCATTCCTTCCCAGCTCTCCCTCCTCCCGTCAGTTCCACATCCAGGTCTGGCAGCCGCAGGATCTTTGGGTTTCCAACTCAGGATTTTTGGGGTCCCAACCAGATGCATTTGAGGCCTCAGGGGTGGGGGGAGAAGCTGCAACCTGCACAGGAATTCTGATGATTTTGGGGTTTTCCCCACATTTCCTCTGTTCCCTTGTTCCTGTGCCATCCCATGGGAATGCAGCACGCCCATGCTGGGAAAAACAGGAAGAATGCACTGGAGACAGCAGCAAAGGGTTTAATTTCCATCCCTCTCAGACATTTCACCAAAACCCCTCATTTTCAGCCCTAAATTCTGCTTTTCACGGAGGTGAGGTGAGAACCTTGGCTGCAGGGCCAGGCTTGGAGCAGTGAGGTTTGGGTTGGAAATGAGCTCTTGGCCTCTCTGTGAGTTCTCACAGCTTGTCTTGGTCCTGCATCTCAGGCTGGGAATTCACCTGGCATTCCCAGGAGCCAGCAGGGCCACAAAGGGTGGGAGTGAGCTGGGTGAAAATGGATTTACAGGAGTTTGTTTGTGGTTAAGCACAGCCAGGAATGAGGTCCTGAACTCACCCCAGGGATTGGGGTTTTGTTTTTTCCTTCTGCTCTCACCCCCTGGGCTCACAGCAGAACCCCTCCATCCGCACCATGGACCCAGACAGGACAAAAAGGCTGACTCAGGAATATTTGGATTGTATCTGTGCTCTGTCTGTACCAGCCAAACCTTCCTGGCCACCACAAACTTCTGAGTGGCTTTTCCTCATGTCCCATCCCTGTCTGGGACATAATTCCTGCCCTTTCCCAGCTTCCCTCCAACTCTTCTCCCTCAAATCCCAAAACTTTCCTGCCCTGCATCCAGAGGTGCCAGCTGTTTGGGAACGAGCTGCCAGTGTTTATCAGCAGCCTCTGGAAGGAAACCAAGAGCCCTTCCCTAAAACTCCTGCACATTCCCAGGCCTCTGGAGCAGGATAAATGGAACCTCAGTGTGGATTTTCCTCCGTGGTGCCTCTGATCCCAACAGATCTCAGCTGTGCTCCCAGAGGGATTTGTGGCTCTAGGAAAAGGTCCTAGAAATGCAAAGAAAAGTCCAAGAACACATTCCCTGGGATAGGGGCTCCTGAGGGGGATATTTTGGAAAAACAGCTCCAGTCACACAAAGGGGGATTTGTGTCCATCCCTGTGGATGCCTGGAAGGGGATTTGGGACATCTTGTTCCATAATAAACCTGTTTGAGGAGGGAATTAACACCTCCTCCTGCTGCCTGCGGGGCAGGAGCACATTCCTGCTGCTCTGAGCATTCTGGGATGGCTGGGGGACAATTCCAGCCCTGATTCTCCTGGAATTTCTGATGAACCCTCACAGACTGATCTGGCTTTGCCCAGCGACAGGCGTTGGTGCCATCATTGCCACAGAGCCCCCTTCACCAAGCACATCCGTCCTGCTGCTCAGGAAGAACTGGGGAAAACAGGGGAAAAACATGGGGAAAACATGGGGAAACTGCCCAGGAATGGATCAATCAGTGCCTGATCCCATGGAGATCCAGAGGGCATCAAGATAAGGGAGAAAGGAGCGAAGGAGAGGTTTCTCCATGGACATGAACATCCTTAGGCGGAATTGGGATATGAAACTCCTGCCATGAGTGTAGGCAAGGATGGACAAGTTCAGGGATGAGAAATCCACAAAAATCCACTTTACAGGAGCAAAGGAAATGTTTCTCCATGGCCATGAACATCCTTAGGCAGAATCAGGATGTGGAATGTCACATCCAGTGGAAAGGGAATGCTGTTGAGCCTCCAGGAATTCCATGTATCAATGTGATTTTCATGGAATATCACATCCAGTGGAAAGGAAATGCTGTTGAGCCTCCAGGAATTCCAGGTGAGCTCTGGTGGGAAGAGCCAAGAGCATCCAGCTCCTGGTGCAAAAATCATTAATTAGCAGATCGTGCCTTATTTTTGGAATTTTTTCCAAACACTCTGCTGATTCCTGAATCCTTCTGTCTCAGTATTTCTGATTTTTGGGAAGCTGACCAGGAAAAATCGAAACAGGAGTAAACAGCAGCTTTCAAAGCAGAATTCGCTTCACGCAGTGCCAGTTTTTAATTATTTATATTTATTAAAGATGAGGAAAAGGAACATTTCCATGTCCTGTTCACCTGGGAATGCTGTGGGATTGAGGGATTGCAAACAGCTCCAGCTCCAGCACAACCCATTCCTTAAGGAAAGAAAAAAATATATATATTTCTATCTGTTATTTATACACATTCCCCAAGAATCTGGGGTTATTTCTTCCCTGGATATTTGCATTTGAAAGACAGGACTGAATTAATTCCAGACTAAATGTAAACATGGCATACCTGGATCCGGGAGGACAAGCTGTCCCTGGGATGTTTTTTTGGGAATCTGCAGGAGGACGAGCTCTGGCTGGGTCCCACCTCATTCCTGGAGCCTGGGCCCTCATTCCAGCCCCTCCTTGGGAATGGAGGGAAGCGTGGGCAGAGATGGGGACACGTCTGCTCTTCCACCACAGGGAAAACAAATCCTGAGTGGCTCCCAGGGAATGAAGGCAAAGCTCATCCAGGTCTGGATGGAAAAAGAAGCCTCTTGTTCAGCACCAAACCCACACTGGGAGGGTTTGGATCCAGCTGCCTCTGGATTTGGGATTGGGAGAGCCCAAATCCCTCAGTCTGGGGCTGGGGCAGTGCAGGGGGCTGGGGTGGTGAGGGAGGGGTGGAATTTGTCACCTCACAGAGACTTGTGGCTGGATTAAATCCCTGAGGAAAGTTCCTGATCCAGGAAAGGTCAGAGGTAGGGTTCAGACTTGAGTCTGGATTCAATCTCCTCATTTTTCCAGGGAAAGGACAAAAATGGAGTTCAGTCCCCTCATTTTTCCAGGGAAAGGTTCCTGACCTGGGAAAGGTCAGAGACAGGGCTCCATCCCCTCATTTTCCAGGGGAAAGTTCCTTTCATGAGGGAATTGGCTCCTTGCTCCTCCCCAGCTGCTCCCACATGTCTGCTGAGCTTCTCCTTGGGCCAAGATCTCATCCTGAGCTGCTTCTGCTCTGAGAAGAGCTCAAAGCCTTTCTGAGCCCCAAGCTTTGCCCTGACCCCCGGGCTGATGCACATTCTGCTTTTCCTGGAGGATATTTGGGATCCTACACAGAGATCTCAGATGGGAACAACCAAAACTGTGAAAGTCACTTCCCTTTGGGAAGGATCCCTTTGGGATCTCCCCAGCAAGGGCAGATCCTTCTCAGGCTCTCTGGAAATGCTGCTGAGAATTGGAGCACCCTGAAAAGCAGGAATTGCTTTAGGCCAGCTCTGGAAAGGCCCAGTTTGGTTTTCCCCAAGGTTTGAGCTTTAGGGGCACTTTGGGGAGCAGGAAAAGTCTCCAGACCTGGATGGGGAGCCCTGGCATGGAGGAGCTGTGGATTCCCACCCCTGGAAGTGTCCTGGCCAGGTTGGACATTGGGGTTTGAAGCAGCCTGGGACAGTGGGAGGTGTCCCTGGGGGTGGCACTGGGTGGGATTTAAGGTCCCTCCCAACCTAACCATTCTGTGATTCCATGTGGCAGGAATGCCAGCAGTGATGCCTGGATTCAATCCCTTCCCAAAGGGTTTGGGAAGGGGGAATTTGGGAAGCAGCTCCTCAGCTAAAAAACTGCCACTGTGGGGTCAGAGGTTTCAAGGGGACACAAAATGTCCCTTTCCACAAAGAGGTGGAGGGAATCCTTTTATCCCATGGCACTTGGATAGGATTTACCTGCAGATTCAGGGGATTTAGTGCCCGTGGTCCCACAAGTGTCCAACTTGCCATCAGAGTCCCCAAGGATCCTGGGTGCAATTTAATTCCTTGAGAATTGATGTCATTTGGAGCACCCTGAGGGCACCCAAGGCATGGACAGTGCCTGGAAAATGCAGGATGGGATGTCAGGAGAACAGTTCTCCTCTGGAGAGACATTGGGAGGCCCTGAGAGATCCCTTTGGGAAGCTGAGTTGTCCCGGAGCAGCCTCACTGGGATCCCAGAATGCTGGAATGGTTTGGGTTGGAAGGGACCCAGTGCCACCAGGGACAGCTCCCACTGTCCCAGGGTATTCCAGCCTGGCCTTGGGCACCTCCAGGGGTCTGGGAGCAGCCACAGCTGCTCTGGGCCACCAGGGCCTCACCAGAAAAAGGAAAACTTCATCAAAACATCCATTGTCCTCCTTGTGAGTTTGCTTTTGTGGATAAAACGGGAACCTTCCATAAAAAGTGACTGCGGAACAACAGTTCCAAAATCTGTGTTTTCTGCAGGAAAATTTTGCTGCATCCAGGACTCTCCCTGCTATTCCAGGAACCCTTCAATCCATGAAAAACCCTCAGAATCTGCAATTTCCAATTTCACTCAATCCTTTTCCCATTCCCATTCCCATTCCCATTCCCATTCCCTTTGTCTGCCCTTGGAGCTGGAGCTCTCAAACTTGTGTCCATTCAATGGGGCTGAGTTTGGAAAATCCAGGAGAACTCTATGTTAAAAATAATTCAATTCAATTCAATTCAATTCAATTCAATTCAATTCTATCCCACCCAAACTTTCAGTCTGATTCCTAAAGGCCATAGCCTAGCACTGCACCGTTCCAGAGGGAGCAGGAATTTCCATGGAGGATTTCCAGATCTGGTTTTGAGTTGGAAATCTGGGAAATGCCACAGCCTTTGAACGAGCCCCACTCCAGGGGTCTCCAGCACAGCTGGAGCAGGGAGCCAAGGGGAAAGCTCCCGAAATTCCAAGAGCAGAGATAATTCCAGCCTTTGCCATGATCCCAGTGGCCTCTCTGCTGAGGGAAGGATTCCCTCTGCTGACTGGACCAAGGAACTCTTTATGGACACAACAAAATCATCGTTTTGGGGGGGAAGGTGAGAATGAATAGTTTCCTAAATCGGCAGGAAAATCCTCAAAGCAAATTTATTTAGAGATGAAAGAGCCAAATAAAGTTTAAGATGAGTTTTTCCTTGTGGAAAAGTCCCAGCTCTCGATCGAGTTCCATTGATGAAGTTTAAGAGCTGAGAATTCCTCCAGGCTGTGTTTGAGGAGTGCAGCAAACCCTGAATATTTTTTTTAAGGAAATAAAACAATACAGGTGCTCTGTCAGAGCTCAGAAATGCTCCAAACATCCAATAAATTTCTCTCCTAATCCCTGTTTGCTTCAGGATTCCCAATTGTTCATCCCTCACCTGTTATCTCTTTATTTATTTTGCCCCAATTCCAGAAGCACTGATGTCATCAACCAGCTGATTTCTCCACTGCTGCAAAAACTTTTGGGTTTTTGGAGGAGGAAGGAATTTTTCATGGCTGTTTTTGGTCAGATTTTCAAGATTTATTCCTCCAGCACCCAAGATTTAAGGATTGAAGTGATGCCCCCCTGTGCTGGGTGAACAGGAGAGCAGAATTCCAGCTGGATTGGGTTATCCAGCACCAGCTGTGCCTCTTTAAGATTTATTTGAGCTCCAATGAAATTATTTCATCCCTAAAATTTGGCTGATCATGCTGTGGGATTTTCCCTTTGTGGAATTGCCCAACCATTCCTGTAGAAACAGCTCCATTGTTGGCTCCACAGGGAAAAAAAAAAGGGATTTTACCTGTCAGGTGTGCTGTCTGATGGCTCATGTGGAGAGAACTGCTTGGGATAAAGCTTTGGAGCACTGGATAGAACATTCCCACCTTTCTTATGGGACTCTGAAGGAGTTCAGATTCAGTTACCACAGAAGGGCCAGCCCTCAAATCCAAATTTGGCTCCAGAATCACTCAGATTCAGCTCCAGAATCCCTCACATTCAGACTCAGAATCCTTCACATTCAGATCCAGAATCTCTCACATTCAGACTCAGAATCCTTCACATTCAGATCCAGAATCTCTCACATTCAGTTCCAGAATCTCTCACATTCAGCTCCAGAATCTCTCGCATTCAGACCCAGAATCCCTCACATTCAGCTCCAGAATCCCTCACATTCAGCTCCAGAATCCCTCACATTCAGACCCAGAATCCCTCACATTCAGATCCAGAATCTCTCGCATTCAGATCCAGAATCTCTCACATTCAGCTCCAGAATCTCTCTCATTCAGATCCAGAATCTCTCGCGTTCAGATCCAGAATCTCTCACATCCAGACCCAGAATCTCTCACATTCAGACCCAGAATCTCTCACATGCAGATCCAGAATCTCTCTATTTCATGGCCAGAATCTCTGGGATTCAGCTCCAGGGTCTCTCAGATTTCGATCCAGAACCTCTCATATCCAGATCCAGAATCTCTCAATATCATCTCCAAAATCTCTCACATTCAGCTCCAGGGTTTCTCAGATTTCAATCCAGAATCAAGATCCAGAGCTGCAGGCTCAGCCCAGCTTCTGTCCAACAACAGGACACTGCACATTCCCGCTTCATTTCCTGGGGTTTCTTTCCCATAAAAACCCACATCTCCCAAAATCCTGCATTCTGGGGAGTTCATTCCTCTCTGCCAGGATGGCTGAAGCAGCCCCAGGTAACCCCACCTCTCCCAGTCCTATTTTTTAATTTTTTTCCTCTCCTTCCCCAAGTCCTTCAGAGCTGCCAGTACAATTCCATTCCGCTGGGAAACGTTTCCAAAGAAAAGAAAAAAGGAATGAAATTTGACTTCTCTATGCAAATCACGGCCCTGTGCATAATCAAGGAGGGCATGAGCTCACCAGTGTCCTCCAAAGCAGCGTTTGGAGATGAAAAATGTGCAGCACTCACCCAACCTCCAACCCCAGGCCTTGCCCGGGCTGATGTTAAAAAGGATCATTCCTAATTAGGGTGTTTATTTAAACCAAGTGATGTTAATGGTTCTAAAATGGAAATGGGATTTTCAATGGGATTCTAAGGACTTTCAGGGCTCCTTTTCTGCTGTTGGTGTGAGGGGCTTGGAGCTGTGGGGGAACAGGAAATGTTCTCTGCCAGAAGGGGCTGGGGTAGGGACACCTCTGCTGGGAGGGGGTGGATTGGATGGATATTCCCTTTTGGAAAAACCTTTGGGATTCTGGTCAGGATCCCACAAATTAGATTGGAAAAGAGCTCCAAGGTCACCGAGTCCAAGCTGTGCCCACCTTGTCCCCAGCCCAGAGCTCTCAGTGCCACATCCAGGAATTCCTTGGGCAACTCCAGGGATGGGCACTCCAAACCCCCCTGGGCAGCTCCAATCCCTGCCCACCCTTTCCATGGGGAAATTCCTGCTG